>JAOWBW010000665.1:280079-730077 GCA_026119855.1 Campanula takesimana | reverse complement strand
GGCTCTGCCCCACGATTACGGGTTTAAAAACCTCAAAAGACGTCATTTAGGCCCTCAAAATGGTGTCCTTACAATATGAATTTGTAAGTCATATTTGATAACATATTTAGGTGAGACTGGTGTCCTATGATTTGATTCAGTTGATGCATTTTAAAGCACCCATATGGTCAGTTTTGAACTCAAGTTTTCTACCTCTTTTCTTAATTCATACCTCTTTCTCATAATTTTTTTTTGTTCCTTTATTGATTCTGACATCTTATTTTACTCGAACTCACCTTTTCTCCAGCTCAGTCTTCTCAGCTTTAAACCACATCTTAACATCTTTTAACCTTTTTTCAGTATCTGCTAATTAATTTTTTCATATTTTCAAAACTTTCGAACATCTTGTCCATGTCACATTCGTTTTTTCTCTTCAGATATTCAATAATGTCGCCACATGTGAAGAGAGAGAGTCTGAGGAGAGTGATGTTGTATATTAAACTGGATTGTGGTAAGGAATCAGTAGATTAGGCACACCAAAAGATGTTATCTTTAAGGTATTTAATCCGTCCCACTATGGTGTAATGGTTCTCAACGAATTTCACCTCTAGGATACAAAACCTACGCACTCTATCAAAGGTACACTCCTTGAATAATTACAGAACAATAATATCGAAGCTTTAACTGTTTACTCGAAGGAAAGAATTTAGTAAGAAGAAAGAAGACTCAGGATGTTAATAATCAGTGTGTGTTTTCGGAGGACGCTGTGTCCCATTTTATAGAGGCAACCGAGCCAAACCGATACACTCCAAGTATGTTAAAAAAATAGCATGAGTAGCTTCAAACACACGATTGTCATTATTCTCATAAATCTATATGCTTTGCTTATTGAAGAATAACCAATAAATATAGATTTCACAGCTTTGCTCCCAAGTTTATTTCTTTTCAAAGTTGCATCTAAAAACATAATGCAACACAAACCCATACTTTAAAATGTGAAATGTTAGGCTTACGCCCAATAAATAATTCGTATGAGTTTTCATATGTTTATTTACAATTCTGTTACTAATGTAAACAGAAACTTAATAGTGTTCTCTCCCAATAAACTCATTTGTAATTTAGAATGTATTATCATGGTACTAAACCATCTCCATTAAGGATCGATTTTTCCTCTCGGCTACTCCATTTTGTGGTGGAGTATTAGGTGCTGAAGATTTTCTAACAATTCCATTTTGTGACCAAATGAAATAAACTCATTGGAAAATATTCACCATCTCTATCCGATCTTAATTCTTTATCCTTAAATTGGTTTTATTTTCAACTTCGGCTTTGAAAATTTTAAACTTGTCAAAAGCTTCATCTTTTGTTCTAAGTAAATACACATAAAGTAAACTTAGAAAAATCATCAATAAATGTTATAAAATAACGTTTTCCACCTCTTGTCAAGCGCTCTTTGTTGTCACACAAGGTATGAATTAACTCAAGTAATCTAGTTGACCTACTACACTTTTAAAAGATGTTTAGTCAACTTAGATTGAGCGCAACATTCGCATTATTCATTGAATAAATAGTCGAAGATTTGGAATATATTCATATTTAATCATACGACTCATTGCTTCATGCCAATATGTCCTAATCTAGAATGCCAAAAATCATGCTTTCAACATTAAAATTAGAATCAACAAAGTAAGCAGAACTGTAATTTTATTATCAATGCTCAATAAATACATTTGTCTTTAATGTATCCCTTTCCGATAAACGTCCCATTTTTAGTGATGTTCACTTGTTGGGGCGCGAAGGTTACCTTAAGACAATTTTCGTCTATTTTATGGCTGATACAAGATTTCTCCTCATAGAGGGAA
This sequence comes from Campanula takesimana, assembly GCA_026119855.1. Classification (NCBI taxonomy): domain Eukaryota; kingdom Viridiplantae; phylum Streptophyta; class Magnoliopsida; order Asterales; family Campanulaceae; genus Campanula; species Campanula takesimana. Next base: position 728,236 of record JAOWBW010000665.1, on the reverse strand, counting down.
TATGATACACATTTTTCAAAGTAAGAGTTTTTCCCTAAGTGAGGGGAGAATAATAGTCCTATGCCCAAGACCTCGCTTGTAGAAGCATTCCCATATAAACAACTTTCGGCTCTTTTACGTCTTCATAAATTTTGAACAAGCTTCGATTTGGAGTTTACATGACATGTAGCCCCTGAATCAATCCACTAATCTGAATCGACATTGCTGACTAGACAGACTTCGGAAAGCATGCTGATGAAGTTGCTCTCAACTACATTGCTTGTTCATTTTTCTGTTGCCCTTTCTGCGGTGATAACAGTCTTTAGCCAAGTGGCTTGTTTTGCCACAAAACATACAAGAACCCTTTTGCTTCTTTTTACCATTTCCACTTTTTTAAAGTTGTTCTTCTTTTTGAATTTTCCTTGGTTTCCCTTGGAAGTTCCAGCAACACTTTTATTTTCCACATAGTTTATACCATCAATCTTCTCAGAAATTGAGCCATCACGTTTTTAGACTTCAGTCTCAATTTGGATGCCTTGAAGAAGTTCATCTAAAGAGATGGCCTTCTTCTTATGCTTCAATTTCTTTTGGTAATCTTTCCATGAGGTGGAAGTTTACCTATGATGGTTGAAACTTGGAAAGTCTCAGAAATGGGTTCACACGCATCGGAACATTCGATGGCTATATCATTGAGTTCGTTAACTTGATCAATGACAGGCCTCAAATCTACCACCTTGTATTCAACAAATTTATTAACCAAAAATGATTTATTACCAGCATCTTCATTGACATACCTTTGTTTGATTGCAAACCAAACCTCGAAAGCGGTCTTTGTGTATTTGGAATACGTTGAACAAGGTGTTGTTCAATGCTTGCAGAATAGTGAATCGGCAAATAAAGTCATCCGCCTTCCATTTCTTCACCTTTTCTGAAGCTCGGTTTTTCTGTGCCTCAGTTGCTTTTGGATCTTCATTCTCCTTGGACAAGGATCACATAGCACATAGAATACCCTTTGCAATGGTTAGAAGGTATTCCATTTTCAAACTCCAACGCTTGTAGTTTAGGCCATTCAGCCTCTCCAACTTATCTGCTTCAGGAAGTTGCCCCTTCAACAAAACTGACTCCATCTCTATGAAATTAATACCTTAAAACTGCTGTATATTAAACTGGATTGTGGGTAAGGAATCAGTAGATTAGGCACACCAAAAGATGTTTCTTTAAGGTATTTAATCCGTCCCACTATGGTGTAATGGTTCTCAACGAATTTCACCTCCAGGATACAAAACCTACGCACTCTATTCAAAGGTACACTCCCTTGAATAATTATGGAACAATAATATCGAAGCTTTAACTGTTTACTCGAAGGGAAGAATTTAGTAATAAGAAAGAAGACTCAGGTTGTAATAATCAGTGTGTGTTTTCGGAGGAGGCTGTCCCATTTTATAGAGGCAGCCGAGCCAAACCGATACACTCCAAGTGGCACGCCTCAACGAACAGTCACACTCGTGCCCATTCAGTGAGTCACAATCGAACTGAAACATCCCACCCTTTACTGAAACCAGTATGCGGGTTATTTTTTAAAATTTAATACTAATTAATTAATTCTTTCTTTCTTTCTTATATATATATATATATATATATATATATAGTACTCAAAACTCAAGCCATACTTGGTATTCTCCCATAATAATGGGAAGCCCAGCAAGCTACTAGGAACTCTTCAACTTAGCTATGATATAGTAAGTTTAGCTCCAAGGTTTAGATAGGAATCCCATGTGGGATAAAGGAGACACAATGAAAAAAGACAAGAGAAGACAACAAAGCTTTTGTATAATGGATAATGAAGAAAGTTGCTTACAAACTCAATGTGGGAGAAGAGTAATTATATGTGAATACTACTACATATAACAAGTGACTGCTACCAAAGGTGAGAAAGAAATGCTTTGGAGTATGGTTCGCCTTCTTCACACTCTTAACACTTTCTTGACACTCTTAACTGTAGGGACCGCGACCACCACCACCACTCTCCGCATTAGTATGATATTGTCCCGCTTTTTGCTCTTATATACCTTGCAATTGTTTCTTCAATTGCCGATGGGGACTTTGGGTTGCACCCCAACAATCCTCCCCTCAACCAAGGACCACACCGCTATTGCCCGCAGTGTTTTCTCTGGCCCATATCGGCGAAAGCTTGTACCAACCGCCCCGCGAAACACCATCGCCCTCGATTGCAAAACTCGATTCGCTATGTCGCAAAGGAGAACCCCACCATATAAAGCACACACACGGCCCACCCGGTCGGGCCCATCCGAACCAAGCTCTGATACCACTTGTTGGGACCGCGACCACCACACCACTTTCCCGCATTAGTATGATATTGTCCGCTTTGGGCCCAGCCCGCACGGATTTGTTTTTGGGCATCCCCAAAAGGCCTCATACTAATGAAGTGAGTGGGTGCTCTTATATACCTTGCAATTATTTCCTCAATTGCCGATGTGGGACTTTGGGTTGCCACCCAACATTAACATTGTCTACTTATCCAGGTCTTCAAATTTTCTCTATGTTTCTCTAATTTTTTTCTTTCTTTCTTTTCTTTCTTTCTACTGTTTCTCGTAAGATGCAATTTCCAGAATTTTGACAATTTACTATGAATGTCTTTATATCGCTCTCTCTCCCCCCCCCCTCTCTCTCATTTATTTCTTTTGTCAGGAAGATTTTTTCTGGCATGAATAGTACGGTTGACCTTATAGCTGGTCTTGGTTTGGGATTGGCAATTCTCGCGTTTTCGCTCTCTATTCATGAATATGTAGACAATTTCGTAAATGTGGGAAAAATGGTATTATTATTTCTATCGATTTAATAGATTATTTATAAGTTTGTACTTTTAGATTATGAATATCAGCACTCTATAAACGAATTAGAGTCTCTAAACAACATCAAAACTTGATGATTCAACAAAATACATGAATCAAAACAAAGCATTAAATGTAACGACACAAGCCCGCAACCCGACCCGTACAAAAGCACCACGCACTGGCCCAATGAAGTAGGGAATGAAGTATTTCTAAATGATAAGTGCCTTTCTCACTTGTCTTCTGTAACACTATGAAGAGAATATAGAGAGAATAATGAATTGTATGTAGTATGTTTCTAAGGCTGATGGAAAGCCTTTATATAGGAAACAAATAGGCACTTCATTTAGGGACTACACAACCCTTTCACATAATGGTGTGAAATTACCATTTTGTCCATCATAAATAGGTAATATTGCACCTCAGGAATTCTACATATTTTAATCCTCTACGATTTATATTAATATTATAAATATGATTTCATGTATGGAATTACTAATAACATGTTTATGCAATCCATGTTCTAACATACTTCACCCTTGTTATCTCTTGTTGTGGGACTAACATTTTACTTTCAGCATTATTGTTATAATTTCTTTTTTTTTCAAAGCAAACAACAATATTTTATTAGGAAACACAAAGTTTGGAGTTGCAATCCAAAAATGATGGAGGCTCACCCAAATGGTGGGCTTTCGTTAATTAAGAAGCCTAGAAACAACACCGGGCATATCATTCGCCGTTCGATGAACTAAATGCATAGAGAAAAAAGATTTTGCCATACGCATATCCTACATGCACTAATAGAAGGTTGTCCAACTTAGAATAACCATGTGAACACCAGAGTACTCCTTCAAAAACAACCTTTGAATCCACCACAAATTCCATCTTTGTGTACCCCAAATAAATAGCCGAGACCACATGGTGAAAATCAAGGGCAAGCCATCTGCCATCCTGATAATTCCATCCATATTCGGTGCCCATCTAACGACAACCAACAAGCCCGTTTCGGTACGGAGCTTCTAGCCATAATCCACCATTAGTGATACACAAATATTGTGGGTTTCGTGCAATCATGCGCAGCGGAAGATAGACATGAATAAAAACCCAATAGCCTAGATCCGCTATGAACAATAAATTCATAATAACAAGATGAAGGAAACTAACCCTTGTAGATCGTTATGTAAAACTTGGATTGCGTTAAGACAAACGCCCTCTACCGGTGATCCACACAACGAACAGATTTCAAGAACGCCTTCTTGAACTTGACTGCTAGGTCTTCGGATGATCAGCGATGTTGAAGAACTATTCTTCAAAGCTCCTAATTGTTATTGTGACTTGATAATTGAGATTAATCAATCACAATAACCCAAGAATATAATGTGTGATTTCTTTCTCTAAGAAAGACTTTTAATTGATCAAATCAACTACTTAGGGAACAATTCCCGTCAGTCTGTATTTATATTCTAGGGGTTTCAGAAACCCTTTAGGACTTAGGTTTTCTTGTCCAACAAGAGTTTTCCTAAAACTGATTCTGCCGGGCAAAACCATCCGTACGGATGTTTCTGGAAACATCCAGATTCAGCCGTACGGATCCTTTAGGCAGGATCCATTTTACTTCGTTTTTCGCTTCCTTTGAATTATCCGTTCTGCGTGTGTGACCCAATAGGATTATACTAAGTTGGCAACGAGTCCGAACCAGTCAAACTCGTAAGTCATAAGCGGACTCTAGCAAGCCATTATGACTACCCAATTAGTATAACTTTGAACTCCAAAGTTTCCTAAAATAGAACATAACACAATCTCTTTGTTACACACGATGTCTATTGAACGTAAGCCATGGTCAATGGTCAACTTACATTTGTTCAATGCTTTCTCGATCCCGAATGTATTGATAACACAAATCTTATTTGCACGGCCATGCATTTCATCAATACCATTCATCGAGTGGCCAAAGCTTGACATCTCTCTTGACGAGGAACAAATCCCATCTTGGCTTATTACTCTTCCCTACATGATTCCGATTATGCCAATCATATTCTTTATAGCTATCCGGTTAGGGATAACGTTTGAATACGTCAAACATAATGTTCATCATGTGGAAGACTGTAATAACCTCAGGTCTAAAGATTCCAGTGATATAACTATATGAGACTTAATTATGGCATTGTGACCATGACATAAATCTCATAGGGGGTCAGTCCAGTATTTGTTCCCCAACAAATACCCATAAGTCTAATTGTATCCCATACACCATAATCATCATATGGTTATCTATTAAACTTATACTAATAATTATCATAATTATCAGGGACGGGGATTATTATAATAAACATGCAAATACATAATAATCAACATTCAATATCTTTATAAATAATAACATTTGATTAACAAACAACATGCCTAGGGCATAACACCAACAATCTCCCACTTGCACTAGGCCTAATTAATGTATCGAATACCCATAGACCTAACATGACCATCATGCTTTGCTTGCGGAAGACCCTTTGTTAATGGGTCTGCAATATTATCATCAGTTGGTACTCTGCATATATTTACGTCTCCTCTATCAACGATCTCTCGAATGATATGAAAACGCCTAAGTATGTGTTTGGATTTCTGATGCGATCTAGGTTCCTTTGCTTGAGCAATAGCACCATTATTATCACAATAAAGGTCTATTGGATGAGCAATGCTAGGAACCATTTCTAGTTCACCAATGAACTTTTTAATCCAAACAGCCTCTTTAGCAGCATCGGATGCAGCAATATACTCAGCTTCAGTTGTAGAATCTGCTACGGTACTTTGCTTAGAACTCTTCCAGCTAACAGCACCTCCACTGAGCACAAATACAAATCCAGATTGCGATCTAGAATCATCCTTGTCGGTTTGGAAGCTGCATCTGTGTAACCACTTACAACTAGATCATCTTCCATTCCTCCATACACCAAGAACGAATCTTTAGTCCTTCGCAAATACTTAAGAATTGTCTTGACTGCAATCCAGTGACTCTCACCAGGATCTGATTGGTATCTGCTCGTCATGCTTAAAGCATAGGAGACATCGGGTCTAGTACATATCATGGCATACATGATGGATCCAATAGCAAAAGCGTATGGAATCCCAATCATTCTTTCACGCTCATCAGTTGTCTTAGGACACTGATTCTTGCTTAGAGATATGCCATGACCTACTGGCAAATTTCCTCTCTTAGAGTTTTCCATGCGGAATCTCTTAAGAACTTTGTCAATATATGTATCTTGACTTAAACCAATCAATTTCTTGGATCTATCACGATAGATCCTTATGCCAAGGATGTAAGCGGCTTCTCCCATATCTTTCATTGATGAAACACTTTCCTAACCAAGTCGTTACAGACTGCAGTGCAGGAATGTCATTTCCAATGATTAATATGTCATCAACATATAGCACAAGAAATAGTACTACGCTCCCACTAATCTTCTTGTATACACAAGGTTCATCTTCGTTCTTGATGAAGCAAAACTCTTTGACCGATTCATCAAATCGAAGATTCCAACTCCTAGAGGCTTGCTTCAATCCATAAATGGATATTTGCAATTGCATACTTTGTTAGAATTTTCTGGAATTACAAAACCTTCAGGCTGTGTCATATAAACATCCTCAAGTAAGTTCCCGTTAAGGAACGCTGTTTTGACATCCATTTGCCATATCTCATAGTCAAAATATGCGTCTATGGCAAGTAAAATTCTTATAGACTTGATCATTGCTACGGGCGAAAAGGTTTCATCATAGTCGATTCCATGAATCTGCCTATAGCCTTTCGCTACAAGTCTAGCTTTATAAGTATGCACCTTACCATCCATGTCAGTCTTCCTTTTGAAAACCCACTTGCATCCTATGGTTTTTACACCTTCGGGCGCATCAATCAAGTTCCAAACTTGATTGTCATACATGGACTTATTTCAGATTCCATCAGGAGCGGACATCGCTTCTTGGTAGGAAGTAGGTTCGCCATCAACTATGACTTCCACTTCATTGCTATCCGTCATGAGAAATCCATATCTCTCAGGTTCGGATCGTACCCTACCAGTTCTGCGAGGAACTTGAGTATTCTGATAGGTTCGACAACTCCTTGTGAAACTTGTTCAGATCCAACATTTTGTTCCACATTATTTTCAGGTTCTCGAACTTCTTCGAGATTAATTTTACTCCCACTAATTCCTTTGGAGAGAAACTCTTTCTCTAGAAAGGTACCATCTCGGGCAACAAACACTTTGTTATCCGTGCGGTTGTAAAAGTAATAACCCTTAGTTTCCTTAGGGTAACCCACAAAATAACACTTGTCAGATTTTGGTGCAAGTTTGTCAGAGATCATTCTCTTAACATAAGCATCACAACCCAAATCTTCATGAAAGACAAACTAGGTTTTCTTCCAGTCCACATCTCATATGGAGTCTTTGGAACAGATTTAGTTGGAACTCTATTTAGTGTAAGAGCAGCAGTTTCTAGTGCATGTCCCCAAAAGGTTAAAGGAAGATCAACTTGACTCATCATGGAGCGGACCATATCTAATAAAGTCCTATTTCTTCGCTCAGACACACCATTCCATTGTGGTGTTCCAGGTGGAGTTAATTGTGAAACAATTCCACAATCTCTAAGATGATTGTCAAATTCTTGGCTTAAATATTCTCCACCTCGATCAGATCGAAGTGCCTTAATAGTTTTACCAAGTTGATTTTGTACTTCATTTTGAAATATTCTAAATATCTCAAAAGATTCACTTTTATGTTTCATTAAGTAGACATAGCCATATCTACTAAAATCATCAGTAAAAGTTATGAAGTATTGATATCCTCCCCTAGCACTGCTGCTCATTGGTCCACACACATCAGTATGTATGAGTCCCAATAAGTCACTAGCCCTTTCACTACTCTTAGTAAAAGGTGCCTTTGTCATTTTTCCAAGTAAACAAGACTCACAAGTTTCATATGATTTAAAATCACGTGAATCCAAAAGTCCGTCCCCATGGAGTTTTGAGATACGCTTCTCATTAATATGACCAAGACGGCAGTGCCACAAATAAGTATGATTTACATCATTAGGTTTGGATTTCTTATTTATATTATAAATATTCTCATTATTTCCATTCTCAACATCAAGAACATAAAGGCCATTAAATGAACATGCAGTACAATAAAGCATATCATTTAAATAAATAGAAAACTTCTTATTTTAATAAGAAAACTATAACCTTCATTATCCAAACAAGAAACTGAAATAATATTTCTACTCAAATCCGGAACGTAATAACAATTGTTCAAAACAAGAATTAATCCGCTAGGTAAAATGACATCATATGTTCCTACGGCTAATGCAGCAACTCTTCCTCCATTCCCCACGCGTAGGTCCACTTCGCCATCTTTGAGTAGCCTCCTATTCCTTAGTGCCTGCACATTCAAACAAATGTGAGATCCACATCCGGTATCTAATACCCAGTAACTAGAAGTAGAAAGTAGAATATCTATAACATAGATACCTGAAGTAGACGCAGTCCCACTGCTCTTCTTCTTCTTTAACTCTTCCTTGTAAACCTTGCAATTTCTTTTCCAATGACCAATCTCATTACAGTGGAAACAGATTGCATCCTTTTGGGAGGTAGGTTTAGCCACATCAGCATTAGCAACAATTGCCTTGCCAATCTTGGGTTTGACAACTTTTGTCTTAACCCCTTTGCCTTTGCCTTTAGAGCCTTTTCTTCCTTTTGTCACTACGAGCACAGGAGCGACTTCTTTACCGATTTTCTTTTCCGCTGTCTTTAACATCCCATGCAACTCAGACAGGGACTTATCCATCCCATGCATATTAAAGTTCATGACGAACTGATTATAGCTTTTGGGCAATGAATTAAGAATAAAACCAGTGGCCAACTCAACATCAATGGGATGGCCAAGCCTCTCTAGATGCTCAAAATGAGCCTTCATTTTCAAAACATGAGGGCCCACAGACTGCCCTTCGCTCAACTTGCATGAGACCAAGGCAGCTATAGTGTCGAACCTCTCTTGCCTTGCTTGTTCTTGAAACATATCTTTCAACGAAAGAGCAAGGTCAAATGCCTCCAAGTGTTCAAGAGTCTTCTGAAGCTCTGGACACATGGCCGCAAGCATAAGACAACCCACCTCACGAGAATCACTTTTGTGTTTCTTGTAGGCGTTTCTCTCATCCTTGGGTGCATTAGAAGCAGGTTCCTCTTCAGGAACGGGCTCATCAAGAATATAGAGCTTGTCCTCATGCTTTAGAACAATTCTAAGGCTACGGATCCAATCCGTGTAGTTAGCTCCATTTTCTTGAAGTTTTTCCTTCTCAAGGATAGATCGCAATGATAAAGAACCAGTACTTTGAGCCATTATCTACAATTATGCAAACATATAATTAAATATAAGTACCAACTTAATTAAAGATATTATAAGTATTTCACAAATACTCCCACTAAATTATATAACCTTCAAATACATCCAATGTATCATATAATTTAAATGGGCTAAGATCCAACTTTAATTTAATTTCAAGTCCGCTTTGGCGATACTGCTCAAAATTAAATTAATTAGGTAGACAACTCCTTGTCAATCATATCATATATGACTCTTAGATCCTTTATGAGATTTAGACATCATATGTCTAACACATTTTAATCTCATCTGTGCCTTAGGCCCAAAACTTTGTCTTTTGATAGCCCAATTAAGTCAAACCATTTTAAACGTATAGGAATCACTCTTTCCTCATCTTATTCATAAATGAATAGAATTAATGCGCCTCGCTTTGGCAGAGCCCGCATAAAACTACCCATGTACTCATAAGTGTTTTAATCATGGATTGACACTTAACTTAAATTTTAAGAAGGTTCACACACATAAAGTTAATCAATTAACCGAATTAATTTTATGTGACATTAGTTGCGCTAGTTAGGGATAAAAGTCTGAAATCATGAGATTTCTCTAATCTTAAACTCCTTTAAGATTTTGATCTCATTAATGCTCTGGACTTCTGAATTTGAATCTGTTTCAAGAAACATGGTTTAACAACCAGCCATCTGAAACAAATCATAGTCAGTATAACCCAAACCATCCGTACGGATGTTTCTGGAAGCATCCAGATTCATCCGTACGGATGTTTCTGGAAGCATCCAGATTCATCCGTATGGATAGTTATGCATATCTCAGAAACATTGAACTCTTCAGGATTCTGGAACTGCATCCGCAGAACATCTTGAAATTGAGAGCACAAAACGTACGATCGAAACTAAGCCAAAAGGCATCCACATTCCCGTACTAAGATCAAGAAATCAGGCAACTTCTCTATACGGTCGAAACTAAGCCAAAAGGCATCCACATTCCTGTATAGATTGGTCGCACGTCTCAAGACCCTTTCAATGTCTCTTAATCTCACAGATTACAGCAGTTCTAAACTCTTTAGAACTCTGATTTCTGCAATTATTCCGAATTCTCAACAGATAACTGTTTCAGGAAACACGGTTTCGAAAACCAGCCGTCTGAAACCAGTTTCTGTTTCCAGGTTCGAATTCTGCAAACAATTTGCAGAACAATCTGAACATGAGAAGTCAGAATGAAATCTGGGAGTGAACCAAAACCATCCGTACGGATTCTTAGGTAGAATCCCAGTTTTTCCAGATTTTCAGATTTCAGAAATTCGATCAATCTTAATATCGTGTTTATACATAATCAGATTACAAAAACATGAAATTGCAGATTACGAATTTTAACCCATCTAATTCATATATTCAATAACCAATTTATTACACATACAAATTAGATCAAGATCATCAATAGAATAATCCAATTACAACATGATAATCTAAGCATGTAATCATACATATTAATCAAATCAATATTACAACCACATCAACTAGCATGCATATTTTATATCTCATATAAAATCCATCACATAAATTCATCTATCTCATGATCATATCAATTAAATAATCACATTAAATAATTATATCATGATAATATTAGAATTATTGATCATCAACGGGGCTCTGATACCACTGTTGGGTTTCGTGCAATCATGCGCAGCGGAAGATAGACATGAATAAAACCCAATAGCCTAGATCCGCTATGAACAATAATTCATAATAACAAGATGAAGGAAACTAACCCTTGTAGATCGTTATGTAAAACTTGGATTAAGCGTTAAGACAAATGCCCTCTACCGGTGATCCACACAACGAACAGATTTCAAGAACGCCTTCTTGAACTTGACTGCTAGGTCTTCGGATTGATCAGCGATGTTGAAGAACTATTCTTCAAAGCTCCTAATTGTTATTGTGACTTGATAATTGAGATTAATCAATCACAATAACCCAAGAATATAATGTGTGATTTCTTTCTCTAAGAAAGACTTTTTAATTGATCAAATCAACTACTTAGGGAACAATTCCCGTCAGTCTGTATTTATATTCTAGGGGTTTCAGAAACCCTTTAGGACTTAGGTTTTCTTGTCCAACAAGAGTTTTCCTAAAACTGATTCTGCCGGGCAAAACCATCCGTACGGATGTTTCTGGAAACATCCAGATTCAGCCGTACGGATCCTTTAGGCAGGATCCATTTTACTTCGTTTTTCGCTCCTTTGAATTATCCGTTCTGCGTGTGTGACCCAATAGGATTATACTAAGTTGGCAACGAGTCCGAACCAGTCAAACCTCGTAAGTCATAAGCGGACTCTAGCAAGCCATTATGACTACCCAATTAGTATAACTTTGAACTCCAAAGTTTCCTAAAATAGAACATAACACAATCTCTTTGTTACACGATGTCTATTGAACGTAAGCCATGGTCAATGGTCAACTTACATTTGTTCAATGCTTTCTCGATCCCGAATGTATTGATAACACAAATCTTATTTGAGCACGGCCATGCATTTCATCAATACCATTCATCGAGTGGCCAAAGCTTGACATCTCTCTTGACGAGGAACAAATCCCATCTTGGCTTATTACTCTTCCCTACATGATTCCGATTATGCCAATCATATTCTTTATAGCTATCCGGTTAGGGATAACGTTTGAATACGTCAAACATAATGTTCATCATGTGGAAGACTGTAATAACCTCAGGTCTAAAGATTCCAGTGATATAACTATATGAGACTTAATTATGGCATTGTGACCATGACATAAATCTCATAGGGGTCAGTCCAGTATTTGTTCCCCAACAAATACCCATAAGTCTAATTGTATCCCATACACCATAATCATCATATGGTTATCTATTAAACTTATACTAATAATTAATCATAATTATCAGGGACGGGGATTATTATAATAAACATGCAAAATACATAATAATCAAACATTCAATATCTTTATAAATAATAACATTTGATTAACAAACAACATGCCTAGGGCATAACACCAACAATCTCCCACTTGCACTAGGCCTAATTAATGTATCGAATACCCATAGACCTAACATGACCATCATGCTTTGCTTGCGGAAGACCCTTTGTTAATGGGTCTGCAATATTATCATCAGTTGGTACTCTGCATATATTTACGTCTCCTCTATCAACGATCTCTCGAATGATATGAAAACGCCTAAGTATGTGTTTGGATTTCTGATGCGATCTAGGTTCCTTTGCTTGAGCAATAGCACCATTATTATCACAATAAAGGTCTATTGGATGAGCAATGCTAGGAACCATTTCTAGTTCACCAATGAACTTTTTAATCCAAACAGCCTCTTTAGCAGCATCGGATGCAGCAATATACTCAGCTTCAGTTGTAGAATCTGCTACGGTACTTTGCTTAGAACTCTTCCAGCTAACAGCACCTCCACTGAGCACAAATACAAATCCAGATTGCGATCTAGAATCATCCTTGTCGGTTTGGAAGCTTGCATCTGTGTAACCACTTACAACTAGATCATCTTCCATTCCTCCATACACCAAGAACGAATCTTTAGTCCTTCGCAAATACTTAAGAATTGTCTTGACTGCAATCCAGTGACTCTCACCAGGATCTGATTGGTATCTGCTCGTCATGCTTAAAGCATAGGAGACATCGGGTCTAGTACATATCATGGCATACATGATGGATCCAATAGCAAAAGCGTATGGAATCCCAATCATTCTTTCACGCTCATCAGTTGTCTTAGGACACTGATTCTTGCTTAGAGATATGCCATGACCTACTGGCAAATTTCCTCTCTTAGAGTTTTCCATGCGGAATCTCTTAAGAACTTTGTCAATATATGTATCTTGACTTAAACCAATCAATTTCTTGGATCTATCACGATAGATCCTTATGCCAAGGATGTAAGCGGCTTCTCCCATATCTTTCATTGATGAAACACTTTCCTAACCAAGTCGTTACAGACTGCAGTGCAGGAATGTCATTTCCAATGATTAATATGTCATCAACATATAGCACAAGAAATAGTACTACGCTCCCACTAATCTTCTTGTATACACAAGGTTCATCTTCGTTCTTGATGAAGCAAAACTCTTTGACCGATTCATCAAATCGAAGATTCCAACTCCTAGAGGCTTGCTTCAATCCATAAATGGATATTTGCAATTTGCATACTTTGTTAGAATTTTCTGGAATTACAAAACCTTCAGGCTGTGTCATATAAACATCCTCAAGTAAGTTCCCGTTAAGGAACGCTGTTTTGACATCCATTTGCCATATCTCATAGTCAAAATATGCGTCTATGGCAAGTAAAATTCTTATAGACTTGATCATTGCTACGGGCGAAAAGGTTTCATCATAGTCGATTCCATGAATCTGCCTATAGCCTTTCGCTACAAGTCTAGCTTTATAAGTATGCACCTTACCATCCATGTCAGTCTTCCTTTTGAAAACCCACTTGCATCCTATGGTTTTTACACCTTCGGGCGCATCAATCAAGTTCCAAACTTGATTGTCATACATGGACTTAATTTCAGATTCCATGGCTCCAAGCCATTTATCTGAATCAGGAGCGGACATCGCTTCTTGGTAGGAAGTAGGTTCGCCATCAACTATGACTTCCACTTCATTGCTATCCGTCATGAGAAATCCATATCTCTCAGGTTCGGATCGTACCCTACCAGTTCTGCGAGGAACTTGAGTATTCTGAATAGGTTCGACAACTCCTTGTGAAACTTGTTCAGATCCAACATTTTGTTCCACATTATTTTCAGGTTCTCGAACTTCTTCGAGATTAATTTTACTCCCACTAATTCCTTTGGAGAGAAACTCTTTCTCTAGAAAGGTACCATCTCGGGCAACAAACACTTTGTTATCCGTGCGGTTGTAAAAGTAATAACCCTTAGTTTCCTTAGGGTAACCCACAAAATAACACTTGTCAGATTTTGGTGCAAGTTTGTCAGAGATCATTCTCTTAACATAAGCATCACAACCCCAAATCTTCATGAAAGACAAACTAGGTTTTCTTCCAGTCCACATCTCATATGGAGTCTTTGGAACAGATTTAGTTGGAACTCTATTTAGTGTAAGAGCAGCAGTTTCTAGTGCATGTCCCCAAAAGGTTAAAGGAAGATCAACTTGACTCATCATGGAGCGGACCATATCTAATAAAGTCCTATTTCTTCGCTCAGACACACCATTCCATTGTGGTGTTCCAGGTGGAGTTAATTGTGAAACAATTCCACAATCTCTAAGATGATTGTCAAATTCTTGGCTTAAATATTCTCCACCTCGATCAGATCGAAGTGCCTTAATAGTTTTACCAAGTTGATTTTGTACTTCATTTTGAAATATTCTAAATATCTCAAAAGATTCACTTTTATGTTTCATTAAGTAGACATAGCCATATCTACTAAAATCATCAGTAAAAGTTATGAAGTATTGATATCCTCCCCTAGCACTGCTGCTCATTGGTCCACACACATCAGTATGTATGAGTCCCAATAAGTCACTAGCCCTTTCACTACTCTTAGTAAAAGGTGCCTTTGTCATTTTTCCAAGTAAACAAGACTCACAAGTTTCATATGATTTAAAATCACGTGAATCCAAAAGTCCGTCCCCATGGAGTTTTGAGATACGCTTCTCATTAATATGACCAAGACGGCAGTGCCACAAATAAGTATGATTTACATCATTAGGTTTGGATTTCTTATTTATATTATAAATATTCTCATTATTTCCATTCTCAACATCAAGAACATAAAGGCCATTAAATGAACATGCAGTACAATAAAGCATATCATTTAAATAAATAGAAAACTTCTTATTTTTAATAAGAAAACTATAACCTTCATTATCCAAACAAGAAACTGAAATAATATTTCTACTCAAATCCGGAACGTAATAACAATTGTTCAAAACAAGAATTAATCCGCTAGGTAAAATGACATCATATGTTCCTACGGCTAATGCAGCAACTCTTCCTCCATTCCCCACGCGTAGGTCCACTTCGCCATCTTTGAGTAGCCTCCTATTCCTTAGTGCCTGCACATTCAAACAAATGTGAGATCCACATCCGGTATCTAATACCCAGTAACTAGAAGTAGAAAGTAGAATATCTATAACATAGATACCTGAAGTAGACGCAGTCCCACTGCTCTTCTTCTTCTTTAACTCTTCCTTGTAAACCTTGCAATTTCTTTTCCAATGACCAATCTCATTACAGTGGAAACAGATTGCATCCTTTTGGGAGGTAGGTTTAGCCACATCAGCATTAGCAACAATTGCCTTGCCAATCTTGGGTTTGACAACTTTTGTCTTAACCCCTTTGCCTTTGCCTTTAGAGCCTTTTCTTCCTTTTGTCACTACGAGCACAGGAGCGACTTCTTTACCGATTTTCTTTTCCGCTGTCTTTAACATCCCATGCAACTCAGACAGGGACTTATCCATCCCATGCATATTAAAGTTCATGACGAACTGATTATAGCTTTTGGGCAATGAATTAAGAATAAAACCAGTGGCCAACTCAACATCAATGGGATGGCCAAGCCTCTCTAGATGCTCAAAATGAGCCTTCATTTTCAAAACATGAGGGCCCACAGACTGCCCTTCGCTCAACTTGCATGAGACCAAGGCAGCTATAGTGTCGAACCTCTCTTGCCTTGCTTGTTCTTGAAACATATCTTTCAACGAAAGAGCAAGGTCAAATGCCTCCAAGTGTTCAAGAGCCTTCTGAAGTTCTGGACACATGGCCGCAAGCATAAGACAACCCACCTCACGAGAATCACTTTTGTGTTTCTTGTAGGCGTTTCTCTCATCCTTGGGTGCATTAGAAGCAGGTTCCTCTTCAGGAACGGGCTCATCAAGAATATAGAGCTTGTCCTCATGCTTTAGAACAATTCTAAGGCTACGGATCCAATCTGTGTAGTTAGCTCCATTTTCTTGAAGTTTTTCCTTCTCAAGGATAGATCGCAATGATAAAGAACCAGTACTTTGAGCCATTATCTACAATTATGCAAACATATAATTAAATATAAGTACCAACTTAATTAAAGATATTATAAGTATTTCACAAATACTCCCACTAAATTATATAACCTTCAAATACATCCAATGTATCATATAATTTAAATGGGCTAAGATCCAACTTTAATTTAATTTCAAGTCCGCTTTGGCGATACTGCTCAAAATTAAATTAATTAGGTAGACAACTCCTTGTCAATCATATCATATATGACTCTTAGATCCTTTATGAGATTTAGACATCATATGTCTAACACATTTTAATCTCATCTGTGCCTTAGGCCCAAAACTTTGTCTTTTGATAGCCCAATTAAGTCAAACCATTTTAAACGTATAGGAATCACTCTTTCCTCATCTTATTCATAAATGAATAGAATTAATGCGCCTCGCTTTGGCAGAGCCCGCATAAAACTACCCATGTACTCATAAGTGTTTTAATCATGGATTGACACTTAACTTAAATTTTAAGAAGGTTCACACACATAAAGTTAATCAATTAACCGAATTAATTTTATGTGACATTAGTTGCGCTAGTTAGGGATAAAAGTCTGAAATCATGAGATTTCTCTAATCTTAAACTCCTTTAAGATTTTGATCTCATTAATGCTCTGGACTTCTGAATTTGAATCTGTTTCAAGAAACATGGTTTAACAACCAGCCATCTGAAACAAATCATAGTCAGTATAACCCAAACCATCCGTACGGATGTTTCTGGAAGCATCCAGATTCATCCGTACGGATGTTTCTGGAAGCATCCAGATTCATCCGTATGGATAGTTATGCATATCTCAGAAACATTGAACTCTTCAGGATTCTGGAACTGCATCCGCAGAACATCTTGAAATTGAGAGCACAAAACGTACGATCGAAACTAAGCCAAAAGGCATCCACATTCCCGTACTAAGATCAAGAAATCAGGCAACTTCTCTATACGGTCGAAACTAAGCCAAAAGGCATCCACATTCCTGTATAGATTGGTCGCACGTCTCAAGACCCTTTCAATGTCTCTTAATCTCACAGATTACAGCAGTTCTAAACTCTTTAGAACTCTGATTTTTGCAACTATTCCGAATTCTCAACAGATAACTGTTTCAGGAAACACGGTTTCGAAAACCAGCCGTCTGAAACCAGTTTCTGTTTCCAGGTTCGAATTCTGCAAACAATTTGCAGAACAATCTGAACATGAGAAGTCAGAATGAAATCTGGGAGTGAACCAAAACCATCCGTACGGATTCTTAGGTAGAATCCCAGTTTTTCCAGATTTTCAGATTTCAGAAATTCGATCAATCTTAATATCGTGTTTATACATAATCAGATTACAAAAACATGAAATTGCAGATTACGAATTTTAACCCATCTAATTCATATATTCAATAACCAATTTATTACACATACAAATTAGATCAAGATCATCAATAGAATAATCCAATTACAACATGATAATCTAAGCATGTAATCATACATATTAATCAAATCAATATTACAACCACATCAACTAGCATGCATATTTTATATCTCATATAAAATCCATCACATAAATTCATCTATCTCATGATCATATCAATTAAATAATTATATCATGATAATATTAGAATTATTGATCATCAACGGGGCTCTGATACCACTGTTGGGTTTCGTGCAATCATGCGCAGCGGAAGATAGACATGAATAAAACCCAATAGCCTAGATCCGCTATGAACAATAATTCATAATAACAAGATGAAGGAAACTAACCCTTGTAGATCGTTATGTAAAACTTGGATTAAGCGTTAAGACAAACGCCCTCTACCGGTGATCCACACAACGAACAGATTTCAAGAACGCCTTCTTGAACTTGACTGCTAGGTCTTCGGATTGATCAACGATGTTGAAGAACTATTCTTCAAAGCTCCTAATTGTTATTGTGACTTGATAATTGAGATTAATCAATCACAATAACCCAAGAATATAATGTGTGATTTCTTTCTCTAAGAAAGACTTTTTAATTGATCAAATCAACTACTTAGGGAACAATTCCCGTCAGTCTGTATTTATATTCTAGGGGTTTCAGAAACCCTTTAGGACTTAGGTTTTCTTGTCCAACAAGAGTTTTCCTAAAACTGATTCTGCCGGGCAAAACCATCCGTACGGATGTTTCTGGAAACATCCAGATTCAGCCGTACGGATCCTTTAGGCAGGATCCATTTTACTTCGTTTTTCGCTCCTTTGAATTATCCGTTCTGTGTGTGTGACCCAATAGGATTATACTAAGTTGGCAACGAGTCCGAACCAGTCAAACCTCGTAAGTCATAAGCGGACTCTAGCAAGCCATTATGACTACCCAATTAGTATAACTTTGAACTCCAAAGTTTCCTAAAATAGAGCATAACACAATCTCTTTGTTACACGATGTCTATTGAACGTAAGCCATGGTCAATGGTCAACTTACATTTGTTCAATGCTTTCTCGATCCCGAATGTATTGATAACACAAATCTTATTTGAGCACGGCCATGCATTTCATCAATACCATTCATCGAGGGGCCAAAGCTTGACATCTCTCTTGACGAGGAACAAATCCCATCTTGGCTTATTACTCTTCCCTACATGATTCCGATTATGCCAATCATATTCTTTATAGCTATCCGGTTAGGGATAACGTTTGAATACGTCAAACATAATGTTCATCATGTGGAAGACTGTAATAACCCCAGGTCTAAAGATTCCAGTGATATAACTATATGAGACTTAATTATGGCATTGTGACCATGACATAAATCTCATAGGGGTCAGTCCAGTATTTGTTCTCCAACAAATACCCATAAGTCTAATTGTATCCCATACACCATAATCATCATATGATTATCTATTAAACTTGCACTAATAATTAATCATAATTATCAGGGACGGGGATTATTATAATAAACATGCAAAAGACATAATAATCAAACATTCAATATCTTTATAAATAATAACATTTGTTTAACAAACAACATGCCTAGGGCATAACACCAACAAATATAAATCAACGATGGGTATTTGATTGAGACAATCAAAAGTAAATTTCATAAAAACAACAAATAAAACACACAAATTACCCAAAGTCCTCAACAAAGGAGGAAAATAATAGGCCCTCAACAATGGAGGGGAACAAAGGCTCCCACATATGGAGAGAAAATCAAATTCAAAACCAAAAAAAGATACATTTTTTATTATTAAAAAACAATAAACCTCTCCTAAATTAAACATGAATCATTGATGAAAGTCAATGATTAAGGTTTAATTTAGGAGATTTAAAAACAAACCTAATTAAATCTTTAAGTTCAAGTTTGTATGTGTGAGAGAGGAAAAGTTTGGAGAGGAAGAGAGAAGTTGGAGATTGAATTTCTTAAAGTAAATACGTTACCAAAAAAAAAAAACATAAAAACTCGTAATAGTGGGTTTCTACTTGAGTTTGAATCCACTAATGTTTGGTAACTATCTTTTCTTTTCAATTCATAAATGATGTTATTTGCTTATATAAATTAATTAATTCATGCATGTCTCATTTTCCCCTTCCACATGATGAATTAATTACTCTTGCTATATATCATTGGTTGATTCTTTTAATTGTTTATTACATCAACAATAACAAAGTGTTAGACTCAAAATAATTTGGGATCAGCTAATACGAATTTTCATTTATTACAATAAAATTTAATTTTTTACTATGAATTGACTTGCTCACTAGGGATGGCAACGGGGCGGATACAGAGCGGGTTTGCTCATAACCAAACCTGCCCCTCAATGAACACTCCTGTTACCAAACCCGCCCCGCCCCGTATGGTGTTGAACCCGTACCCGCCCCGCATTCCATAAAAGCATATTTTTTATGGATGAAATTAACATCATAAATTAACATTAGAAAATGAGAAAGGCGTATTATATATGCTGCAGGTAGGGATGAAACTAAAATCAGCAATAACCACGCAAAATATGAAGGAGTGTATTGGGACATTACAGTAAATAGAAGCATACCCGCGGGTTGGGGTATGTTACCAAACCCGCCCCGTAACCCTTCGGATTTTGAAAAATGGTTACCAAACCCGCCCCTTTACGGAGCGGACTGTCCCAGATACGAATCCGGTTCGAACAAATTGCCATCCCTATTGCTCACCCCCTTTTTAAAATGACCCAAATCAATAATTAATAAAAGCTAGGGTAAATATAAAGTCACAAAAAAATTCACAAAACTTGGTATACAAAATGATGTGTCATTAATTTTATTGGCGCTTTTAATTAAAGTGTGCCGGCCGGGTCCACAATCGTTGCAACCAATAAAATATCGCCACCTCATTTTGTATCCATCTTTTTTGTGTACATTCTATTGTGCCCTAGCATGGCCTAAAAAGCTACTAATGACCAAAAAGTAAGGGTTAAACTAATAGGCCCAAAGGAAGAGAACCCAAAATAGCCTCCTGATGACTCAAAAGGACACATCTGGATCTGAATTAGAAATTAAGTACACAGTCGTCTCTAATTCAAAATAAATCCCAAATCTATAGATAACGAAAATATAGCGTTACAACAAATATCTGTATGAAAAGAAAAAGTTTTTCAGGCATCTAATCCCTTTTTTTACGCTTCCCTGTCAATTTAGGGTTTCTTATTTCTCAATTCTCTCCTTCAATTTTCTGCATCCGCCATTAAAGTCGCCACATCCTTTTTCCTCTATTCTCAGGTTCTCTCTCCTGCCTTTTCCTGTCTCTCTCTCTCTCACTCACTTACTCACGCACAGTGTACGCTCACAAACTAAATTTACTTATTTCTTGTAAATAGATACTTGGTGAGGTGAAGTTCATTACTTTCTGTATGATTCTGCCGTGAAATACTGTCTTTCCGTGTAGATTTTATTTTTTCTATTTTTGAGTTTGTTCTGCATTTGAATGCTTGATCTCCTTTCTCTGGTAAAGCCGTAATACATGTATGTGTGTATCGGCGTGTCCTACTTGTTTTTTTTTTTTTTTTTTTTTTTAAAGATTGATAAGGTATAAGGTAGCGGATGTTACTAATTTTTAGTTGTTGACTGTGTTCTCATTATGTTTTTGTAATTTGTTTGATGAATCAGGATTTGATCTGTTGTTGGATTTAGTTCGTGCACACATTGTGATTTTTGGGTTTTGGTTTGTCATTTTAATTGCTGCGAGGATATTGTTATTGGAAAGAAAGGGGACTGATTTAAAAGGTTTCAATTATGAGAACTTCATGGGCAGATTCTGTTGAGAATGCGAATTCCGGTTCTACTGAAAGCCATGAGACTAGTAAGAATGCAGCTCCCACTAAACCAGCTTATGTTCCACCCCACCTTCGTAATCGTCCTGCTTCAGCTGAGCAGCAGCCAGCTGTGGTAAACAATGGTCCACCATCTGGTATTGACAACAGGGTTGCGTTCAATGGACAAACGAGTGGGTCAAGGTGGGGTGCTCCTAGGGCTGATTACAGGGGTCCACCTGGTGGTCGTGGGGGTAGTGGCAGTGGCTGGGGAAACAAAGTTCGGGGTTGGGGTGGGAGAGAGAGGGAGGTAAACCCGTTTGGTAATGATGTTGATGTTGATGCAGAGCCTGCATTTACTGAGCAGGAAAATACTGGTATCAATTTCGACGCGTATGAGGATATTCCCGTGGAGACAAGTGGGGATAATGTGCCGCCTCCGGTGAATACTTTTGCTGAGATAGACTTGGGGGAGGCTTTGAATCTGAACATTAGGAGGTGCAAGTATGTCAAGCCAACCCCTGTTCAACGTTATACAATACCTATCTCTCTCGCAGGAAGAGATTTGATGGCCTGTGCTCAGACTGGGTCTGGGAAGACTGCTGCTTTTTGCTTTCCGATCATTAGTGGGATTATGACAGGGCATATTG
This sequence comes from Campanula takesimana, assembly GCA_026119855.1. Lineage (NCBI taxonomy): Eukaryota > Viridiplantae > Streptophyta > Magnoliopsida > Asterales > Campanulaceae > Campanula > Campanula takesimana. The sequence continues at coordinate 706,101 of JAOWBW010000665.1, read as the reverse complement.
CTCAGAGACCACGTGGTACCAGGACTGTGTTCCCACTTGCTCTCATTCTGTCTCCTACTCGGGAGCTTTCTTGTCAGGTGAATGTTTGTTAAAATCCAGTAGCTGCTATGCGTGCAAGTAATGTTTCATCTAAAGCAATTTGAATCTGTAAATTGCATTTGTGGCATGCAGATACACGAGGAAGCTAAAAAGTTCTCTTATCAAACAGGTGTGAGAGTTGTGGTTGTTTATGGAGGAGCACCTATCCATCAGCAGGTACTTCTATGCTTTTGTTAAGTAAGGTGTTTGAATAGATTTATGGTCCGTGTATATAACATGATGTGCTCCATACTTCTAATCTTTTTTTTTTTTTTTTTCTTGTTTCCTTGACTTATATTTGTACCCACTAATTCATGAGTATGTATGGATTCTAGGATACTGAAAATCCCCATGTCATTGGTGTGTGCTTTAACGACTCCCATAGTTTATTCTTATAGACCCCCCCCCAAAAATAAATAAATAAATAAATAAATAAATAAATAATAATAATAATAATAAAAAAAAACTGTGTAGTGGAGAAGTGTTGCATAATCTGTTACCGTTGCATGGTAGTCACCGTTATATATGACTTTACTTCATGATAAGCTTACACGGTATTATTTATTTGACTCCTATTTGAGCCAAATTCAGACACTAATATCTAATTTACCATTTTCGACACGAATTAACCCATTTAAAGTGAAATCCTGGCTTGCCACTGTTCCTAGGATAGAAAACACAGTGAGATATTGTAGTCTTTGAAGTTAGAATCATGCCTTTTCTTTTGCTGTGTAGAGCCTTATACTAAATGCAACCCAATCCAACTGTTGGGATTGAACGCCTTATGAGTGTTATGTTCTGAATTTCAGCTAATTTCTCTCAGAAGTTTGTGACCTTTAGTTTTTGAATTCATTTTGAGTCAAGAAGGAATATTGGTCCTTGTGACGTTTAAGTACAATGTGAGCCTTCCAAAGATGTTATGGATCTTTTTTTCCTACTTAGGTGAAGCATAGGCAATTTTTTGAAAGTTTAATGGCCAATTGAACATATGTTGGAAAGATCCTTGTTCAAAGTTGTAGCACCCAGCGAGAAGCTATTTACACCTTTAGGATTTCTTTTGGCACTTTAGATAGAAAGGGTTAGAAAATTGAGTTGCTTTTGGCCTATAGCTGAGTTGTATGAGACACGTCGTATCTGAGCTCATTGTTTGGCGATGACTTGACTTCAAATCTTCCCACTTGCATTTATCCTAGAAATATCAATAAAAGTACTTGTTGACCATATATCACGTGCATCAGCTATATCAACTCCACGTCCATGTGAGGGGGGTTTGTTCTAAGAGCTTTAGCTTTTCGATGAGTTGTTAACTTTACACCATCTTCTTCTCCTCTGTGTATCATTTCTATATGTCACGTGCTAACCTAGCTACACTTCTTTTGAATCTTCCTCGATGCTATCTAAACCCAACTATTCTCCTTTTTGCCACCCTCCTTGTGCCGCTTCATACCACACCTTTTATGTAAACCTAGAGGCTCTCCTTACGTGACCCACGCCCACTAGGGGTGTTCACGGTCCGGTCCGGTTTTTGTTAAATTTTCATGAAACTGAGACCGGACCAATTATACGGTTCTGTAGAATTTTAGAACCAAAACCAAACCAACACATTCCAAAACGAATGTCATTGGTCCGGTCCTATTAGTCCGTTTCCGGTCTGGTTCTACAATTGCACCACTTGCACCATATTTTAGGGTGCCTGTGAAAATCTTTTCCATGCCTACTGCTGGACCAGTTCGTCCCATTAGTTCCAAAGAAGCTTGCACCCACCATTGGTATCTCTAAGTCCAAGGAACTTATCATGAGAAGAGAAGCCAACAAATGAGCTACTTGAGAAGCCAGCAACTGAGCTAGTTTTTCTATACTATTTTGGATTTGTTTTGAATATTACTAGACCTTGACCTTAGCTAACATAGTACTCCCTCCATCCCAAAATGATCTTCGCATTTGAATACATTTCACCCTTGTGGTGGGGACCCTTCCCCGGACCCTCGCTATGCGGGGATGCCTTGGGCAGCCCGAGTAAAACACTTGCTACACGATCCATGCTATGTTTATGAACTTTTAAGACTAAATTGTGGAAATGAGAAGAACTTTTTGGAACAATGAAAAATGACAAATAGGAAGATCATTTTGGGACGGAGGGAGTATATAATAAGTATATATATACACGTGTGTGTGTGTGTGTGATATATGTGTTATGATTGGTCCGGTCCGGTTCAGAACCGTATAAATATTTATCAAAACCGGTACCGAAACAATTAACCGGTTCTATAGGAAATTTTATCCAGAACCAATCCAATACTATTGAACCGGTCCGGTTTTCATTGGTCCGGTCCGTTTTAGTGGTCCGGTCCGGTTCTCTTTTTTTCTGCACAACCCTAACGCCCACCATCTACAGGCCCCTTCTTACGATACCTTTTCTCACCTTCCTTGTACTTCACCTATCTTGCATCAATCTCAACGAAGTTACCTATTTTAGACAAGAAAACGTAGGCAGAGAGAAACATAAATTGAAAGTACCACCGCCTCTTGAATTTTCACTTTTGCTTGCCTTAATTATATTTTTACTTGTATTATTTTTTTGTTGGACATCATTGATTGGATTTCAAACGGATCATCACATCTTTGTTGGCTGCTTCATTTCTTTGCTTGGAGGTGCACGTGCTCGGCTGTGTAGTTAAATGGTGGAATCAAATTTGTTTCCTTCAGTTTGAAAGCAATGGTTTTGGTCTATTAATTACTTTTAGGCAAAATTCATAGTTTGGTCATTGAACTATACCTGTTTTTCAAATGTGCTCATTGATATAATTTTTTTTGCAATGTCCTCACTCAACTACTCAATTTCTGCAATGTCATCACTCTGTTAACAAAGCGGTCAATTTTCTAATGAATGTTGGTTGGCGTCATCATGTATTTGACAGTCGTTAAATCTTTAACATGTTCCCTTATAATTAACTGGAGATGTAACTAGTAATAAAGGAAAGATTAAAGTAAAAAAACAAATAACAGTAACTCTCATGATCAACTTACATTCACTCCCCTTCCCTTTCCATCCCTCTCCAATCCCAAACCCAAATTACAGTTTCATAATTGAATTCACACTTACCCACATAACTCAAGGACACAATTAAAATTACTAGTAATTCTATAATAAGACCTAAAACCCACCATCTGAGTACCTTCCCCTTCCTCACCATTATAATCGGAATCAATCACTCACTTTGCGACTCTGATTACTGGCCTTCTGTACTTCGCCATCTCAATCTCACATAAAAACACAACCTCAAAATAAATAAAAAAGAATGAACAAAAAGTTGAAATGATTAAACTTTCCCCAAAACATGAGAAATTTAAACTTTAAAAAGCAAAACCCAAACAATGAAAAAGAAATTCAAATTGGTGTAGTGGGTTGGTCGGATTTGGTCGAATATAGTCAGATCTGCAGAACCCATAGAATTGCATAAGCCGGCTGTCTTCATCGATCTCCTACCTTCGACTCTAGCCTAATTCCATGGCTATGACTATAGCCAAAATTAACCATCAGTAAATGAAAGTGGGGTGGGATGAAAGGCCATGTGCTGCTGGGTTCTAATCTGGTGGTGATTTTGAGGGGTGGGATGTTTTAATCTCCCTTTTCTGATTATGGTTATTTTGGAAATTGTTTTAGTCTCCCGTTCTGGATTATGGTTGTTATTAGTATTTTGATTACGTATGTTAATTAAATATGGGTTTGAGAGTGCATTGAATATGTGTTTGTAAGCATATTTGAAAGTGCATATGAAAAGGGTTTTCCTAAGGTTGAAGATGAGGGTATACTCGTCATTTGTTATTATAAAGTCTTTTGTGAGATTTGGGTTAGCGCTATTGACAAATATGTTAAATATTCAACAGATGTTAATTACATGATGACACAAGCCAACATTCAGAAAATTGACGACTCCATTAACGGAGTGATGACATCGCAGAAATTGAGTAGTTGAGTCAGGACATTGCAAAATAAAATACGTCAGTGAGCACATTTGAAAAACAGGTATAGTTTAATAACCAAAATATGAGTTTTGCCTTACTTTTATGTATATAGGCCCTAACATTAGGATATAGAGTGAGTTGGCAATTTTAGACCATGTTCTTGAGCGCAAGGGGTTTGGTGTTAGATGGCGACGGTGGATAATGGGTTGTTTTAGGCTCCCTAATTTCTCAGTCATCATTAATGGCAAGGCCCAAGAGTTGTTGGAGGCTTCTAGAGGGTTAAGACAAGGGGACCCGCTGTCCCCATTTCTGTTTAACCTCGTAGCTGATATTTTGAGTAGGCTTCTGCTACGTGTAGAGGAGGTAGGCATTGTGGAAGGGTGTAAGGTAGGTAGGGAGAATTTCATGGTTTCTCATTTTCAGTTTGTTGATGACACTATGTTGTTCCTAGCCGAGGGCGTTCGCAATTTCAAAATGTGCTCACCATCCTCTATCTTTTAGAGAGAGTATCTGGGTTGAAAATCAACTTGGCCAAGTGTGGAATTGCTGGAATTAATTTGGAAGATGATGTTAGTAATAGATATGCTCATTTGATTGGATGTCAAGTTCTCTCTTGGCCTTTATCCTATCTTGGGGTTTCTTTGGGCGGGAATCCGAGAGCTATTTCGTTTTGGGACCCAGTGGTAGAAAGAGTTATCAAACGCCTCGCTAGTTGGAAAAAGACTTATTTTTCTTTAGGCGGGCGCATTACTCTAGTGCGATTTTGTCTTTCAAGTATTCGTTTGTATCATCTCTCTCTTTTTAAAATTCTTGTTGCTGTTGCAAATAGGATTGAGAGAATGATGAGGAATTTTTTGTGGGAAGGGTCAGGGGAAGATAGGAGAGATCATCTTGTAGCATGGGATAAAGTTTGTCGGTCTAAGGAAGAGGGTGGATTAGATTTGGGTAACTTGATCAGTCAGAACATCTCTCTAGTTAGTAAGTGGCTCTGGAGATTTCCTCGAGAACCTCAAACTATTTGGCATAAAGTGATTAAGAGCAAGTTCGGGATGCATAGTAATGGTTGAGATACTATTTTCAGAAGGTCAAGTACGCACAAAAGCCCGTGGAAGTATATTCATCAGTGTCACCGCCTTTTCGATCCTTTAATTCAGTTGAAGGTTGGTAATGGGGCTCGGATTCGATTCTGGGAAGATGTTTGGGCAGGTAATTCCTCTCTAAAATCTCTTTTTCCTCGTCTTTATCGTCTTTCTTTAGTCCATGGATCCTCTATTGCAGAGTTTCGAGATCCATGGGAGGATGGGATAGATTATATCTGGGAACTTTCATTTCTTTCGCAATCTCAATGATAGAGAAAACGTGACGTTGTTAACCTTATTTCTTTATTATCTGATGTTCGTTTATCAAATAATCAGGATGATAGGGTTTGGGTTCTAGAGGGCTCCCGAAAATATTCTTGTAAATCTTTTCTCAACTTCTTGATTCGGAGTCCCAATACACCGTCCTTTCCCCTTGCATCTCGAGTGTGGAAGTCTAAGACTCCTTTCAAGATTCAGCCATTTATGTGGATTCTAGTGCTTAATAAACTCAATACTAACAACAAATTGCAGCTTCGATGTCCTTCTAAATGTCTATCGCCAAATTGGTGTGTAGTGTGCAAGGAGTCTGCCGAAACTCATGATAATCTCTACCTTCGTTGTAGCCTTGCTCGTTATCTTTGGATTTGGTTGTTTGAGGTTGCGGGTGAAGTTTGGGTAAGTCCGGAGCATGTTTCTTCTCTACTCCAAATTCAGTTTAGAGGCTTTGGTAAAGGGGAAGACTCGAGGCGCTTGTGGGAGTGTGGGGTTTTTGCAGTTTGTTGGTGTATTTGGTTGGAAAGGAATGCGAGAATTTTCAAAAATCGATATTTACCGGGACATCTCGTGTGATAAAATGGTTTCTTTAGCTTCGCTTTGGACATATGCGAATGGTGGCTTTAGAGGATTTTCTCTTAATGACTTGAGAAGAGATTGGATTGCTGCTATTTGCTAATGTAGGATTAATGTATTTTGTCTTTTGTTCTTTTGTCTTTGTAGATGGATTTCTTGTCCATCTTTTTGTACATATATCTTTTTTATACAATTCTCTTTTCCTATCAAAATAAAAAACAAAGTGGGCCAAAACGTGTTGCTTCATGCGTTAAATATCACGACTCTTACACCGGGACATAGGAAGGAGTATTATTTACTTGCAAAATGCGAACACAAAATTTCGTCAGTATGAAGCCTTTAATGGTAAGTTGTGGAAATGAGGACAGTCCTAGTGAGGTGATGGTCGAGATGAGTTGGCATTGGGGGTTCAATGACAAGTATATGTGTTTGTGAGTATTCGAGGGCGACAAGATATGATAAATGCTGAGGGTCAGATGTCATGATGTTGTGAAAACCTTGCTTTATATGGTCATGGCAAGGAAAGATGGTAGCTCTAGCTCAAGTGACATCATATTCTTCTTTCCATAGGGAAAGCCAGGCCCTCAGGGCCTATTGCTGAATTTCAGGTGTTTGGGAGGGGGTGATTGTATCACTTGGATTTCTCATTTCTTTTGCAATCTGAATGATAGAGAATCTGCTGGTGTTGGTGCTCTTCTTTCTTCTTTATGTCATTCATTTGTCAAATAAACATGATTCGGGTGTCTGTACTTTGGAGGGCTCTGGAAATTATTCTTGTAAATCTTTTCTTAACTTCTTGATCCGAAGACCTCCTTCATCTTCCTTTCCTCTTTCCTCTTATGTTCTTGTAAATCTGAATTCCCTGCCAAGATTCGGGCTGCTGTGAGGATTCTAGTGCTTAATAAAGTCAATTCTAATGACAAGTTGCAGATTCATAGGCCTAAAGAATGTCTATAGCCAAATTGGTGTGGGAATTGCAGATAATTTGATGAGACACAGTATAGTAATGCTATTACTCCAATATCTTTGGAATTGTTTCTTACAGGTGGATGGAGAAAATTGGGCGAGTCTAAAATTCATGTCTTCCTTTCCTCAAAAAAATTCACAAGGTTTGGTAAAGGAGGAGGTGCAAGACATTTGTGGGACTGAGGGGTTTTTGCAGTGTATTGGTGTGTTTGGATGGAGAATAATTTAAGGTTTTTTTAAGAATCAAATTTACTGAAACATCTTCCGTGGGATAAAGTGGTGACCTTGGTTTCTGTTTCGGCTTATGCCGATGGTGTCTTTTGGAGGTTTTTGCTAAATGTCTTGAAGAATGACTGAGCTGCTGCGATAGTTTAAATCAGCTTCATGTGTTCTGTTTTTTTTCCTTTTCTTTGTAGATGGACACCTTGGCCATTCTATGCAGTTGATTATATTATAACACAATACTGTTTTCTTTTCTTAAAAAAAGGTAGAGCGCTAGTTGTTATATACGTGCATTTAGTCTATTAGTTTATCTGATGAAGGATCTGTTTTTCATAACACAAGTTATTATGAAGTGGTTATTCGGTGATAGTGACTTGATGTTTCCCTCCTATCAGACATTTGTGGTGAAATGCTGCTCACTCCCGTTGGAGTGAGTAGCAACTTTTTGCAGCTAACCTTAGCAATGAGAGCAATGCCTTGAATTTTTTACGTGCTAGGCTCATGCTGTGTTAATAACCACACAGAGGTCATCTAGGTTTTTGGGGCTAGCTCTTTGTGAAGTCATATGGATGTCCTAGATAGATAACTTGAGGAAATGCTTTATAGCAAAACAGCTTGTCTAATAGATGCATGTTAGCAATATAGAAATGCTAATGCTCTGTTGCTCAGCCCAAAAATAATCTCACTTTCCTTTTTGGTTTGCTCTAATTAAATAGTCAAATTTCTGAAAAAGTAAATAAATACTCCCTCTGTCCCATACCAAGGGGCACTCTTGGTCAAACTAAGTTGAACTTTGACTAACATTTTATGCTAAATTATTAATCTCCATAAAAATATAAAAAAGTTACTAAATTAGTAATAGAAACATTATCGAGAACTATTTTTAAATTTTTTTGGAGATAAATTATTTAGCATAAAATGTTAGTCAAAGTTCAAGTAGGTTTGACCAAAAATGCCCATTGGTGTGGGACGGAGGGAGTATAATTTATTGTATTTAAGCAAGTAAGCTACTATCTTGACAAAACTGGCTGTTGAGATGTATGGAGTATATTACTTGTTTTAGCTGTTCACTCGTGGCTTGAGTCATCTCTGTCATGAAACCGTTAAACCTCTACGTATATAATCTAGTTAGTATTTTGTCTTGTCATTATTTGGCGATTGGCTTTTGATCGTAATGGTTTTATCTTAACATGGTAATATCGGATTGTGACTGAACAGTTACGGGAGCTTGAGAGAGGGGTTGATATTCTTGTAGCAACTCCAGGAAGATTAGTCGATATGCTTGAGAGGGCAAAAGTTTCATTGCAGATGATTAGGTATTTGGCCCTTGATGAGGCTGATCGAATGCTCGATATGGGGTTTGAGCCCCAGATCAGAAAGATTGTTGAACAAACAGACATGCCTCCACGAGGAGAAAGGCAGACAATGCTGTTTAGTGCCACCTTTCCGAGAGAGATCCAGGTATGTTATTCTTCTTATAGCCTCGCTTTTCTCTTAGGTTATGCGACAATTATATGCTTTTCATCCTCTGTATTGATGGCCTACTATATGAAAAAGATTTGTATTCTTTAACGGAGTAACATGAGATATGCTCTTAAAAACTTATGCGTACCTGTTCAATCATATATTGTTAGTTTTGACTCCTAATAATGGGTTGTGCCTTTGTGGTTCTTCATTTCTATGCTTTATAGGAGTATTAATGAGAGATTTTGTTCTATTCTCGTGTATCTGACTATCTTATCCTTTTTGTAACAGCATAATTAGTTCTATTATTAGTTCTTTAACAATGCTAAATCAGGATTGATTAATGACGGTTGAGAGGAGTGTACTCTTTATTGTCTTTTCGTTAATTTAATAGATGCGGCTAATGTGTTTGTAACATTTGGTTGTATGCAGAGACTAGCATCTGATTTTCTTGCAAACTACATATTTTTGACTGTTGGCCGTGTTGGGTCAAGCACTGATTTGATTGTCCAAAGAGTTGAATATGTTGAAGAAAGTGATAAAAGAAGTCATCTTATGGATCTTCTTCATGCTCAAAAAGCAAATGGAGCTCATGGCAAGGTAAGATCATTTTCTGATGGATCTTAAAACATGGCCTTTGTTCATGACATGTATGTGCATCTGCTGATAAGTTTTCATACATGTAAGCATGTGGAGATAGATGGAGTTGTCCTTGCAACTTATTTGATGATTGCCTAAATTGTTATGTTGCAGCAAGCTCTCACATTGGTATTTGTTGAGACAAAGAAAGGGGCTGATTCTTTGGAACATTGGTTGTACACTAATGGATTTCCTGCTACTACGATTCATGGTGATAGAACACAACCGGTGAGTCTAAAGGATCTATGGGAATTTTTACTTATTCATTTCCTGTTTTGTGTTTTTACAAGCTATGGGTCAAGGCTATATTTTAGGTTCACACATTTATCTCTAGGCTCTATTGTTTCTTTACTAGCATATTCACAATATGATCCTGGACTTGGAAAACAGTGTTTGTAGATCATGGGCTTAGTAGATGTTTTGGGGGACTTGGAGGATAGAGATCATCATAATATCTTTTGGTTAATTGTGAATTGCAATTATGGTTTTAGTACATGCTATATGGTCGCAAGTTCAACCATAGTTGAGATTTTGATGGCACCTGATCAAGCATATCCTCTTGTTATCGCTTGGCATATAGGATCTCCCAAAATGTCTATGCGGATTCGTAACCAGCTAGAATTGCCCTCATTCTAGCCAGTATTCTTTTGGCTCATGAATTATTTGAATTATTGAGAGTCCCCAATGTTAGTATTGCTTGTCATTCTTGCAGCTCATAGAGTATTTGGAGGTGCATATAAACGAATTGGACTTTAAATCCTTTTGGTAGATTCACTTCATGGTCCTTTTGAAAACATTCATTCAGCCACAAAATCCAACTCTTTGTTTTTTTTGTTTTTTTGAATGATTTTATTTTGAAGTAATTCCCTCGAAATTGAAGGTTTTTGCTTCGTGTTCGATGCCCAATCAGTTGCGCACTACGGTGATGGATTTGGTCCCTGGAAGTGTTATATGTTGTCAAAGCAAATCTTATGATCATGTCTTACACTGTTAAGTCGCTTGGAGATTGTGGAGTGAGTTGTTATCTATTTTGGAAAGACGGATTTGTCCTTCTAAGGAGAAGGCTTTCTTTAAATTAGATTTGTAGGTTTCCGAAAAGACAAGCATGGCAAGTGGCGTTTTCGCGAGATTGTCGTGTATTTAAGTTGAACGAAATTCAAGAATCTTCTAGATTAGGTCACTACCTTTACTTCTTTATAAGGAAATGATTATTTACACCCTTTCTTATGGGCATTTGCATCGGGAATCTATAGCGGTTTGTCATTGACAATTTTCTGTAGAGATAGAGTGCTATTTATTTATTCGCATTTTGTAGCTTCTTAGAAATATTTTTTTTCATTTCTAGTTTTAGATCTCCTTTTCTTATTCTTTTCCTTTGAGGACATCGTACTTCCGTTTTCTAATAAAAAAAAAAATCCATAGAAATAATAAAACTAGCCAGTTTAGACTATCTCATATAAAATTCAGTCAATTTGATCTAGAATATTGTCATTACCTATTTTATTTAATGGGAAAGTATTACCACTAAAGATTGGTATTAGTTGTACAGTTTGCTCAGTTCAGTTTTTTGAATGGGGGTTATTCATGTACCAAGAGACTGTCGGTTGCTAAGCCACAATTGTCCATCTTTGGCATACAATTACTCGAGAAACTGCCGGTTGCTAAGCCATTATTGTCAATCAAAGTACCTTTTGGCACATTATCATACACCTTCTCCAAGTCAACAGAAAACATATTTAAAATTTTCTTGCTATCATTATATTTCTTCACTATTTGTCTCATAGATAGATTACCTTCATAGTCAATCTTCCTGGCATAAATTCAAATATGTTCTTCGACTTCTTGACACTTAACTAGTGTAGTCCCCCGATAGTTGGCACAATCTTGGACATCCCTTTTGTACTAGAGTGCTTTTTCTCTACTCCAATGGCATCTTGTTACTTCTCCATATCTTGTTGAAAAGAGTAGTTATTCGATTCTTCCTCCCAAAACACCTTTGGACCTCAATTGGTATCCATTGGGCCTTATTGCTATCTTCAGTCCCATCCTTTTCAATTCTATTTTCCCTTCACACTTCCGCATAAATTCCCGATTAATCATACTCGATAGGATGCTTAAATCTCAAATGTCTTGTTCTTGATTGCCATTAAACAAGGTATGAAAGTACGAGCTCCATCTATCCTTTAACTTCGTATATTACTCTTTGTTTGCGTCCTCACTCATTCACCCTCCCAATATCTCTCATCTTCTTATTTTTCATGCGAGCAAGTCTATATTTTTTCCCTTCTCTTGTATCCAATTTAACATAAAGCTTTAGATTCACGTTTGCTCTTGCATCTCGTATGGCATTATTTGCTTCTCTTCGAGTCTCTTTATACTTCTTATAGTTTCCTATCGCTCATATGACTCCCCAATAATTTATAGCATTCTCGCTTGTTCCTTAATGCTTAAATCATTGGGCAATTGTAAGAGTGATAACTATGAAAAATATAAAGAGGCTCGAACAGAAGTAAAAAGGCGGTGTGACGCAGCAACAACAAAGGCGAATCTTTATGCTAGATTGGATACCAAGGAATGGAAAAGGACATCTAGACTTGCTTGTATGAGGACTAGACGAGGCTATATCTTAGGAGTGTTAATTGAGTGTAGAATGGAGACTAAAGATTTCTAGTTGGAGATAAAGATATACTCCCTCTGTCCAGTTTCAAATTGCAAAATTTGTTATTTTAGTTGTCCCAGTTAAAATTGCAAAAGCCCAAAATGGAAACTTTATAAGATTTTTTAATCATTGGGACCCACTTGTCATACTCACGCCAACTAACCCACACCCCACTATCCATACTTACAATACCTTAACATTATAAACTTCTCCGTAATATACATGAGCGGTTTTTTTTTTTTTTTTTTTTTTTTTTTGGCAATTTGAAATTGGACAAAGGGAGTATAAAGGTACATAAATTTCGATATTGTTTTTTTGACAGCTCCAATCGATGAGATTGGTTATTGCATATGTATATTTAGAAATATTACTTGTTTTTTTCCTTCCTCTCTTTGGGGGTGGGGGCAAGTGTGTATAGCTCTTGTATTGTTATTCTTTCTTTAACAACATGACAAGGGGTCTGGTGGTATTACTCGTCTCATTCTCTTTAACATTGACTCTGGCATTTGGTTACAAACATGTCAAATTGTCAATATGATGAAATCTACCTACAATGAGAGTATTGCTTATGGCTCCTAATTAGTAGCTCAAAGAAATAAGTGTTAATAGATCTTTTATTATCATTGATATATATTAACAACATGGCTGGGGGTCTAGTGGTATTACTCGTCTCATTCTCTTTAACATTGACTATGGCATGTGCTTATAAACATGTCAAATTGTCAATATGATGAAGTCATACAGTACAATGAGAGTATTGCTCATGGCTCCTAATTAGTAGCTCAAATAAATTGTTGATTGTTGAAAGACTATCTCATTTGGTGGCCAAGCACCATATTTTCCTACTAGCACAATTATATGGTTTGGAATTGTTACAGTGGTTAGTTTGGATAAAAACCAAACTTAGTTATAAAGATATTGTGCACAGTTTTGGTTACCAATCGAATACACCCATTCCTTTACATGGATAATTTTCCGTATGCCCAATACTCATCCATGCCCAGTAGCACCTAAATCCCAAGCATATAGAGTATAAGGATCGTTCAGTGAAGGTTAGCTATTACAGGTCTATCAGTTTTGTGACCAGTGTGTATAAGATCATTGCTAAGGTTTTTTTCTCTTCGATTGAGGTCTGTTTTGGGAGATACCATTGCAGAAACTCATAGCGCGTGTGTTGGGGGGAGGCAAAGGATCGATGCAACGTTGGTAGCGAATGAGGTGGTAGAAGATTTAGATAGACGGGGTAGAAGGGTTTATTGGTTGAGCTTGACTTTGAGAAAGCTTATGATAGAGTGAATTAGCGATTCCTTGATCATGTTCTCGAGAGAAAGGGGTTTAGACTCAGATGGAGAAAATGGATCCAAGGTTGCTTTAGATCTCCGTCTTTTCTGTTACTGTGAATGGGAAGGCTCAGCAGTGGTTTGAGGCTACGAGAGAGTTGAGGCAGGGAGACCCTTTGTCCCCTTTCCTTTTCACTCAAGTGGCTGATATCTTAAGCCGAATGTAACGGTTTCGCATTTGCAGATTGCTGATGATACGATTTTGTTCCTAGAGGAGAGTGTTCGTAATTTTCAGAATGTTACGACAGTTCTTCAGGTTTTTGACAGCATCTCTGAGCTTAAGATAAATTTGGCTAAGTGTGGTACTGTAGGGATTAATATGGGAGAAGTGGTGAGAGGTAGATATGCTCCTTTGATTGGTTGTTAGGTTATATCCCGTCCTCTTTCTTATCTTGGGATTCCTTTAGGAGGTAACCCCCGATCCATCTCCTTTTGGGATCTGGTAGTGGAGAGAGTTTATAAGCGCCTTGCTAGTTGGAAGAGGGATTATTTCTCTTTTGGAGGGTGTATTACCCTTATTCGTGCGTGTCTCTCGAGTAGACCTCTTTATGATATGTCTTTGTTTCGTATTCCGGTTAAAGTTGCTAATAATATTGAGCGGATCATACGAAATTTCTTATAGGAGGGTGCAGGTGAGGGAAAGCAAGATCATCTTGTGGTTTGGGAGAAGTTTTGCCGCCTTAAGGATGAGGGGTGTTTAAAGTTGGGTAATCTGGTCAATCAAAACATCTCCCTTGTGAGTAAATGGTTGTGGTGGTTTCCTCGAGAACCGCATTCTATTTGGCATAAAGTGATCAAAAGCAAATTCGGTATGCACAGCAATGGTTGGGATGCTCAATTCCGTGGTCCTGGTTCCTATAGAAGCCCTTGGAAATATATCCATCAGTGTCATCATCTTTTTCGTCCCCTTCTTCGTTTTAAGGTAGGAAATGGGGCTCGAATTCAGTTTTGGGTAGATAAATGGTTGGGTAATTCTTCCTTGTGCCAGCTATATCCTCGTCTATATCGGCTATCTTCGATTCATTTGGCACCGATTCGTAGTTTTGTGGTGGTTGGGGATGGAGAGCAAGTTTCGTGGGATTTTCATTTCTTTCGCAATCTTAATGATCTGGAAATGGTTGAGTTGAGTGCTCTTATCAATTCTTCATCCCTTATTCGGTTTTATCCCAATCATGATACAAGAATTTGGGCTCTCGAACAGTCAGGTAGCTATTCCTGTTAATCATTTTTGCAATTTTTGAGCAAGAGTCTGATCCTTCTCCTTTTCATATAGTTTCCTTTCTTTGGAAGTCTAAAATTCCCTTCAAAATCAGGGCCATTATGTGGACTGTATTGCTTAATTAGCTGAACACTAATGATAATCTTCAGATTCGACGTCCTTTCAAGTGTTTCACCTAACTAGTGTGTTAATTGCAAGCTTTCTAACGAATCACATGATCATTTGTTCCTCCATTGTTCTGTTGCTTGTTCTCTTTGGAATCGATTGTTTGAGGTGATTGGAGAAAACTATTTGAGACCTAGAGCCTTGAAGTCCTTACAGATTCACTTTCATGGCTTTGGTAAGGACAAGGATGCAGCTCAGCTATGGGACTGCTGGGTTTCAGCCATTTGTTGGTGTTTATGGATGTAGAGGAATAACAGGAATTTTCGAAATAAACATCTTCTTAATCACTGTCTATGGGAGCGAGTGGTCTCTATAGCTTCTCTTTGGGTAGTAGCCAACGGTGCCTTTCGTGGAGTATCCCTCTCAGATTTTAAACGAGATTGGGCTGCTGTGATTAAGTAGTTATTTTCTTATTTTGTTGCTTTTTTGGTTTGTATTTGGATGGATATCTTGTCCGTCTCTTGTAAATCCCTCTCTTTAATCCAATATTTCTTATCAAAAAAATAAATAAATCAAACAATACTTATTTAGTTTTGGGTCAGAAAGTAAAATATAAAGGTTTTTTCATAGTTATTGCACCGTTAATAAAACTTCTCCACAGCTCCAAAGTGAGTTTATAATTTGAAATCCGCCCGCCGTCCTAGGTAGGCCCTCTTTCCTTTTGATTTGTCCCCAAGAAATGGTCTCCAGTCCTAGAAGGTTTTATTTTTAGTGCAATTTCAAGAAGGTGCACAAAAGATAATGAAAATGTAATGTGGATATATCTATATTATATATAAATGTGTGGATATATACACACATTGTGATGGGTACTCCTCAATCATTTACTGTATCGAGTACTTACTGGATTACCATGAAAACTCATTTATAATATTGGGTACATAAATGGTTTACCCAATATGTGGATGGGATAACAGAATGGATACAAAATCGTCACCTAAGCGCACAGTTATCTGCTAAGTGGATTATTTTTGTGTCTGAGGTTATTAGTGATCTAAATGAAAAATGACATTCCTATTTTTATCAAATGTCCAAGAATTTCAGCAAGACAAAAACTGAGTTCAGAAACAACCTTCCTTTGTATGCTTTCTAATTATTTCTAACAGAACTTAGTGGCAGTACTCAGTTACACAGCATCACTTCTCCCACCATTACTCTACCTAGGCATTCTGTTGTACAGTACACAAGCATCAGTTTCAAGTAACTATGCATCAAATGGAATGTCTTGGTTGAAAATTGGAACCTAATAGCATTGCCCCTCAATTGGTTTTCTTTCTTTGGTAGATGTGTAGTTGGGGTAGAGCAAGTTTAGGCATTAGTATATTGATTACGTGGTTTGTAGTTTTAACAAGTTTTATATGTGATTCATCATGTATATTTTTTTTTTTTTTTTTTTTTTGGTCCTTGTATTTGGAACTTGTACAGTTGAGCCTTAGTATTCTAGACTCAGCAATCACGTGTTGGTTTCATGCAGGAAAGGGAGCAAGCATTGAGGTCCTTTAAGAGCGGAAACACGCCTATCTTAGTAGCAACTGATGTGGCAGCACGTGGTCTTGATATCCCTCATGTAGCGCATGTCGTGAATTTTGACCTCCCTAATGATATCGATGACTATGTACACCGAATAGGACGTACAGGGCGAGCTGGCAATACGGGAATGGCTACAGCTTTCTTCAACGAGAATAATTCATCATTAGCAAAATCACTAGCTGATCTGATGCAAGAATCCAATCAGGAAGTACCCGCTTGGCTCAGTCGTTTTGCAAGTCGAGCTTCGTATGGCGGGGGTAAGAACAGGAGATCAGGTGGGGGCCGATTTGGAGGTCGTGACTTTAGAAGGGAACCTCCAAGCAGGGGTGGGGGTGGGGGTGGCTTTGATCACTATGGAGGTGGGTATGGCGGAGGTTATGGTGGTGGGGGATACGGATATGGTTCAGGAGCACCCAGTGCTTGGGATTAGCATGTTGACAATAAAGATAGTCTGAATTCGTGTTCTGGTAGTATATATATAATTTTTTGCTCAGATTTTGAAGAATTATAATGTGGTTGAGTTGTAGTTGTAATGCAGAAATG
This sequence comes from Campanula takesimana, assembly GCA_026119855.1. NCBI lineage: Eukaryota > Viridiplantae > Streptophyta > Magnoliopsida > Asterales > Campanulaceae > Campanula > Campanula takesimana. Next base: position 689,382 of record JAOWBW010000665.1, on the reverse strand, counting down.
TGGTATTCCTAGTTGTGTTGTTTTTTGAATGTGTTACAAGCAAAGTAATGAAATTGTATGGCAACTAAACTAGGCTCTGGTGAAAGTTATGTTCTTTGAGAAGTAATAGAATTATTCACTCATTGGCTTCGAGTAAACTCCTTTTCCGCCCCTCGTACTATGGCCCCAACATCAATTTGACACTCGTACTATTGAAACAACAAATGTATGATGCGTACTATAGTTTTATTAGCAAAATTAACCAATTTACTATTCATTTTTAACTTTTTTTAACAAACATTATTTTTTTAACGGGCATTAATTTATTTTAACAAAACTAACTTTTGGGGCGATTTTTGAGTTTTTCGCCGGATTTGCGCCGTCGGCCATATCTCCGTCACCGCTGATTATTTTACTGATCCCAACGGTCAATATGAGCACCTGAGTGATGCGAACATACCCCAGAAATTTGACGACGATCCAACGGTTAATGAAGCGGGAATTTGATTTTTAATATAGCGAATTTTTGGAGATTTTCGCCAGTTTTCGCCGCCGGCCATTTCTCTCTCTCCGGCAATTATTTGGAAGATCCCAACGGTCATCATGTGCGCCTAGGGGATGCGACCAAAGCCCAGAAGTTTCACGACGATCCAACGGTTAACGAAGTCGGAATTCGATTTTTACATATGCGATTTGGTTTTGATGGAGATAACAAAAGTTAGTTATAAATTAATGCTCGTTAAAAAAATAACGTGTGTTAAAAAAAGTTAACGACTGAATAGTAAATTGGTTAATTTTGCTAATAAAACTATAGTACGCATCATACATTTGTTGTTTCAATAGTACGAGTGTCAAATTGATGTTGGGGCCATAGTACGAGGGGCGGAAAAGTAGTTTACTCCATTGGCTTCCTTTTTCTTGTTTGCAAATTTGTTCATGGGCAGGTGAGATAAAAGTGGTTATTACAGTATTGTATTGTATTGTAGCTCTGTTCTGTCCAAGGCATTATGCTGGGGTGCAACCCAAAGTCCCACATCGGCAATTGAGGAAACAATTGCAAGGTATATAAGAGCAACCCACCCACTTTATTAGTATGAGGCCTTTTGGGGATGCCCAAAAACAAATCCGTGCGGTATGAGGCCTTTTGTGGAGAGTGGTGGTAAAAATGTTTTAAAATTACTACTATCTCCTCATATTAAGTATTAAGTGTCTAATTAATAAATATGCACTTATCCTTTAAAAATTGAATAATTAATTAAGGTATTTTTAGTAAAAAAAAAATATCAGTTGCATTTAATTTAACCATTTTTGCATATGGATGAGATTACAAATAGTCAAATATTTAAGGCAAAAGAACAAACAATATATTTTCCTTATATTTGTGGGGTGGGGCGTGTTACATTTTGTTATTTGATAAAAATTGCAAAAGCACGTTGTATATAGTAATAGTTTGGCCACCGTGCTACTCTTCGTTTCACAAGAAATAAAAATATTTTTTTTAATTTTTTTTTCAAACACGGAAGTAATGATTTTTTTTAATCTCTATAGGTTGATTTGGGGTTCAATTTAGTTCGGCTTGATGTGCAAGAAGGCTCCTCTATCCCTATGGCTCAGCCACTGATGATTATAAATGAATTTGGAACTACACATACCGAGCCTTATTTCTGATGTCGCTATTAAAAATTGTAAAAAATGTATTCCCTCTGTTTCGGAGTGAGTGTCCACTCTTTTATTTGCACGGAGGTTAAAAATAGTGGAAGTGATACAAGTGTTGTGAGCATGAAAAGTGGTGTAGAAAAGAGAATGTGGGGGTAAAGAAAAGCAAATTGATTGGTGTTTTGAATATAAAAGTAAAATAAGAGAGAGAATACGTGAAAGGAATAGTAAAGATTTTTTTCTCATTTTAGAAAAAGAACACTTACTCTTCCGAGACAAACTAAAAAAAAAGGTGGAGTGGTGAACACTCGCTCTTAGACGGAGAGAGTACTACATAATGTAAAATTCACACTACAAAAGATAAAATATTTTTACAGATAAAGTAAGAGAGTAATGTAAAACATTTCATTTTTGTAAAATTTATGTTTTTAACATTAAGTAGTACATTTTTTTTTTATATACATTTGTGTGTAAGAGTTTTACAGTAGGTAATATGTACTCCCTCCGCCCCCCACTTTTCCTTTTTATTCCGTCCCAAAGTATATGTCTACTTTCAAAAATGGCAAAGAGTCTTTACTATTCCTCCCACTCATTCTCTATCCTACTTACTTTTATACTAACAACACCAATCAACTTACTATTCTCTCACACTCAGTCTCTCTCATACTTTACTTTTATATTCACAACACTTACTCACTTTCACCATTTTTTAATCTCTATGTAAATGGGAGCGTGGACGGAGGGAGTACTTTTTATGATAACAATCGTGCATGAGCAAATCTCCGCATGTCCGGTTTTAAATAGGTTAGTAAACTCATATCGTGTTGGGGTGTTGGGTACTTGGGTATGGAGCATGTAATTACTTTTTTTTTCCTCAAAATAATATTTTTTTTTTGTTATTACGAATGATTTTTGAGCAATCTATTTAAGTTGACTTAATTATTCTAATGAAAATCTAAAACATATTATTGAAACACCATTAACAATACTATTAATAATAATTTTTACATTTTTTTATTAAAATAGTTAAATCAATGTTAAATTATTATTTAAAATTTATTTGTTGTACAACAACAACAACAACAACAAAGCCTTAGTCCCAAAATAATTTGGGGTCGGCTAACATGAATCCTCATATGTCATCGTGATAAAAGGAAGAGAGAGAGAGAGAGAGAGAGAGAGAGAGAGAGAGAGAGCGAGAGAGAGAGAGAGAGAAAGAGAGGAAAATGATGGAGAAAATAAAATAAATAAATAAATAATAATAAAAAGTACGATCAACCCCCATCATTCACATGGATTTTCGCCCTCCACTCCGGCCTCTTCAACGCCACATCTTCATCCACTCCGAGTAAACTCATATCATTTTCAATCACCTTAATCCAAATTTGCTTGGGTCTTCCCCTACCCCTCGCCATTTTATCACTTCTCTACTCTTCAGGCCTCCTAATCGGTGCATCACTCGGTCTCCGTTTCACATGACCAAACCACCTTAGACGATGCTCCCTCATTTTATCCTCAATGGGCGCAACTCCTACTTTACCCCTGATCACCTCATTTCTCAATCGATCTTTTCTTGTATACCCACACATCCATCGTAGCATACGCATCTCCGCTACATTCATCTTATGAATATGACACTGTTTCACGGCCCAACATTCAGTGCCATAAAGTAGTGCAGGCCTAATTGCCGTACGATAGAATTTTCCCTTTAATTTATTTGGCATGCCACGATCACAAAGAAACCCTGTGGCACTCTTCCACTTCAACCAACCTGCTTTAATCATATGAGCCACATCTCCATCCAATTCTCCATCTTTTTGGATAATAGATCCAAGATAGCGAAAGAACTCGGAAGCTTGGACAATCTTTCCATCGAATGTGATCACTCCTGCCTCTCTGCTTCCAACATTGCTAAATTTACACTCCATATATTCAGGCTTGCTTCTGCTTAACCTAAAACCTCGAGATTCCAAAGTGTGTCTCCACAACTCCAATTTACTTTCAACACCTTCTTTTGTCTCATCAATCAGCACAATATCATCTGCGAACAACATACACCATGGAATATCATCTTGGATTGACCTCGTCACTTCGTCCATTATCAGGGCAAAGAGAAAGGGACTAAGTGCAGAGCCTTGATGCACTCCAATCGTGATAGGGAACTCTTCTGTCTTCCCAACGCTTGTCCGTACACTAGTACCAACTCCATTATACATGTCCTTGATAATATCAATATATTTCTTTGAAACGCCTTTCTTTACTAAAGCCCACCAAAGTACCTCTCTTGGCACTTTATCATACGCCTTCTCCAAATCAATGAAAACCATATGCAAATCTTTCTTTTTATCTCGATATTTCTCCATGATTTGTCTCATAAGATAGATTGCGTCCATAGTCGATCTGCCGGGTATAAGTCCAAATTGGTTATCCGAAATATTCAAAAAATTTCTTAGCCGTTGTGCAATCACTATTTCCCAAAGTTTCATAGTATGGCTCATTAGTTTGATCCCTCGATAGTTGGCACAATCTTGGACATCACCTTTGTTCTTATACAAAGGGATTAGAGTACTTTTTCTCCACTCCAATGGCATTGTGTTACTTCTCCATATCTTGTTGAATAGTGTTGTTAACCAATTTATTCCCCTCTCCCCTAAACATCTCCACACCTCAATTGGTATTCCATCCGGCCATACGGCTTTCTTTAATCCCATCTTTTTCATCGCCATTACCACTTCACTCTTTTGAATTCGCCGCATAAAATCTCGATTAATCATACTCGAAGGGATAGTTATATCTCCAATATCCTGCTCTTGATTGCCATTAAACAAGGTATTGAAGTACGAACTCCACCTATCTTTTATCTCTTTATCCCCGACCAACACTCTTTGGTCTGCATCCTTCACATATTTATTTGTTGTAACAATAAAAAAATGAGAAGATTATTTTGATATATAAGAAGAGAGTATATTCCTTTTTATTTGTATTTGACCTTTTGAATATTTCGAGGATTTTTCCTGTGAATGGAACCGGATCATTAGCTGTTTATTTTATTTAATGGTTCGATTTTGGGTTATTTCCTAAAAATGCAAGTACAATGACAGTTCATGGAGTAATTTAAGACAAAAATAAATGCTAAGGAGAAATAATGAGAAGTCACTATCAACCTATATTATGAAATGACCTAATCTTAGTTACATGTCGCTTTAATTTTGAATATCATTTAATATCTAACTAGTGTGACACCCGTGCCTTTAAGGCACGGGCAAAAAACTTTTAAAAATAAGGGAAAAATGAATATTTATAAATGTAATAAAAAAATGGTAAATATTAAATTAACAGTATAATTACAAATTTTGAAAAAAATCTTTGTAAACAACATTTGTTGTTTTATCGACATTTTTTCTTCTTCATCACAGATTCATTTGGGTTTGCAATGACAGAAATCTCTTGAAAAGACGTCAAGTTAAACAATGTCTTTGTAGGAAAGTTTTTGTCATTTCTTGAAAATCTGTAATCTTAGACACCTTGTCTTTGATTAGATTTTCTGATACTTAAAATGTGTTGAAAATAGTTATTTCACATTTGTACAGTTTGCATGGTAATATCTTCCCTCTGCATAAAATATCATAGAAACAAATATTCAATAATAAAATTAAAAAAAAAAAAAAGTAAAAAAATTATGCGATGAAAATCTATTAACTGGATGTTTTCTAAACTTATTTCCAACATCTTAGCCTCCCTTCCATTAAATTCGTCATCCTGTGTAGTGTATGCACTTGCAACCCTCCCTATGACATCTGTTAGAAAAGTAGTGTAGTTAAAAGATATGACAAGAAGAAATTGAAAGAATAATAAATTTTTATATCAAAATTTAAATAACATTGAATGAAAACATGTTTACCAGTTAAAATGCTTTCATCAACAACATCAACATTACAAAGATCATGATAGCTTTCGAAGGCTCGAGTTCACGGATGTAGGATAATGATGAAGACATTTTCGTTCAAAGTGTTGTTGTATGTAAGTTTAATTGAGTGGTTTGTTTTGGGATGACTATATTTATAATGCATTCATAGTTGTTCAAAGAACAAAGCTAGATGAATGTATCTAGGAAGAAAGGGGCGCCCTTTTATTTTTCCTTTATTTTTGTTAAGTGATTTTTCATATGCCTTCCCAACTGTTATCCATTATATTGCATCGGTAATCATAGATAGAATTGAAGATCATTAAATGCACACATTCCCCACTCTCTTTGGCTAATGAAGGGGCTATTTGGTTAATTATAAATGAAGGCGCCATTTCATTTTTCCTTTATTCTTGTTTAGTGATTTTTCATATGCTTTCCCAGCTATTATTCATTACTCCCTCCGTCTCATTCGAATTAGGACAAGTTTTTATTTTGGGTGTCCTATTTGAATTAGGACAACCCAAAAATGAAAGTGTTTTATTTATTGGGACCCACATTCACACTCACAACAACTTTTCACTCATTATTCTCTACCCCACTTTTTCTCTCCTACTTTACTTTTCATACTCACAACACCTACTCTACTAACACTTTTTCCTTAATCCCCGTGCCCAAAAATCCTAATTCGGATGGGACTGAGGGAGTATATTGCATCAGTAATCATAAATATAATTGAAAATCATTAATTGGACCTATTCTCCACTCTCTTTGGTTAATGAAGGGGCTCTTTGGTTAATTATAAATGAAGGGGCTCTTTGCTTAATTATAAATGTTGTTTCCAAAAAACAACTATTAAATGACATAATAAATGTTGTCTCCAAAATGGGTGCTAAAAAATGAGCGCGAAAAGAGATTGTGTTAAGTTTACTTGTGCCTTTATAGAGATATAGATAAGCTGCTACCCATGCTATTAAAATGACACAGTTACATTTGAATTAATCCAGTTTTGTAAGTAATAAAATATTTTTACAAAAAATTTACTGTCGGGGATGTTTCAGCTTATATTCCGACTAATCTTCGTAAGAGTAAATTTGATATAAAAGAGTAAAGATGACTCAATAACAAAAAAATGTCAAATATTTAAACTTCTAAAATAATGACAAATATTTTAAATGGTGCGGTAAAGATAGTGGCAAATTGTATGGTGCTAAATCATCCTTATATAGTACTCCCTCCGTTCCAAAATAATGATTTTCTCATTTGACATTTTTTATTATCCTAAAAAATTCTTTAGATTTCTACAACCTAAAATTAGAAGTGCTCAAACAAAACATGACTAGTGAATCAAATATTGATATCCTTAAAAAATTTGAATAGTCAAATGTAAAGATTATTTTGTTATAAACTTGTTACAGTAATAGACCTCATGACCAAACATATCATTATGAATATAATTGTGAATGGTGCACTTGAAATTTCAATTTAAGGAAAAATTGGGGGGGGGGGGGGGAGAAAATTGTAAGCCAAGTAACATTAATTAGCATAGGCAAAGATGGATCGATGAAAATGGGATAGGATGGAAGGTAGTCGTGTTATGCATCTATCTATCTATCTATCTAATCACTTTTGGCTTTCTAGTCTAACAACATTTGAATTGAAAGCTCACCTTCCGTATTGCTAATATACACAAATTTCTAAACGTGCTGACTTAATATAGATAATTAGAATTCATCAAAATTAAGGGCACAAATTTCTAAAAATAATACTCCCTCCGTCCCAGAGTAAGAGTCCTACCCTCAAATCTCACGCTTATTAAGAAAAGTGTTTAAAGATGAATAAACAATTGCAAGTGGGTAGAAATCAGAAGAGAGAGAGTGTAAAATTACATTCTACTCCTATAGGCCAAGACACACAAGGAGAGGTTTTTCTGTAAATATATCAACTTTATAATGGCATATGTATAAAAGACACTATTCAAATTTTGCCATTTTAGGAATAGGATTCTTACTCTGGGACGGACTAAAAAGGAAAATAGGACTCTTACTCTGAGACGGAGGGAGTAATAATTATCAAATAAAATTTTGACAGCAAAATTTAATAAATATTTTGTGCCTTAATATTACTCATTTCATTCTTTAGTAGAACTCATTATACACTTATAAATCTTGTTCAAAGTTTAAACAAGATTATGTCATCTTAGATATTTATAATAAATGCCTTCAACTATTATAAGAGTGCACTAAGTGCAGTTAGTTTGTGGCAATTTCACCCCTAACCTTTCATATAAAAAGTAAACCGAATGTCGCTTGAGCTAGATATCTTTGGCGATGCATAATACATCAAATACATAAATTACAACGACTTGCAACTATACTCCCTTTCTTCCGAATCGAATATGAGTATTCATTTTTTATTTAAAATTATACTTCCTTCCTTCGTTTTTAAATAAATATTAATTTTACTTAAAAAAATGTTTTGAAAATAGCATATAATAGTGTTGATATACAAATAGAATGTAATTTTCTGAGATAATATCTAATAATCCATTTATGAACTAATTTTTTTTAGAAATAGCCATTCACGTGGATATACAAGTTGATGCATGAATTTTAATTTTTAGGGGGAAGGGAGTAGTTGAAACTTTGAGACATGAAATATTTGTCAACTGTTCAAGGGACATTATATATACTCCCTCCGTCACAGTCCAATTGGCACACTTTGACTTTTTTTTGTCAACTAGGTCAATCTTTGACCATAATTTTATAAATATCTAGATATTTCTAGACAATTCTAAAAATTGTTAATGATAGTATTTCTAATAGTGAAACAATAACAATTTTTAGAAGTAGATTTACGCCCGGAGAATTAATAATGTGTCAGGAGAAATTGGTCCAAGAAGCCGTGGATACACTTCTTGATAATGGAGTCCGCGGACAACCAACGAGGGACGGGCATAATAAAGTTTACAAGTCGTTTTCAGACCTAATTGAAGGCAAAGATGGAAGATTTCGCGAGACTCTGCTTGGTAAACGGGTCGATTATTCAAGTCGTTCAGTCATTGTCGCGGGCCCTTCACTTTCATTAATTTCATAGAGATATTTAGATATTCATAAAATTATGGTCAAAGATTGACTCAATTGACCAAAAAAATCAAACTGTACCCATTTGTTTGGGACAGAGGGAGTATAACTTTCTCATGCATGCGCACATCTATGATAGATTCATATGATTATACTAGTAGTACTATTCAAACATTAAACTATATTATACTCTCTCCATCCTAAAAAGATAGTCCACCTTTTTTCATTGTTCTACGAGGGAACTTTGAGCGGTTATAAATGCTACGTATAATTATGTTAATGTGAATCTAAAATTTGATATTAATAGTATTTATAATGGTGTATCAAGAACAATTTCAAAAATTTCATTAGAATAATTAAAAGTAGCCTTAATTATTACTCAAAGTTCCTTCGTAAAACCCATGAAAATAGGGAGAGTATCATTCTGGGACAAAGGAGTAATAAATAATCAAAGCTAATTGACTAACGATCATATCATAATCATACATTTAATTACTCATGGCCTGCACTTAATTTGTAGCTTCTTTAATAGTATGAATCAATAATTTGTAGCATATAAATATTACTCCATCCGGTCCAAAATAACTGTCTCTTTTGGTATTTGCACAACTCTTAAGAAATGCAATTATTATCATGATTTAGTGACAAAAGTTCCAACTTTACCTCTATTAAGTGTGCAACTTTCTTACATTAATGTCTCACACTAAGATAATTAATAAAAGTGAACAAGTTTCAGTGCAAGGATAAGAGTAACATTTAGCTCAAAAGTAACAATTCTTTTGGACCAAAATTTTGGTCCAAAAGTGACAGTTATTTTGGACCGAAGGGAGTATAAAAGCAACGTTTCTGATTCCTAATTATTGCAAGAAGACAACATTTGCTTCATTATTTAGACTTGTATTCTCGCTTCCCAAAGATACTCTTTCACTTTATCTATTTTTCAACAAGTCAACGGATGGTGAATCCAAATCACTTTTCTACTTATATTCAAGATTAGGTAAACTATAGAGTATATAAATAACAACTTTTATGAATTTGCGGGAAAAGAAAAAATGTTTGTTTAACTTTTTATTAGATTGAAGACACTAGTTAAAATTAAACAATCTTGTTGTATTTTTAATTAACTTTATTTTTTTTGACAAAATCTATCACACCACCACATGTACATGACATGATATAATAAATTTATGTTCTATTCTATGTATACATCAATTTATTTTGCCTAGCCGTCGATGACTGCCTCTGCCTCTACGAGAAGTCATATATTCTAGAGTAACGCTATGATAAAAACCAAACCAGTTTTTATATCACTGGAATCCTTTTTTTTTACAACATTTTTTAACTTGTATATGAAGAATTCTAAAGACAAAACTATTAAGATTTTGTAAGGCTTTTTGAGTGAGATAGTTTTGTTATAGTTATGCAAAACAAAAGAGGCATGTCCTGGTTCAGTAATTATATGATGCTTCATAATCTAATTAATCTAGAGCAGGTAAGATGATTTGAGGTTAGGTCAACATCCTTTACCAAACTGCAGTCAATGAATTTGTCATCATGTCATCAATAATGGAGTATCAAACTAACGAATTCATTCCAACAGAAATGGTCCATAACCCATTAATTACACAATACTACTTTATTCACAGCACATAGTACTGATCATAGCCCTGCCACAGTTTTTTCAATGGATGTAACATCACACATTGAACATTTCAACAACAAATGACGAAAATGTTAGAGATATACCCGAATTACTCTAGTTATATTAGTTTCCTAATTCTCTTTGTATGCTAGTTACTGGGTAGTCAAGTTAGTTGTGTATATATATACTCCATTGTAATTGCAATTATTCAAGTGTGAAATTCAAATACAAATAATTATTCCCAAACGATTGTCTTACATGGTATCGAGCCTGAGTTCCATCTAACATTTTTTTTTTCTCGAAACCCTAACCCTAAACCGGCGCCGCCCCTCTCCCTGCCTTGATCGCCGGCTGCCATGGCCACTTCTTCGGATCTCACGTTGCTTCCGAATTCGGATGACCCTTCCAGACCTCTCATCCTCGTCTCACTTTCCCATGTTCTCAAACTCACACCCTCAAACTATATTGCGTGGAAGTCTCAGATTTCTTCTACCCTTCTTGGCCTTGATCTGTACAACTACTTGGATGGTACCCTATCCAAACCCGAAGAAACCCTCACTACTACCACCCCGGCAGTCGCCGCCACTGCCACCGAACCGGCAAAGCCTGCCGTCACCACAGTTCACCCCAATCCCGCCTACAAGACTTGGTTTAGACAGGACCAATTGATCCTTAGTGCCCTCTCGGGCACCCTCTCCACATCTATCGTTTCGCTGATCTCCCTCTGTTTCACTACCAATGCTGGTTGGCTCACCCTAACCAAAACCTTTGCAAACCCCACCAAAGGCCACATCAAACAACTCAAAGATCGTCTCCGCACTATCACCAAAGGCACACGCACCATCACCGACTTCATGCAAGACATCAAAAATTGCTCCGATCAGTTAGCCTCACTTGGCAGACCTCTTGACCCCGATGATATCGTTGATCGAATCCTTGATCAATTCAACGATCCCGACTATGACAATGTTATCTCCGCCGTCCAGAACAAAGAAACTTCAATTTCCTTCGACGAACTTCATGAGAAACTCATCAACAGGGAGCTTGCCATCAAACTCAAAACCCGCAACAACCCCACACCCTTCCCTGCCTCCATCAATCTCGCCAACAAACCCTATGTCCCACCCCTCGGCCCAACAACAACACCAACACTCGCCAATCCACCTCCTACCCTAATCAACCCCGCAACCCTTACAATGGTAAATGTCAATGGTGCTGCGAACAAGGTCACTCCCTGTCCTGCTGTCCCACCTTCCGCCGCCTGTTTCCCAACACCACTGTCCCATCTCCACCACAGAATCCACCCCACAACAACAAAAACAACCACAACTACAACACCAACCGACATCAGCAACAACCTTCTCTCTATTTCGCCACCACCAACAATTCGGCCCCTCCAACAAATTGGCTTCTAGACAGCGGGGCTGCACATCATGCCACGAATGACCTCAACAATCTCTCTCTCCACTGTTCGTATGATGGAACGGATGAACTTTTTATTGGTGATGGTTCGGGTCTTCCAATCGCTAACATTGGTTCTACCTTTCTCGTTACTCCTACTTCCTCGTTTCATCTTAATCATGTTTTACATGTGCCCCAATTATCCCGCAATATTATTTCTATTTCTCAATTGTGTCGTGATAATCATGCATCTATCACTTTCTTATCAAATTCATTTGTTGTAAAGGACAATCGAACCGGGGCAATCCTCCTCCAAGGTCAACCTAAATCCGGCGTCTATGAATGGCATCCCACTCGTTCCGTCGTTCATTCTGTTGCAGTCTCTTCCATCTCCAGTTGGCATCATCGTCTGGGCCATCCGTCTTATTCAATTTTACGTCATATTAGTAATAGTTGTAAGTTAGGTATCCCTACGTCTAGTAGTTTTCATTGCAATTCCTGTGATTGTAATAAGAGTCACAAATTACTGATCTTTAATAATCTATTCGTTCTTTTGGTCCACTTGATGTGCTATATAGTGATGTTTGGACTTCTCCCCTTCTCACTCATGATGGCTTCAAATATTATATCATTTTCGTTGACCATCACTCCAAATACATTTGGTTCTATCCACTCAAACGCAAAAATGATGCTCTCTCTGTCTTCAAACATTTTAAACTTTTAGTGGAAAAACACTTTGATCGTCCCATCAAAACGATCTACAGTGACAATGGTTGTGAATATCTAGGCCTCTGTCCCCTCTTGGAATCTCATGGTATCCAACATCTTACCTCGCCCCTCACACTCCTGAACACAATGGGTACTCTGAACGTCGTCATCGATACATTGTCGAAACGGGTTTTTCTCTTCTTTCCTTTGCATCTATGTCTAGCATTTATTAGACTCATACATTTGCCACTGCATGTTACCTCATAAACCGCATGCCCACACCAACTCTAAAGCTTCACTCTCGTTACTCCATTCTCCACAATCACCAACCAAATTACCTTAAACTTCGGAGCTTTGGGTGTCTCTATTATCCTTGGCTCCGTCCATACGCCTCTCACAAACTTGATTCTCGTTCCACTCCATGTGTTTTTGTTGGGTACTCCGCCACTCAGAGTGCCTACTATTTCCTTGACCTAAACACCAATCACATCTACACTTCTCGTCATGTTAAGTTTGTTGAAACCGAGTTCCCGTTCTCCTCTCACGAATCCATCGCCCCCCCTAGTGTTGATCAATGGTGCTCTGGTTCCCTACCCGTACTATCCTCTTCCCCTTGTGTTACCCCAATTCTAGCTTCTTCCCTTCCCTCACAGAATCTACCCACTGTCTCCCCTCCATCACACCAGCCCGATGCCCAGCCCACCGCTAATCCACAGAACCCGATCGGTCCCCCTTCTCACCCAAACACTGACCCGATCGGACCTACAACTTCACCCGATCGGGCACCCTCTCAGCCTCGATTGGGCACTCCCTCTAACCCGGTCGGGCAACCCCCCAGCCCCGATCAGGCGTCTCCCCCAGCTCCATCCGCAGCCTCAGCTCCACCCATCCAACATCGGGGACCTGTCACTCGGTCTCAGAACAACATTCACAAACCCATTCAGAAGCTTAATCTTCATGCCACACTTGAAGCATCCGAACCCACCAACATCACCCAAGCACTCAAGAGTCCTATTTGGAGCAGTGCCATGCAGTCTGAATTTGATGCTCTTCTACGGACAACACTTGGGAGCTTGTTCCTCCATCCTCTGCTCAGAATTTAGTTGGCTGCAAATGGATTTTTCATACCAAGTATAACCCTGATGGTACCATTGATCGTCACAAGGCACGACTGGTTGCCAAAGGTTTTCATCAACGACCCGGGATTGATTATTCTAAGACTTTTAGCCTGGTGGTTAAACCGGCAACTGTTCGTACCATTCTCACCATTGCTACAGTTTGTGGATGGCCTCTTCGACAAGTTGACATTAATAATGCTTTTCTTCAAGGATCACTTACTGAAGATGTGTTCATCTCCCAACCTCCATGTTTTACTGATCCATCTTTTCCGTCTCATGTTTGCAAATTGAAGAAAGCAATTTATGGTTTAAAGCAGGCTCCTCGTGCTTGGTATATTGAACTTCACAATTATTTACTGCATCTTGGGTTCAAGAACTGTGTGTCTGATTCTTCTTTATTCACTCTACATCATTCTCGTGGTACTCTGTATCTACTTGTTTATGTGGATGATATCATTGTCACAGGTTCTCACAGTGATCTTCTTGAGCGATTTATTTCACAGCTCTCCGCTCGGTTTTCTCTCAAGGATCTTGGGACGCTATCTTATTTTCTTGGGGTTGAGGTTCTTCCTCACAAGCATGGTATTCTTCTCAGTCAGCAAAAGTATGTGCATGATTTGTTACACCGGGCTCAAATGGATGAGTCTAAACCCATGCCCACTTCGATGGCCCCTCACTCGCCGCTCTCTGCTGCTGGTGGTACCCCTTTGTCTGATCCGACAGCGTATCGTACTATTGTTGGTGGCCTCCAGTATTTGTCTTTGACTCCGATGGATGTCTCATTTGCCGTGAATCGGCTGTCTCAGTTTATGCACAAGCCAACTGAGACTCATTGGCTTGTCTTGAAACGTGTTCTTCGGTATCTGGCAGTGAAAGGGTATGAAATACTCATTACTTATTTTTGTGTATCTTTGTGATTCTGATAATAATGATTGTATATAATTAGTTTAATGTTATTTTAGGAATTAGTTGTAATTATTTAGGAATAGTTTAATTTGGGTTATTTATTATTTTTAAGATTTATTTCACTAACCTACTAATGTTTATCTTTGGTAAGTTGTTGTGTATTTTTAGGTGTTTATTTTAGGTGGACTCTCACAAGAAAAGGATGGGATTGGCTCTTGAAGATCTCGCAAGATTGAGAGTAGCGACCAAGAAAGCCTATATAAGTAATCATCTAGCAGCCTTGTAGTGGCGTGGATTCTGAGATTCAAAGAGTGTTATTTTCGTTTTTGTGAGAGAGTATTTGTTTTTTTGAAGTTCTTATTCATAAAGACTTCAAGTATTTTAGTGTTTTCATTTATTCTAGAGATCTAGAATATGTTTGATCTTTTCGTTGTTTTGTTTCTTTCATTGTCTTGTATTCTGTAAGACCTTTTTATCAATGAAAGTTTTCCAACAAGTAATTTCTTGCTGAAGTGTTTTTTAAATCTGTGTTTAATTATTCCGCTGCATATTTTCTGATTTCTTAACAAGTCAACTGTCTAGACAACTGTCAACACAGTTGTACTTACAGTTGGTTGTTTTCCAGCACAGTCCTAGCCGCCTACACTAGATGGTTCAAACTATATCATTTGGAAGGCTAAGATGATCATGTACATTAAAAACACAGATCATCGTGCTTGGGTCAGTATTCTTGTGGGATATACATCCCCTACTATAGAAGTAGTTGATCCAAAAGCAAAAGCTCCTGAAACTAGTGAGGATAAAAAGGAAAAAAAAAATTGTCCCAAAACCTGAGCAAGATTGGAACATGGAAGAAATTTCCCTTGCAAACTACAATGCAAAGGCAATGGCTGCCATATCTGATCATGTTGATCACAATTTGTATCGGTTATTTTCTAACCATACCGTGGCCAAAACTGCTTGGGATATTTTACAACTTCATTGTGAAGGGTCTGATAGTGTCAAACAAATAAAATTAAGGAGATTGATGACAGAGTTTGAAAATTTAAGAATGGGAGAAAATGAAACGATTCAAGACTATTCTGCTAAATTAATGGATATTTCAAATGAATCCTTTGCATTAGGAGAATCCATCTCCAATGCAAGGTTGGTTAGTAAAGTTTTAAGAACTCTCCCAGAAAAATTTAACATCAAAGTCTCTGTCATTGAAGAAACTTGTGATACTCGGACCGTGAGTCTTGAAAAGGTTCTAAGTATTCTAACTACGTTTGAATTGAACCTTGAAGTGCAACAAACTAGCAAAGTAAATTCAATTGCTCTTGCTAGTGCTCTTACTGTGTCCAAAGATCTTGTTGAATTATCAAAGGATATTGATGACTCAAACTTAGAGGAAGATGAATGTGACTTGATCTCTGAAAAATTCAACAATATGTTGAACAAAAAACGTCAACAAATGTTTTCTAATAAGGTTACTGCTTCTTCCCCTAAGATTGAATCATTCAAGAAAGAAACAAGTAAGAACAAATTTTCTTCTTAAAACAAAAGATCTATTGAGTACGTTCAGTGTAGAGCTTGTTTAGGATTTGGACACTATGCCAATGAGTGTGCTAACACACTCAAAAAGAGAGGGATGAATTTTTCTGCAACCTTAATTGATTTAGATGATAACGATCAGACAGCAAACCTGTCATTTTTACGATCATCACAATCCTCCCTTTCTGACAGTGAATCTGATAATGAGGATGTGCTGTCAACTGACGGCACAACTGACTACTCAGATGGTGCTAACATGTATTTCTGTTTTAACTCCACTTCTGCAGGTGAATCTGAAGAATCCTCACAGGAAAAAGAGGATAGTGCCACGTATGAGGACCTGCACAATACATACGTTGAGTTGTTTGCAGACTGGTCCAAACGAATGGAACAACTCAAGGAGTTCAAGAAGGTAAATGAAAAACTCACCTCTGACAATTTGAAATTAAAGGCTGAAGATGAGAGGTTGTCGAGTGAAAGCGATACTCAAAAGGACTCCATAGCTAGGTTAGAAGTCATGCTTACCAAAAAGGACAATGAGTGTGAAAAGTATAAAAGCAGTCTTGAAAAAGAAACTATCATACTCACTAAAATTAACAATGGCAAGGCTAAACTGGAAGAAGCCCTGAATATGGGAAATCAAGGAAAATCAGGAATAGGCTATGGAGATCCAATGTTTGTTAAGGAAGGTGAGGGTATTTCGAAAAACAATGAGAGATTTACTGCTAATCACGTGTCTCCTCACAAAAATAGAAGAAATAGAAAAAGGAGATACGTGTGTCACCATTGTTTTTTCCCTGGACATATACGTCCATTTTGTTACAAGTTGAAACAGGAAATTAGCTTAGAGAAGAACAGCGGCCACTTGACAAGACAACTGTGGGCACAGTTGGAGTCACAACTGCCCAGTCAATAGCAGTCTGCTCCAAAAGCCACATGGGTAAGAAAGGACACTCTAAAGTGTCAAGTGGTGTTTACCTCCTTGAAGAGCAGTGTGGAAGGAGCCTGGTACTTTGACAGTGGCTGCTCCCGCCACATGACTGGCTCTCTTGAGCATTTCAAAGACTATGAAGCCTTTAAAGGTGGAAAAGTCGATTTTGGTGGAGGTGCTCAAGGTGAGGTAATTGGCAAAGGTACTCTGAATGCTAATGGTTTGTCTAACGTGCATAATGTCTTGCATGTTGATGGGTTAAAGGCAAACCTAATTAGCATAAGCCAATTTTGTGATGATGATCTACATGTCAAGTTTGATAAGAAGATCTGTAAGGTCTTCGATGATTCAAATAGATGCGTTTTGAAAGGTGTAAGATCCTCTGATCATTGTTATAAGTTGGTTGAAAATCATTCATGTTTTCAATTTTTGATAATGCTCCTGATCTTAGTGTCAATTGTGTTGAGAATTGCATTACAGGGTGCACTTAGGAGCATGAAAAGATTAATGATGAATCTGATCCAAAGTCCACAACAGAATCTGCAGATACACCAACTGTGAGGACTACTGACAGTCCAGATGAACAGTCAACTGCCACGACAGATGGTCATACAGCAGCTGATTCTGGTTCAGATTCTGAAATCTTGGAAGATCAGGAAACCAGAGGTAATGATGCTACAGCAAGGTTACAGGGAGATCATCCCACTTCCCAGGTCATTGGGGGAGTGGATGAAGGAATAAAAACAAGAGGGAAACGAATAAATTACCGGGAATTAGCCAGTTTGGTATGCATGCAATCCGCGTACCATCAGGTAAGCTCTTGTTGTTTCGTTGCTAATTTTAAGCATGAGGATGAGTCAGAAACTTTAAAAGTTAATAATTGGACCAATGTCATGCAAGAGGAAGTGGTATAATTTGAAAGGAAAGATGTTAGGTTCTTGGTTCGTAGGCCATCTAATACCGAATATATGGTAGTTGTTACTTGTTGTACTCAATTGTTGAGGATGAACCAGATAATCAAGGATTATGGTCTTAGAAGTGAAATCTTGACCGTATTTTGTGATAGCTTAAGGTCCTTGAATATTGCCAAGAATCCGGTACAATATTTCCTAACAAAGCACATAGATATTATGCACCATTTTATTAGATATCTCGTTGATCAAAAAATCATTACTTTAGAACATGTAAGCACAACGGGTCAACTTGATGATATCTTTACCAAGGCTTTGGATTTCTAGAGATTTTCTTCACTTAAGAAGTCTCTCGGACTGTGTGATACCAGTTGACTGCACAAGTGTGCAGACAACTGACTGCATAATTGTATAATTGTATATTACAGTAAAAAAAAAAAAAAAAAAAAAAACTTCATTCATTCCTTGCACGATTGTCTCTTGTGATCACTTGGTTAACTAAGTTCCTTGACTCCGAGTTTTGACCCTTGAATGTGAGATCCTTCTTAACTTGATAATAAAAATTATCTTGTTAATTCTTTCGTGTTGTTTATCATGGAGTGGGCACTTGATCTAAGGTTACGGGGAAAACAAGCTGCCTCTAGTCTTTGAAGTTACTACTCATTTAGGCAATGTGCTGACATGTATTCATACATAACTTGAGAATCAATGTAACACTGTATTGTGAGAGTGAAAAGCTCTTCCCCGTAACTGATTCATAAGTCATAAGCCTTTAATGGGAGTGTTCTAGAGGCTACATGATTGAAGGAAAATCTCATTGAATTCCTGTGAGTTGAAACCGAGTCATGGACTGAGTTGATCATACTATGTCACACCAAAATTTAGACAATCTTCACTTGTGTGTTTAGGTATAATTTTTTCTAAGTTTTTTTTTTCTCCCTTGGTATTTACATCAGCAAATTGAATTGTTGTTCTTATGTGTTAAAGATTGATGTTTTTCATGTGATTAACGATAATCTAATGGCGTGATGTTCAAGTTTTATTATGCAGTTTGTGGAAATTATGGTACATTGTGGATAAATGGATTCAGTTGAATTTGGCAAGTTCTAATTTTGGGACGGACAATTTATCACAAAACATGGAAAAAGTTTGAATTTTAAAATAAAAATCCTTGTTTGTTTTGGAATTAAAATGGGTACTTCAAAGTCACTCGGTTCTCCCCACTCCTTGGCCTACCCGAGTTCTTAGGAAGAATCAATGCCCTCCCTTGATATTTCCTCCTTGTCGAATCTGGTTGTGAATTATCGTTGAGTATATCTTCTTCCTCATGCTTTCTAGCTTCATTTCTCTCATCTCATATTGTTCATATTCTGCAAATGCTCTCTCTCTAACATTTTTGCAGATAAATCTGAGAATCCAGGAGAAACTCTGAGTGATTGTGACACAAAATGATTGTTTGCCGCTGCTCTGATCAAGCTCAGGCATTTTTGTTGTTAAGCATCCAACTGGTGCTAAGCAACTTGTTCGTGCAACTGTGCGGACAACTGGTCACTCAACTGGACAGTCAACTGGTAAGTCTGCTACTGTTTTAAGGGGTAAGTACATCTTCTGCAGAACTCTCTGGTCTATAAAGGTATTTTTGTTGGGGAGATTCAAATTTAGGAGGAGTGGAAGATATTCACAATTTTATTTCTTTGAATTGATGGTTCTTTTCAAAAAGGGGGAGAATGATGTGGTTTTCATATTCAGGGGGAGAAAAATGTGTTCTAAAGATGTATTTAGGAGGAATAGAATCCAATGTACAAATTCAGGGGGAGAGATTATTGTTTTGGTTGTTTTGATCAGAACCACAAAGATAGGGGGAGATTGAAAGAGTATGAAATACTCATTACTTATTTTTGTGTATCTTTGTGATTCTGATAATAATGATTGTATATAATTAGTTTAGTGTTATTTGAAGAATTGGTTATAATTATTTAGGAATAGTTTAATTTGGGTTATTTATTATTTTTAGGATTTATTTCACTAACCTACTAATGTTTATCTTTGGTAAGTTGTTGTGTATTTTTAGGTGTTTATTTTAGGTGGACTCTCACAAGGAAAGGATGGGATTGGCTCTTGAAGATCTCGCAAGATTGAGAGTAGCGACCAAAAAAACCTATATAAGTAATCATCTAGCAGCCTTGTAGTGGCGTGGATTCTGAGATTCAAAGAGTGTTATTTTCGTTTTTGTGAGAGAGTATTTGTTTTCTTGAAGTTCTTATTCATAAAAAGACTTCAAGTGTTTTAGTGTTTTCATTTATTCTAGAGATCTAGAATAGGTTTGATCTTTTCGTTGTTTTGTTTCTTTCATTGTCTTGTATTCTGCAAGACCTTTTTATTAATGAAAGTTTTCCAGCAAGTAATTTCTTGCTGAAGTCTTTTTTAAATCTGTGTTTAATTATTCCGCTGCATATTTCTGATTTCTTAACAAGTCAACTGTCTAGACAACTGTCAACACAGTTGTACTCACAGTTGGTTGTTTTCCAGCACAGTCCTAGCCGCCTATTTCTTACAGGCAGGAACTATTACTCAGAGTTTACTTATTCGCAGTGATTCTCCTCTTACACTTCATACTTTTACTGACACTGACTGGGCTATGGATATGGACACGTATACTTCTACTACTACATCGTTTATTTGGGTAAGAATGTTGTGTCCTGGAGTTCTCGCAAACAGCGTACCCTTGCTCGTTCTTCCACCGAGGCTGAATATCGTGCAGTTGCCACCACTACAGCAGAGGTTGTATGGCTTGAGAACTTGCTTCGAGAACTTGTTGTGCCGGTCACTGCCTCTCCTGTGATCTACTATGATAATTTGGGAGCTACCTATGTTGCTGCTAATCCACGTTTTCACTCTCGTATGAAACATCTTGGGCTTGACAATCACTTTGTTCGTGAGCTAGTTCACAACAATTCCCTCCTTGTCTCCTTTATTTCGAGCAAGGATCGGCTTGCTGATCTTCTCACCAAACCACTTTTACGAGCACGGTTTCAAGAGTTACTGTCCAAGATTGGTCTCTCTCCCCGATCGTCCATCTTGCGGGGGCATGTTAGAGATATACCCGAATTAGTCTAGTTATATTAGTTTCCTAATTCTCTTTGTATAGCTAATTACTTGGTAGTCAAGTTAGTTGTGTATATATATACTTCAGTGTAATTACAATTATTCAAGTGTGAAATTCTAATGCAAATAATTATTCCCAAACGATTGTCTTACTAGAAAAAATATTCATCTGATTCTTATTCGATCAGCGGCGCATCTAAGAATTAATTAAAGTGGATACATAAATTACATTATGAATGTCAAAGAGACTCGATCTCAAAACCACAAAGTTAAAAACTTGCACATATCTCTTTACTCAAGAAGCTCTGTACCAGATACATTGTCAAGGGTTCATCCGCCCCCAGTGCCGATTGACCCCTTGTTATTTCATATTGCATAAATGATTCTTATATTATAAATGAGTTACTCCCTCTTTTCCTAAATGAGTGTCCAAATTTCATTTTAAGGGACACTGAAAATCTCAACTTTTTGAACAATTTGGTAACAACGATTCATATATAATCTTGTAATCTCCTTTCCAAACCTTTAGTTTTGCACGTATAAAGAAACCGGTGAAAATTTTTTCGAAAAAAAACGTTTAGGGAGAAAGTTATGTTCAAAAATGATACTCATTTTGGAACAAAGATTTCTTGAAAATGGACACTCATTTAGAGACAGAGGGAGTACTATATATAATAGCTGTACTCAAGAAGCTCTGTACCAGATATATTGCAATGATTGGCATTTCAAAATAAATAAAAATAAGTATTCCCTATGGTCATAAATAAAAATAAAAATAAAAAGACAAGTTTTTTTTGCCTTAAATATAAGCAAATTTCATCCGTTTCAATACAAAACTCATTAAATGTGACTGCAATTAATATTTTTTTACCAAAAATACCCCCAACTAATTACTCGTGTTCATACACAAGTGCACATTTATTACACATTTAATAAGATGATATATTAGTAATTTTAACATGTTTTGTTGTAAAATCAAGACAATTAAATAACTTTAACTAAGAAGTATGTGTTTTTTTCCTTATATTTGTGGCCAGAATGAGTAATTCGCAATCTTAAATTTGAATATCCATCTTCTTCATTTCTTATTAAAAATAAAAATGAATGTTGGCTTTGTTTAATGGATATGGTACAATTTATGCCACTCAAGCATAAGAATTAGTTTGGATTGATCTTCAAAGATTAGACATGTGTATAAAAGCATGCAGACAAGGTCAAATTAGATTTTGAGGCATATAACAAGCCATGGCTGCAAAAACAACAGGTGTTTGTCCCTAAAATTGCCTCTTGGACATGTCCAAAAACTGACCAAAAATAGAAAAACACAAACAAAACTGGAATCATAAATGATAAATAAAAAAAAAAAAAAAAAAAAAAAAAAAACTGATAATGATGTCATTTTTGTTTTCATTTTTAAATATAAGCAGTTTAGACATCAGATTCTTCATGCACTATATAATAAACATATTTACATTAGGGTTTGTCCTTGAAACAAGAGACAATCTTTTCTTCAAACCCTCCTATACATTTGTTCTTCCCTCCTTAGATTTGTGGTTTTTATTTTGAATTTTTCTTCTTTTTCATTCGTTTGGAGGTAATGGGTGCTTGATTGTTTGTTTCTTAAATCTCACAGTTATAGATACAAGGATAGTTTTTCCTTCTGGGCTTTGTTTGGTGACTAGTTGTATTTGAGAAAAAAAGTGTTCTTTTTTCATTCCAAGTCTTCAATGGATGCCCAAACACCATTGTTGTCAAGTGAAGATTCATCAAATAAAGGAACACCTAGACACAATTCATATGCTAGCCTAAAATGTGATTTCTTCTCCAAATTGCCCGATAAGGTCAGGCTCGGGCTAGACCCCGAGGCCCCTTTCTCTGTTGACCTCTCAAAAACCAAAGGCTTAATAGAAGGTATAAACACTGCTCCACATTAACCTCTCAATTTTTTTAATTTTTTTTTTTCTCTTTTCTATTCTAGAAAATTTATTTTCTTAATTAATTCTTGCTCGGTAATTAATCGCAGGGGAGAAAGAGTACTATGAGAAACAATTTGCCACTTTGAAGTCATTTGAGGAAGTCGATTCCTTAGATTCTTCAAATGTTATTGATAATGAGGAAGAAGAACTTGTTGAACAAGTGCAACATGAAAGAGCAATGAATATTTCCAATTGGGCTAATATTTTCCTACTCTTGTTTAAGGTAATCAAAGAAAAGAATACATCTTGATTTCAAGTCAAATCACAATTACAATTACAGTTAGAATTTTTTTTAAGTAAATAGTTGTTCCATGGATTTGCAGATATTTGCGACCGTACAAAGTGGATCCTTGGCAATTGCAGCATCTACACTGGATTCTCTGCTTGATCTTATGGCTGGGGGGATTTTATGGTTCACTCACTTGTCCATGAAAAGCATTAACATTTACAAATATCCGATTGGTAAATTGCGAGTCCAACCAGTTGGGATTATCATCTTTGCAGCCATCATGGCAACTCTTGGTATTATTCCTCTTATTATTCCCCAAAACCCTCCCCATTACTGTGGTAAGAATGTTACGTTAGTTGTTTATACAAAATGCAGGCTTTCAAGTTCTGGTTCAAGCAGTACAACAACTAATCCAAAACAATCCATCTGAAAAGATGAGTAGCCAGAAATTGGTATGGTTGTATGTGATCATGCTTGCAGCAACTTTTGTGAAGCTTCTTCTTTGGTTATACTGTCGAAGCTCGGGAAATAAGATCGTTAGGGCCTATGCAAAGGTCTAATATTCAAACCCAATTTAGCTTTAGTCCGTTTCTAGGCCATTTTCTTTATTCTTTTTTGTTCAATTTGTATTTATTTTCAGGATCATTATTTTGATGTGGTGACAAACATGGTCGGTTTGGTTGCTGCTGTTCTTGGGGACAGGTTCTATTGGTGGATTGATCCTGCTGGTGCTATAGCTCTTGCAGTCTATACCATCACAAATTGGTCCGGAACTGTTATTGAAAATGCCGGTCAGCTCCCTGATATGTTTCATTATATATACTCAGAGTACGTAAGCATTAATAATCATTTCATTTTATATATAAATATTTGATTTTGTTCTTTTTTATTGCAGTTTCTTTAGTTGGACAATCAGCTCCACCGGAAGTTCTGCAAAAACTAACATATTTGGTGTTAAGACACCATCCTCAAATCAAACGCGTTGACACTGTCCGAGCCTACACCTTTGGTGTTCTTTATTTTGTTGAGGTGAAGCGTTTTAGATGTTTTTGTACTTGATTTGTGAGTAAAGAGTGTTTTTTTTCGTAATGATGTATATTGGTTTTCTGAGAGCTGCAGGTTGATATAGAACTGCCGGAAGATTTGCCATTGATAGAAGCTCATGCGATCGGAGAATCATTACAGATAAAGATTGAAGAACTGGCTGAAGTTGAGAGAGCATTTGTTCATCTTGATTATGAGTGTGATCATAAGCCGGAGCACTCTGTTCTTTCTAGGCTTCCTAATAGTCAACCTTGACTTTCATGGTGTAGTTGTGTGTTAGGTTAAGATGTCAGATGTTTTTAGTTAGGCAATGAGAATGTGAAGCATAAGAAACAATGGAAATGATTCCAGTATATTGGAGTTTGAGTTAATTTACTTTAGATTATTTCTTTTCTTGGTGGATTGCTGCAAAAAACTTTGCAACTTCTTCTGTGCCTGAAACTTTTTTAACCAAGAATTTATTTAAATTTTATTGTGCTAATAGAATCTTAAGAAAAATGCTACTGAATCATTCATATGAGTGCTATCCATAACAATTGTTAAAAAAAGTTTATTAGAACAAGAAAGAAATTTTTCATAAATTTACTTTGCAATAGTAAGCCACACGAAGCTCTGTTTCTCATACTTTGTTATCCATATACTGTTTCCATTTGATTTGGAAAACTAGCTCATATACTATCAATAGTATTTTTAAATACAACTTACTGAGTAAATGTGCACATGATTGTGTAAAGTTGCATCTGCTGCATGACAATAGACCGACTGATATATATTAACATGAGTTACATTTTATTCAGGTGAAATAATTATTTATTTATTTTTTTGAAAGGAAAAAAATATATTCGAATTGCTGTGCATATGCAAGCCCAAATATATGGAAAGCCGTTGAGGCCTGTAGAAACTTTGAGCCCAAATATATGGAAAGCCGTTGAGGCCTGTAGAAACTTTGAGGGAAGAATGAAACATTGGAATTGTATTTCTCTGACATTGGTTTACAGCAATGTACAATAGGAATATATATATATATATACAAACCC
Organism: Campanula takesimana; assembly: GCA_026119855.1. Lineage (NCBI taxonomy): Eukaryota > Viridiplantae > Streptophyta > Magnoliopsida > Asterales > Campanulaceae > Campanula > Campanula takesimana. The sequence continues at coordinate 664,219 of JAOWBW010000665.1, read as the reverse complement.
TAATTAGCTAAACATGGAAAGAGATAAACATGGAAGGAGATAATGCTAAATAAAAATAACCCTAACTAAATCACTCGCAATATTCGGTTATGATATCCCGAATATATGAGGATCAACTCCTTCATAACCAAATCCTTCACTCCCCCTCAAGTTGGCGCATGAAGATCACAAATGCCCAACTTGCCAGCCAAGAACCGAAATTGTGTGGCACCAAGAGGTTTGGTGAATATGTCAGCAACTTGATTACTAGTCGATATTTTGCAAGGCAAAATGTTTCCGCTTTCAACCCGTTCACGAACAAAGTAGCAATCCATCTCAACATGTTTGGTACGTTCGTGGAAGACTGGGTTGTTAGCAATGTGTCGAGCGACCTGATTGTCACAAAAAAGATGTGTGGCGTCTGGTTGTGTCGCTTCGAGATCTTGAAGCAGCCAACGGAACCATACAACCTCACTAACTGTGGTTGCCATTGCTCGGCTATGCCTCAGAGGAAGAACGAGACACAACAGATTGTTTCTTTGTTCGCCACGATACTGGAGCTCCACCTAGCAATATGAAGTACCATGTGCACGATCATCTAGTCATAGGACACGCACCCAATCAGCATCACATTATGCCTCAAGCTGTAAATCGCCATGTGCTGGGAGGAAGATACCCTGTCCAACTGTTCCCTTAAGAAAACGAAGTACACGCATAGCTGCATCCATATGTGTTCGCCGCGGTGCTGTAACAAACTGACTTAACTGATTGACTGCAATTAACTGAATGTCGGGCCTAGTGACTATTAAGTAGAGCAGACAACCAACCAACCTGCGATACTGTGATGAATCGACATGAGGACTATCATCATCTACACTAAGCCGCAAGTTTTGCTCCATAGGAAACTCGCTTGGTCTCCCCCCTTGCAGTCCACTTTCTTCGAGTATATCCAGTATGTATGATAGATAAAATCCTCGTGTAATAAAAACCTTGCAAGTGTACAAGTGCCGAAGCAGCAGTATACAAAAGTAAGGGTCGAACCACAGAGACTCGTATGATTAACAAGTGAATTTAATTAGTGCAAAAGTAACCGGGGGTTTTTTTATTTGATTAAACTAAATTAACTACTAAGCAATAAAAGTAAACTAATGATTTAAGATCGCAAAATAAAGCAAAGATTGAATTCAAGATTTGACAACGAGATTCACGGATTGGGTTTCGCAATACATTCACTTTATGTTATTTTTACTAATAAAGACATCAATATCATTCTAAGGTTCATTCACAAAATCAAGAGTTGGGACGGTTTGGTGTGCGATTTGCAACTCAAATATTCTTCTTTTATTATACTTCCTGTTACGTATATATAATAGTCAAAGAATTCATGAAGATCAAAAGAATGTATGAACCTAGATCTGTTTGATTTCAGTTACGTCCTCAATTGGATCTAAGAGGTAAAATAATGGTCAATGTATAAATCACCCACGTTAATGGCCCAATTGATACCCACAAATTCTAGGGCCAAAAGTATCTTAACATAAATCTGAAACCCTAAAAAGAATTACGAATATTTTACCACTCTAGAATAATATTGAATTATGAATTAAGAACTATAGCATAACGATCATGTATTGTTACTACCAATCCGCAAATCACAAGAGAATTAGCTACTCATACTCATAATGATTATCACAAGAAAAGAATTAAAATTCATAAACCTGGATATTATGCTTGAGTAAATAAAACCTTCAATCTTGTTACAATCTTCAAAACCTATAAATAAAGCATAAAAACTGAGTTCTGAAACCTAACTTATTTTATACATAAAAAAGAAGTCCAAATATGGTGAGGAATCAATAAAATATCAGCAGTTAAGTGAATCCCGTAATTCTGGCGGAGAGGGCGAGCGGGCGCTCGGGTATAGGCAGGCGGGCGCTCGATGTTTGCAGTGAGTTGGTCCACCCGATGAAACAAATGCAAGCGGGCGCCCGGTTCCATGCAAGTGGGCGCCTGGTAGGATTTCCATCTTTTCTTCTTTTCTTCCTTTCTTTACTCGTCTGACTTCCGTTTGGCCTTTGACTTTGACTTTGACTCGAGCAATCCTCGGTCTTTAACCCTTTGAATATCCAGGACTTTGCAATAACCAAAATTACACTAAAAAGTGTCTTACAACATATAAAATTCCAACAAGTTCCTTAAACACAATTAGACCAAAAATTACATAAAAACTATTCTAAATTACATCAAAAGTCACTAAAAATACTCCGGAAACATAGAGATAATGAATATGAAAAACCCATCCATCAGTGTACTTGCGTTGACTGAGTACAATACCCTCTTTCGATCTTGCCACTTTAATCCCCAAAAAGTATTTTAAACGCCCAATGTCTTTTATGCTGAACCTATCATCCAAATACTTCTTCATTGTCTCGATCTTGGGAACATCATTCCCTACTAAAAGTACATCATCAACATATATAAGTGCAGCAACATATGTCTTGTCCCTCTTATAAATGAAAAGAGAGTGATCAGCCTGCGACTACCTGAAACCAATAGCAAGAAGAGCCGTAGTGAACTTTTGGTATTTCTTGACGCCTGCCGAAGACCATATAATGACTTTCAAAGCTTGCAAACTCTAGTATCCCTTCCTTTGCAAAGCCATGTGGTATCTTCATATATACGTCTTTTACCAAATCCCCATGAAGGAATGCATTATTCACGTCCAACTGATGAATCGCCCAATTATGTTTTGCTGCTACGGCAAGAAGGCTACGCATGGTGACTAGCTTTGCAACAGGAGCGAAAGTGTCATGATAATCTATCCCTTCAACCTGTGTCAAACCCTTTGCCACCAATCGTGCTTTATACCTCTCGATTTCTCCATTTGGTTTATACTTTATCTTATAAACCCACTTGGATTCAACGGCTTTCTTTCCCGGGGGAAGCTCCTCAAGTGACCACGTACAATTGGCCTCTTAAGCACTTATCTCCCTTTTTACAGAAGCTTATGTTCCGGTTTTGACTTGATTCTTTAACATCGATTCATTGCAAGTCATATGCTCGGTTGCTCCTGAGTCAATGATCCAAGTGTTGACATTATTCATCTTCCCATCCATATTTACTGTGGGAGGAGGCCTTCGTTCGCACCTAGGTTTCGCTGTCCGCAGAGTTGTTTGCACAACTGACTTGGCAATTGGTTGCACAACTCGTCGTCTGCTGCGTACCTGGAAATCAGCAGCCTCCACGCCCACCTTTTTGGAGATATTGATTTGTTTCTGTTTTTCGCCTTCAGAAACGAGATATTGTAACCCTCTATCTCGCTGGAAAGCCGAGTTATAATAGGGGGACATTATATCCACCCTGACTCTACCATTCTTGGTCATGGTGGGTCTATGTCAAATTCCCTAAAGAAAATGAAAATTATGCGGAAGCTTTATGGAGCGTACAGCTCTGATGCCATGAAAACTTTATTGGAATTGTATTTCTCTGACATTGATTTACAGCAATGTACAGTAAACTTCTTTTCTACCCCTCGTACTATCGCCCCAACATCCATTTGACACTTCTACTACTGAAATGCTAAGTGTATGATGTGTACTATTGTTTTAGAAACAAAATCAACCAACATTTGTAACGCCAGTTAAATTTTTAACGTAGCAGTTCCAGTAGGCAATTATTGACCAAGTCAAAGCTTACGTGACGGCTGACTAGATGCTGAGTTGGTAGTTTAATTTTGAAATAATCCCACTTTTCACCCTCCGTCTAATCAGCGTTAAACACTTTGCACCCTTCGTACTTTCTCGTTAAAATTACCCCACCACCGCAACCAACAAACACTTCCATTGATAACCACCACGTTTTCACCTTCGTCGACCTGTTACAACACCAAAATAATCTATCTCCATCAACACCATTAATAGCTGCACAAAAATCCCAAATTCGGACACAAATCAAAATTAATAAGTGAAAAAAAATCCCCAATGAAATCCCATATCTGGGATCCTACACAAAAAGTAATTCAACCCTTTTGAAAAACCATCATCCCTGCAAAAAAAAAAAAGAAAAAAAAACAGATTCTAGCATTAATTGTTGATCACACGCCAAAAAATAGAAAGGAAGATATCTGGAGTAATAAGTGGTGGCGATGAGTGGGAGACGAACATTTGGACAAGATCGACGGAATTTTCGGTTGTCAAGGAAACAAATCTAGAAAGAGGATGAGAAGGTGAAAAGCGTTGGTCGAAGAAGACGTGGAGAGGCGAGGAGGGGAAAGTAGGTGGGGTGCGGAGGGACGGTGGTGTGGATTGGGAAGTAGAGGGCTGGGGCGGGAATGGTGTTTGCCGGATCTTGCCGGATAAGGAGTAGAAGGGGCGGTGTAGTCGGGAGGCGGCGGAGATGGGAGTGAGATGATGTAGGTGGCCTTGACGAGAGAGAGGGATAACGTAGAAGAAAGTGGGTTAACTGGAAGGATGGGGTGCTGGCGGTGGATTGTGATTGGTATGGGTGGATAGTGGGTGAGGGCTTGGGGTGAGATAAGAGGAAAAAGATGGGTTTTTCTAAGTAGGGAGGGTTATTTTTTTTTTATTTTTATTTTTTTGCTTGAGGAAAGAATTAAATGGGTTAAGTTAGGTTAATGACCAACATAATCCATTAATTTTTTTAACTGTGATTAACGGAGGGTGCAAAGTGAAACTATTTCAAAATTAAACAACCAACTCAACATCCAATCAGCGGCCACATAAGCATTCACCTGGTCAACAATTGCCTAATAGGACTGTTTCGTTAAAAATTTAATTGGCGTTAGAAATGTTGGTTAATTTGTTTCTAAAACAATAGTACGCATCATACATTTAGTGTTTCAGTAGTACAAGTGTCAAATTGATGTTGGGGCCATAGTATGAGGAGCAGAAAAGAAATTTACTCTAGGAATATATATACAAACCCTAATTAGCTAAACATGGAAAGAGATAAACATGGAAGGAAGGAAGGAAGGAAGGAAGGAAGGAAGGAGACAATGCTAAATAAAAATAACCCTAACTAAAAGAGATGTTCACTGTTTAAATACCATTAGTATTGCTAAACCAAACTAGTAGTAGTATGGTCTAAGAGGCAATTAATCAAACAGGTTATGTGCAAGGATTACATGATTCCAAATCCTCTATACCACTTTGTGTGCCACTTCATGTGCCACAAGTGATCTAATGGCTCACAATTGTTAAGAGTGATATTATTGTAATATTATGCAAACATGTGAACGGTTAAATTAGAAATGGTACATAGAGTGGCACACAAAAGCGGTACAAGAGATCTCGACTCGGATTATATTAACTCAATGTATACGAGTGCATAAATATACGTGCATAACCTTTAATTTCAGCCGACACTTGTCGACAATTTCACCCCCAAAACAACCACAAGCCAAAGAAAACAAAAAGATGCCGTTCGTTTAGCTTGTGTTTCTCTAGCAACACTACACTCTCTATATCTCATGCCACTCCATTAATTTAAACAAAAATGACTCACTGCACCTCAAACTCTCTTCTACGTAAGCAGGAAAAACAATGTGACAAATCAAATCAAATCACAAAAGAAAATCAACTACCGCCAAAACACAAAGTACCTCAAACTTCCATTTCTGCAAGTAAATTTTTTCATAATAATACTCCATATTAGAAGAGCGAAAATCTTATCCCATTGCTTGCTGCAAACAGATTGTACTCTTCAATACCATCCTTCTTGTTGCAACCATCTTCACCTTCACTATCATCTGCTGACTTATTTGAACATGTATTTCCTTCTTTAGACACCCCTGCATCAACGTTATTATATAGAGCCACCGGCCCACCAAAGTGAAATAAGGAGAAGCCACTATTCCCCGTCTCAGCTCTCTCCCAATTCCCATCCTCTCCTCCTCTTACGTTGGCCAATGCTTCAGATCGAATCTGTCCTGTCGAAGCCGCCCTCTGCAACTTTTCACTTTTCCCATTCTTCCCTTCATTTTCAAATTTAATTCCATTGACCTGCCCAACTGGCTGGTAAATTGGTACCTGGCCAGGGTTAAGCAAGGGGGGAGTGGTTAAATGTGGTAGGGCACCAACATTATACGACATGAAATGTGAATTCCCATTCAAGCTATACCCAAAAGGGCTGGGAAACACGTAGTGGTTGGGATGAACAAGTGGCATTAAGCCATTGGCTGGAGCTGCTGGCCAAGAAACTGGACCTTGATGATGATGATGATGATAATAACCGCCAGAAGGAGGTTGAAATACTGGGAAATGTACGCTTTGGGGTCTTAGTGGGGGAAGAACATTTGTTTGAGGATGAGATCCTATAACATCATCCCTCTGTCCACTCTCGTAATTTTTGGCTGCTTTTGAGGGTATATTTCCCATTGACCCAGTTCTCAAATCCTCGCATCCATCCACACTATGTTTTTTCATAATTTCATGGCATTCAGAGAAACCATTTTGAAGGCTGGCATCTTCAGAATCTGATGTGGAGGAAAACTCTGGATTTTGGGGGCTTGAAGACGATGACGAGTTTCCATCTCCCTCACTAAGACACGATGAACAGCTATCAGAACTCGAATTACTGCTTAAAGACGGGTCAGTGGTCCCGCTTAAAGAAGAAAATGCTGTATCACATGCTTCAACTTCATCATCCGTTTCCTTGGTTTCTAAACTGAAACCATTTTGGCAGTTTACATCCACTCCCAAGTTACAGCTCCTAGATTCCTTTGCATCAATATCCTCATGGTTTGTTTTAACAGAATAAGTCTCGTTAGATGACTCGTTAAGTCTACTAGGTTGGGTTGCTTCGACCTTGCAAGTAGATCTAAGGGTGACATCAGACTCTGAGTTTCTTCGCACGTATTTCTTCTGTGTTTCCATAGGCTCCCACACTTTCTTGATACATGGTGAATCTCTACTAAAAGGAGTGTTCTTGGGCTTAGCGCCATTCTCACGCACATACTCAACTTGATTGTACTTGTTTCCACGATAATAGGGCTTCGACACTTCCAAATCAGATTCTGACATGCCTACTTTAGCTCTGTAGTCAGTGTTCTGGTAACAACTGCAAGGATGTGAATCATACCTATCGTTCATCCTATTGTGCGAACAATACAACCTCTCCCCATGCTTTGGCCCAGTAGTTCTTATATTTGACCTTGTACTATTATTACTTCTTAACTGCTTGCTTAATCCGTTATAGCTACTCCTTGAAGAAGTTTCAAAACCATCACCGTGATACCTTGCTTCAGATTTACTAACCATGCCCCCATTTTCAGAAACAACTGCAAACTTTCGTCTATCAGACCATTTTGGGTTTTGATCTAGTTGACACTCTTTCCAGGATTTCAGTCTCCGGCGAGAATATTTTGAGTGATCGACTGCAAATGAACCGTATATATCTTTCTCACTATCAAAATCCCCATTGGTGTTTTCCTCAGAGTTGACATACTCATTTAAATTCTGCTCATCTTGACAATCTACACTTGGAGAATCCAAGTTCTCACTGATATTTGGCTCCTCGTCAACACTTGGTACAGATTCCTCCTCAGGGATATCAGCAACAGAAATTTGGTCTGACTGAGAGAATTTCTTCTCTCTCTCCATTTCCTTGCCCCTTATTCTCTCTTTTCTGCGGAGCTTTTTTTCCCTCTCTTTTGCTCTTTTACGCTCCTTGCGTTCTTCTTCTTCTCGCTTTTCTTTCTCTTCTTCTTCTAGGAGCTTCATCTATTAGAATGGAAGGAGTTTAAGCTAACCATAGAAAAAAGAAAGAAAGAAGGTTTTCCCAATGAAAGATGAAATAGGACTTAATGCTAAAAGGCAATACCTGCTTTTCCAAAGTAATTATCTCTTTGCATGCGACATGCACGCGTTCTTCTAACAGTTTTAACGCAAGAGATACAAAAATGCTGTGTGCATTTTGACGTGCTGTTCCTTCTCTGAAAGCCTTTTCAACCTGTGAGAGGAAATTCACAGTATTAGAAACAAGCAAAACAAAAATAAGATATCAAAATGTCACTTGATATTAATAATTCATGTTTGATGAGCCAGCAAAATTTAGTTGAAGATCAAACCCTTATTTAGGTTTATGCCCTTTACTATTTACATTGCCTAGAGAGCTTACAAGGCTGCCTAAGGGGATAAGAACCAATATTGCTAGCTCTATATCAAATTTTAATCTCTTATCACTAGCATACATAAGATAATGAACTGCAATCTGTTTTATAAGCTTGGGTGATCATGATACAAAAAGGGAATCTAGATATAACAAGATTAACAGACTTCTTACAGGTTTACTAGAAGGACATCCAAACCAACAGTCATTGAAACTGAAAATGATGCACAAATATTGAGAAGCGTCACAGCCACTTGCCAGCCTAACTAATCTCTAAATCACTAGAGCTTTTGGCTAAGAAAAGAGCAGGAATCGACCACCAATGAAAAATCCACCCCACCCCAGGGACAAGAAAAATCATAATTAAAATCAAATATGTCATGAAGATAATTCATTCCATGGTAGTTAAACATGCCTGTTCCTTGAAAATTACTGTGGCAGCATCTAGAAGAAATTCTCGAGCAAGTTCAGGACTCTTCGCATGTTTTTGGGGACGGGAGCATTCTCCATCAAGCTCGTTTCCATCCTTGTCCATGGAATCATCATCCTGCAGTTTGAATCAGAATTTAAAAAAAAAAAAAAAAAAAAAAAAATCATGGAAAGATATAGCACAGTGAAAACTGTGGAAAGATACACTTTTCAGCATGAAAGAAGCACAGGCCTCGCTAAAGTTCACTACCTCGTCTTCCTCAGCTTCTTCAGCATGCTCAAAAAACCTCCCGATGCTTTCTCCTCTTGTGATTGTGACAAAACCATCACCAACTACAAGCCTGCAATGTACACATTGTTGCCCCTTCAAAGCATGAGCTTTCACCGAAAGCTCAGTACAGCGTCCATCCTTTTTCCATGCCCTTAGAGTGATATAACAGGCATTCAAACCAGTTAGATCTAGACCATTCACTTGAACCCTTACACTCAAACCAACATTCTCAAACTCCAAAATATCTGATTTTCCTTCCCCAGTTCCAACAGCCCATTCAAAGTGATGATATGTTCCTAAAGCATCAACAAATGTTTGGTGCCAATCTGCTTGGACCGTGTCGAGAGTCACCTGCAAAACAAGAATATGGCATTGCTTCATACTAGTGAGAAAACATATGATGCTAAAAATGACTCGAGTTGTGGCTTTAACGTCAGTGTTTCCGTGAACATGTAGGTGGTTGGCAGTACATATGTTATGGACTCAGCATTTCTTTGTATAATTTTGCAACAGTAAGTGTCACAATTACCTCATACTGGAAGCCTGCATCTGCTACACAAAACCAACTGGTGCAGCGTGGTTCCCTGCGCATCCGCTTCAGTTCCTTCAGCTCCTTGAACTCACGAATAACGTTCCTTCTGCAATCTCTACAGAACCTCTTGCTGTCAAACCTGTAGATAAAAAGGCAAAAGTTTTAAGAGGAGCTGAAAACCCAGCACAAGATGCAACAGTACAATAAAGGCTTGCTCAAACTCCTTGATTGGGTCCTCACTAACTAACCCTACAACATTATTTTGATTCCAAATTACAATCTTAAATTCCAACAATCCCCATAATTCTACTCAGTAGACTTTTTTGAGTCTTGTCTATGTACATGTTAATCGGTAACTCCCAAAATCAAGCTAAGCAATGCTATTTATTCATGTAGGACCTTATCATTTCAACATCCAAGCACTTTAACGTCAATGTTGAAGAATGAACAAGAGTTGGTAAGGTAACATAATACCACATTTCGTCTACCACTTTGGCTAATTAAATTCCTGGGTACGACCTAACAACTTACTACAAGATGGAGTTTGGTGAGCTAAAGAAAAGTTAATCTTAGGTGGTTTCTTTTTATGTGTTAAGTCTTTAAATGTGAACTCACATCTGAATTGGTTGAATTCATAAGAGGCAGCGTGCGTCTGATTACGACATTGAATGGAGTAGAGAGATGATGTGAATCGTTGATGATTTAGTGTTTTGGTTGGGTATCTTTGGACTTGTTAGTTTAAGGAAGGAATATATACATATATGTGTGTGTGTGTGTGTGTGTGTGTGTGTGTGTGTGTGTGAAAAAAACAAATTAATTAGGAGGCAAATAAGTCTCATATTTACATCTGAAAATTAAGAGGACATTAAGTGGCATTCAAATCTAAATGCAAAGAAAAACTAAATAGACTAAACTTTTATATGTCTGAACGAATCAGACTTCAGACTTAATTAAGAGCGGATTCCCATGTTGCATCACTTGAGGGCCTGAAGTTTTAATTTCTCACTTTAGGGTCTGGGCAACGGCTTTGTTAAATTTTCAAACGAAAAGTTCTTTTGGTCTTTTCACCAAGGCTAGTGATACAACATGTAAACCCTAGGGTAGTAAAGTAAGATTAACCTATTATTGTGCCATAATAAAAAGACCAAAACCCCAACAAAAAAAGAAGTTTGATGGAATGCGCTGACATTCCGTTAAGAGACTAATGTGAGAAAACTGAACAATGGAAGTCAAGGTCCTAATGTGAGAACTGAAACTTTTGGCCCCAAGTGGCACAACATATAAACCTAAATGTAGTAAAGTGAGATTAACCCTCTACAGAATGGCATGGTAACCTAATACCCATCATAGTTAGGGAATTCAATGTTTTAGGATCCAACTTAACAACTTTATAAATGAATGGACTAGGCAATCACCTATTGTGCCTTAAATGCATAAGTTCATCACTCCCTTGGCCTCAACTGTGACTTAATCTGATGAACAATGCTATAGTTATAAACTGGAGAACCAGAATACCAGATGCAGAATTACGTGGATACCAAGATCAATAAATCATCCCCCCTCCTCCCAAATCCCTATGACAAGGTTAACGTCATAAATAAGATAAAAGGATATTACAATCACGTATTCGGATCCAGGACAGACAGTCTTAAGAGCACCAAAACCTTGCTTTGCACCAAATGAACAACCTGCCCATTAATGAGCTCAAAAATCTCATTGTTCCCCCCTAAAGGTCTCAAAACTTGCTCTATCATTTTCAAAGCCCCATTCAAACAAGCAAATAACTTTTAGTTGTTACATTCAAATTTAGTACAAACCCAACCCAGGAAAGCTTATCTGAAGTACTTGGGGAAACAACTCCAAAACCATTATGCTCTGGCAATGGCTCTATCCTTCTTTGAACCACATGCTCATACACCATCCTATATATTTTCTTGGACTCTCATCCTTCCTTTAATATAGTATGATGTCAGTCCCTCCAACTACACCAAATTAGCAACTTTAATGGGCAAGTACTTGTGCATATGCAGTTCACAGATGCTCTTGCTGCAGGCGGAAGGTATCAACATAGCATTTCTATGAACAAACAATTCTACTAACTCAAGGTTTATTTGTCTATAAGAAAATAGGCCGAGAGGCGGCAAAAACAGCTTTTCGTATAAGAAACATCACCAAAAATTTCTACCTCATGCTTAACCAGTAAATAATCCAAGGTGGTTGAAACTTGAAACTTGAAATATTTGGCCATCACTACACAACCTCAATATTCCATAATGTTCCATACTACTCACGTTATCAACTAACCATTTTGATTGTGAAGTTCTAATTAGTTCCATCAACCTTTTACAAACAACCCTTCTTTATCTCATCAAGCAAAGAATATCCTGAGGAAATAGCAGCACAAACTTCCTCCTGAATTGCCGCTTTTTTAGAGAAGTTAAGAGCTTGACACTAATACTGAGCAAGTATTTATTTGATCCCCGTTCACATGTTCTCCACATTCACAATTACTTGCTATTCAAGCATTAAGTGTAATAAACTTCTAGAACTACTGGCCACACATTATTATTGATTATAAGAAAAAGGAGAAAGTGGTGATTTGAATTTCAAACTGAAAATCCACCAGCTGTCACGGATTCTTTTCTACCCACCAAGAAAACCAATTGTAGACAGCTTATTCTGAATTTCCTATAATCTACACACTACAGCACACTTTTGAAATTAACACATTAGTTGCAGTCTCACAACAAACATGATATAAATTGAAGCTAATGGTAGATTGGCCTAGTTTTAGCAGTCGCTTCAGCAAGTCAACTTAATTCGCAATACACGTCAATGGACTGCTGAAACACGATCATTAAACATCAAGAATTTACAGGCTTCTTTTGCTAGTTGCTACAAAAATTACATCAATTTTAAAGGCGTGTCAGCATATTCATCTAATTGTACTATCACAAAAAATACGAAGTATCGAATAAGTCCAACACATTGTTTAAAGAAGCAGAAAGACGCTTTTAGATGAGACATGAATACATTCCTCGGTGACTAACTAGCCAGATATAAGAAACCCAATATGACTGACCCTCAAGCGACATAATATGGAACTCAACTTAGTTCTTCTGCAGAGGAATCAGGGAAGTAGTGACCAACCTGTACATGAGCCTTTCTATAAAATCCTCTTCCTTCATCCTTAAAAGCGACTGTCGAGTTTCTTCTCCTAGTGCTGACCAGAAATCAACCAAAGTGTCCACAGAAAGTCGGGCAGTATGCAGAGCACAGGTTTCCCTTGTTCCATGTCCTCTGCCATAACCCACCATGCCTTGGCTTATCCATCCTCGACCACCTCCACCACATGCATCAGGATAAAGTAATTCTCGCTCCCGCTCTCTGGCACGAGCACTGTCAAAGACCTGATTAAGGTGAAATGTAAGCTATTGGAATATACAAAAAGGAAAACCAAGAGTAGGAATACAATGATTATGCAGGCATGTACATTTTGAATCTCCTTCAGAGATTTTGCAAACAAGTAGCAATCAAGAAGTGTGAGTGTCCCATCCCGCGTAGTAGTCAGGCCTCCCCAAGGGTGGACCGTAGAGTCTTGAACATCATCCTGACACCCAATTCTCATGCACAATTCTTCATTAGCTTGATTTTTTAAGGCTCCTAGCCTGTTGCATGGAAGTTGCCCACCTCCTCCCTCCTGCTGCAACGACTTCCCATACATAACAATCTGCAAAAAACCTTCAAGCAGCAAACCATTGCATCTAGAGCAGTACATATTTTTACGAGCTTGCTCGAATAGAGTTTGCTTGTCAATCCTTAGAAGTTCCTGCCGAGCTTGGGGAGAAAGCTCACACCAGAACTACAATAGAAGCAAACAACCGGAAATTGTCAATCTCAACAACCTACATGTACTAAAATCATATCATATAGAAAATCATTATACAATTATCACTATACCAAGCTTGGACAAGAGATTCATTTATCCGCCACGGAATATCTCAACAAAGACACTATCCAACCAGGTCAGCTATATATATAATGTTTCCTGTTTCACAGCTTATAGAATAGTATTTTCTATTATGCACAAGTTGCCGAGTTATAATTACAGTACTTATATAACATTCAGGCCAACCATAGGTCCCTACCTACCACTACTGTTCATACCCTTATTAGTCATTCTACATTTCTACCACTATCCATCACTTGCCCATTTCATGTTGTGCACTGTAGTAAGCCTCCAAAATACCTAGCAGAAATTTTGTTACAAATTCTACACTGAAACCACTCCTAGCATTCAACTGATGTTTATAATTTAGCTCAGAAAGGAAAAAAAAAAACTCAGCCTTAAGCGTCCGCTACCTCAATAGAATTGCCACAAAAAGTGTTGGCCCAAAAAATTGAATTCATTGAATTATTAATAACAGTATCGCCGCTAGTCATACCCCAATTAATTACCGTATTTATTTTACAAGTCTGGCTCACTGCCAGCTCCTTGTTAATTTGCAAGCTTTATAAATGCCCAGCCGATTTTTTTTTTCCAAATTCGGAAATGCTTCTCTAAGGACCAATCTTAACATTCAATAAATGTTTATAAGTTAGCCCAGGAATAACTAACAAACTCAACTCGAACTTTGGAGTCCGTTACCTCAATATTATTTCCGCAAAAAGAGCTGAGTAAACAAAATGAATCAATGAATCATTATCTAGGGTATCACCACCGGTCATACCCTAACTAATTATTCAACGACTCTTACTCATCTGCCCATTTTTGGGGTGCATTGGGAAACTTGATAAGTGCCCAGCGGAATTCATTTCGTATTCACAAACTCTTCTAGCTGAAGTCACAAGGAACATTCAACTGATGATTCTAGTTAGCTCAGACATGAACTCAACTCAGACATTGTCCCAATGGCTTGTGTCGTGGTTTTTTGCATAGAGTAGCACACCCCACACTGGATTCAAGGACTTAGAAATTCCAAACTCATTCAGACACCGGTACTGGCTAACAACATATCACTCTAAACACCATTATTTTCAGCTTTCCCTGATTACAAGATCCAGATTGAACTCGATAAATCATCTACAAACGCAATTCAATTCACAAACAGAGAACACACAATTCAATCCTACAAAACTAATAATAAAAAAAATGAATCTAAAAGAGTAAGGCACCTTCTGGAGCTGATTAAAGCTAACATCATCACGATGTTTAGACCAAAACCCAGCGGAATTAGAAACTGATGATCCATTAGAGCAAGACGACAGCGAGTAAGAAGAGGTCGCCACAGCATTATTACTGAATTGGTAAGTATCATTTCGTTGCGAGGGTAATTCTGGCATCTTAACTTATTCCTATTCAACTTTTTTTCGATGATGATGATAATTCATTCAACGCCGATTCCATTGAAAATCCCTCACGCTCTCCCGCCCCCCAAATTGGAAAACATACAGATCAAAAATTAAACAAAACAAAAAAACGATCTGTTTCGGGTCAGCAGCAAAATCAAATCAATTCAATTGAAATATATTCATATATGAATAAGAAGATCATGAATTGAAATCTGTAGATGAAGATTCTGAGTGATGAATAATCGAAGAAGAGAATTTAGAAGAGAGAGAGAGAGGCTAGGTAGGGGTTTGCGCTTGATGAGATTTGGTTCTTTGTAGTATGTGTGTTATGTGTGTATCTGGAGATATGAGAGAGAGAGAGAGAGAGAGAGAGAGAATGGTTGCCACGGTTAAAAGGAGGAGAGATTGTTACACTACATTACATCATTTATTTATTTATTTATTTATTTATTGAGTTTATTGCAAAACTGACATGCGTACTTTCATTTATTTTCAATTTGACTCGCGAACTTTGAAAACATCAAATGTGGTTTGCGTATTATCATTTTCAAAATTTTGAGACGACTTTTTTAACACCCGTTAAAAAACTTAACGGGACACTCTATATAGGGGGTAAAAATGTAAAGAATAAAAATACAATTCAACTTGGTGATGGGCAAGAGAGATGACAGAATTGGGAATGAATTAAGACCGGCACTTGAAGTGGTCGGCCTTGGTGTGTGATGAGGGCGGCCAAAGACTGTCATGGTGGAGCTCGAAGAAGAACTCATCGGAGTTAGGGAACTGACGTCGGAGCTTGGGAAGATGACCGGACTGAGACTTGCCGTCGTCGATGTCCGGAGGAGTGGGTGTCAGATCTGGTGTTGATGGTGGGTGCGTATGGATGAGAAAAGGCGTAGAAGAAGGCTGGCGGATCTAGAATGGAATAACGGAATGAGTGATTATTGCCTGAATCGATGAAGCCGGCGAGCCGCTCGCCGTGGTGTCACCGGCGATTGCAAAGATTGCCGGAGTGGACAGAGGCGACCATTGTCGCGTTTCAGGGCCGATGATTGTGTTCTCGCGTCGGTTGAGTCGTTTTGGAGAGGAGAACTCGTTTTCGTGTTGATTGAGAGGTAGATCTGGAGAGGGCGACTCGTTTTCCTGTGTTTCGGTTACCTTCTTCCCCTACCCTCCATGGATTCCGGCGACCGAAGGGTTTGCAGCTCATTTCTTCTTCCTCTTGCGTTTCAACAACATGATTTAGGACTTTAGTTTAATTTTTTACACTTTTACCTAGGGGTGTGCTCGGTTCGGTACGGCTCAGTTTTTTTGCAAAACCGCTACTGTACCGAATTAGTCGGTTTCTGAATAACAAAATTCGACACCTTCGGTTTTTGGTCGGTATCGGCATGATCGGTTTTCGGGTTCGGTATGGTCGGTATCGGTAGGTGTCGGTTTCTTGTGATTAATGCTATTGGGCTAATGGGCTTAATTGGGCCTGTTTGGGCTGAATAGGAAAAAAAAACATGATCCAGGCCCAAAATAAAAATTTAAAAATGCAATGGAAATAAAACCCACAATTTAACATTGTCAAGCCAATTACAATAGTTCAAATGATGCAAGTAAAAATAAAATACAATAGTTCAACTGAGTTTAGCATAAAAATGATCCACGCCCCAAAACAAACTACAACTATTGTTTCAGAATGCTAAATAAATAAACAAACAAACAAACAAACAAACAAACTACTAAATCATGCAAATCTGAGGCTTCAAAAAAATTAAACACAATAGATCTTCTTTCTTCTTCTCAATAACCAATTAGCTGCAGCAAATCTGAGACTTCAACATGGTAAATGGGTAGACCTATTATACAAAAAAAAAAAAAAAAAAAAAAAGTTACACTTACAGTAGAAAAAAAAATAGCAAAAAAAAAAAAAAAAAAAAAAAAAAAAAAAAAACAGTTACATAGCAGCATTTGCAAAATTCAAAGGAAAAAAAAAAAGTAGTGGTAATAAAACATTTAACTCAATGAGAAATGGCAAATGAAAATATCATTTTGAGACGGATACAACTTATAGCTTACCAAACTTGGGATTAATGAACATGAATAAAGTGTACAGATCAAGATGCCATAGCAGCATTTGCAACAAGGATAACTCGTAAGAGTACTACTAAGGTCAGTTTCTTTGAAACAGTTACAGTAGCTAAAAATTGAATCACCGGGAAAAAAAATTACAGTAGCTTTAAAAAAAATTACAGTAGCTTATAAAAAAACAATCACACAGTAGCTAAAAAAAAACACTTAACAGTCACAGTAACTTAAAAGAGAGGTAGATAGATGGCATACCTTTCTCTTTTCATTCATCATCGACCATGCACGGTTCAAAGAACTTCGGTTGACCTCCAAACTCATCTAATAATGAAAAAAAGGAATAAGATATAAATAACATAAAATTAAATTCATAATTATAAAAATGATGAAAAGAGAAAAGTTTATACCAAGTTCAAGTTCCTCCAACTTATCTTGTATTTCCGCCATAGCCCTTAGCATACACATCCGGAAGCTCAAGATCTAATGGTTTGTCGTGTATCCAATCTTGTGCACAAATTAATGCTCCGGCCGTCTTTGGAGTAAGAGAGCTCCTAAAAGGATCAATCACCCGACCTCCGGTGCTAAATGCTGACTCCGATGCAACGGTGGAGATTGGCATGGCCAAAACATGCCTAGTAATTTGGGAAAGGATGGGAAATTTTGTAGAATTGAGTTTCCACCATTTTAGAACATCAAAGCTCTCTTCTTCTCTACTTTCCAAACCGTCGGACAAATATTTTTCAACTTCCGACTTATCAACCACCCCTCCTTGCTCTTGTAAGTATTTCTTGGAGTTTGCTTCAATATTAACTTTACCAACAAGGTTTGCAAAAGAAGAGCCATCATGGGAAGATGAAGGTGCTTTTTTTCCAACATTTACATTACTGGCTTTCATTTTATAGTGTGATAAAAAAAGTCATTCAAAGTTTTAACCGATCTTTCTGAAATGTCCTTGGCCTTTGATGAATTATCTCCATAAATTTGACTTACCAAATACCCAAGAAATTGCAACTTGTTACGGGGATCTAAAATCACGGCCACGTACAACAAGAAATTCATGTTATTCATGTTGTCCCAATATTTGTCATATTTTTCTTTCATTGCAAGGGCCATTTTTTTCTTTCCCGCATCCTCATCCATACACATTAAAGATATACTTGCATGCATTTTCACAAGTTGACCAAAAAACAAATTGGATGTGACATACTTGGACCCGGAAATTAAGTTTGTTACATCATAAAATACCTTCAAGTATTCAACAAATTGTGTTGCCGTCTTCCAATCATCTACATCCGGAGGTTGTGAAACTCTTTCTTTTCTCTTCCTTTTTCTTGTACTACCCTCAACCTCAAGTTGTTCATCACCACCAACATAAAAGTAATTTGTGAAGTTGGAATCAATATCCTCCAACCTTTTAAAAGCATTTTTATACCTCAACGCACTTTCCAACATTAAATAAGTTGAATTCCATCTAGTTTCTACATCAAGACTAGGCTTCTTTTTGCATTCTATGTTCACTTTCTCAACACATTCTCTAAACTTTGCACCCCTTGCCGGAGATGACCTAATATACCTCACGCAATGTCTAATTCGAGAGATTGACATATCATGCTCCTCTAACCCATCTCTTACAACAAGATTTATAATGTGAACACAACATCTCAAATGCAAATAATTACAATCTAGAATGGCATTGTGTCCTTTAAGCATAGTTTTCAAATAACGAATAGCTCCATCGTTTGAAGAAGCATTATCTACGGTCACGGTAAAGACACGATCAATACCCCACTCTTGTAAGCATCCATAAACCAACTTTCCAATTGTTACCCCCTTATGATTAGTTATGGGACAAAAATTCAAAAGCTTCTTCACGAAAACCCATTCATCATTAACCCAATGTGCGGTAAGACACATATAGTTAATATTTTGAACGGATGACCACGTATTAGTAGTGAGAGAAACTGTTTGATTCTTCAACATTTCTTTAACAATTGCTGCCTCCTCATTGAAAACCTTCATACACTCTCTAGCTATTGTCCACCTTGAAGGAACTTTAAACAATGAATTCATCTCCCAAGAAAATTCTCTAAATCCCTCATTATCAACAATACTAAAAGGCCTATTGTCCTTTATGCACATTCTTGCAAGTGCACGTTTACACTTCTCATAACTATATGAATGAGTAGCTAGAGAAGTACTTTCCCCCTTCCCGACAGGTTTAAAAGATAAGGTTGATTGTTTTTTCATATCACCCTTCTTTACTGAAAGGGGAGAGGTAGGACAATGATGCCTCAAATGGTTCAACAAACCCCCAGTACTTCTTTGAATCACATTTCATTCCTTGCCCACAATGCTTACATTTTGCATATGGTTCCTTACCCCCCCCCCCTTACCTCCCTTAGATCCCTTAGCCTCCTTACCTCCCTCACCCTCTCTCGGATCTATCCTAACAAAATGCTCCCATGCAATTGATTTTTTTCGACACTGTTCAGGCTCATCGTTATCATCACCTTCATCTATTTCAATCTCCTCATTGTTTCGAAGCATCTCATTAAGAGTCATTCCATCATTAAATCTCTCATTATTCTCATTTGCATTACTATTATCAACATCAATAGGCTCCATCTATAGAAGAAATAACAAATTGAAATATTATCAGATTTACACACACCCAAAAAACCAAAAAACAGTACCAAAAAAAGTCCCAAACAACAGTCCCAAAAACACAGTCCAAAAACAGTCCCAAAAACACAGTTCAAAAACAGTCCCACAGTGGAAATAACTACACCAAATCTTTTTCAATTGAAAATTAAGAAAAAAATTATGCAGACATTCTTTAGAGTTTAGACCAAAAACACCAATGGAAAGGGGAAAGTTTTTTGCTGTGTAAGATTTTAATTTTGAATGAGTGATTCATGGAAAGGGGAATTACAAAAAACGAAGAAAGAGTGAAAGGAAGTTTACCAGAAATGTTGGAGGTCCAAGATTGAGCCTTGAGGCGCTGCAATCAAACCCTAAATTGAACAATTCGAGTTAGGGTTTCCATTGATTTACCACACAAAAAACGAAGAAAGAAGGAATGGAAGCTTACCAGAAATGGAGATGGGTGATGAATCGAATCATCGATGGCGGATCTGAGACTGAGAGAGTTGTCGACTTGTCGTCGGGGTTGAGAGAGATGGAGCGGCGCTGAGATCTGAGAAACAGAACGCAAACTCGCGAAGAACAATGAGAAGTGATTTGGGAAATATGTATATATACTGAAAAACAAAACGACGTAGTATTGTGTATCGGTTCGGTTCGGTATATCAGTCGGTTTCCTTAGGCTACTTCCGAAAGCGATGCCGAATTATCGGTTTATTTACAAAACCAAACCGTGGCCTATGAACAAAATTCGGGTTCGGTTTTCATCGGCTCGGTTTGTTCGGTTTTCTTCGGGTCGGGTCGGTTTTCGGTTTTCGGTTTTCTCTGCACAACCCTACTTTTACCCCTTATATAGAGTGTGCCGTTATGTTTTTTAACGGGTGTTAAAAAAGTCGTCTCAAAATTTTGAAAATGAAAGTACGCAAACCACATTTGACGCTTCCAAAGTTTGCGAGTCAAATTGAAAAAAACTGGAAGTACGCAAATTAAAATAATGACAAAGTAAATATACCAATTGGCGAAATTGAAAAGACAGTACTAGCATTGCAAATTTTGAAAAATGTTAGAACTAAATTGCAATTAACCCTTCTTGTAGAGAGCCAAATTTTTGTGGATCCACCTACACAGATATTGAGCCGCGTGCTAGAGGATGGATTTAACAGTTACAAGAATCTTTCAACAAAATGACAACATTAATTTTTTCTGGACTAAAATGACAACATTATTACAAAGACAAGCAATATCTTGTTTTGGAGTTATAATCACATGCCTTACTTAGAAAGATATGATGAGTCAATTTTTCATTTACAAATTAAAATTCGTGTCACGTTTTTTTCTGGACTAAATCTTCGTTTTTTTTTTCTTTTTCAAGACTAATTTATTATTTAATTTTATGATCAATATGGTTGAACATTGATCAAGTATATTTGAAAATTTTATAATATGAAATTCTAAAAGTTGTTATAGATATTATTAATACTAGTGAGTAACCCGTCGAGATTCGACGGGAGTATAGTGATGCTTAGAAAAAATATATAATTGAAGTTATATGATTAAAAATATAAGATTATGAAAGATAACAACGTGATTATGGATAGGGAAAGGGGATATGGACAGTAGTCTTGGTCTCATTCCGGACATCCAGCTGTTGAAGCCGAAGGTAGAATTTACCAGCAAGCTGACTTTGGGACCAAGGTAGGAAATGACATCCAGGCTCGAGCACAACATTAAACTTCCAAAAGTTTGGTTAATAGCAATAGTGGATTCATCTACTTGCACACAATATTAAAAAAAAAAAAAATGATCTACATGGAAATAATTTAAAGCAAGTAATTTGGCAAGATTTCCTCTCGAAATACATTTCGTGCAACAATTATATGACACCAGCCTTAGAATATCTCAGATTTTAAAAATAGGAGCAAAAAAAAAAGCAAAAATATGTTTTAAGGGAATATGAAAAATTTGTTAAAAAATCAAAAGTATTGATATCAACAATGTTAAAAAAAAATCAACAATGTTAAAAAAAATCAAAAGCCAATAACATTAGTATTGATATCATGGATCGCCCTAGCAAATACACTTACATGCATTTTCATGCAACTCCTTACACATGGCCCCCATCAAATTAACAATGGCCCAGTATCCTCAACTGTCACGACCCGAAATCTAAGCTCTATTTTATTAGTAATTAAATGATTTTTATTTAATTATTTGCTCGTTTATTTATTTAAATTATTATTAATTAAATATTTATGTGTGCAATTTATGTGTCGTAATAATTTGTGCCTAGCATTTTACTTGAGTTATTTGGGGCTAGTGTAGAAGTGTTGGGTCTTAATTGTTAGTATGGAGTAGTGTGTGTGTGTAGTGTGAGAGAGGGGGCCTAAGTGTAAGTTTTTAAAATAATTTCCCTACTCCCTCCCTACTCCCCTCACCTCCCTCACCCTCTCCCTCACTCTCTCCATCCCATCTCCAGCATATTTCTCTCTCTCTCTCCATTTGTGAAAGGTAAACATTTCTTGTTCTTCTCTCTTCATTTCCTTCCTCTTCCTCTCATCTTCTCTCAATTCTTAAAACGTGAACATTGTTTAGATCGTCGATAGGATCGCGTAGAATCAAAAAGATTTGAAATCCATCAACTTTGAGAATTTGCAAGTAAGTTACTTTTCCCCCATTTTGATGCTAAATTGTTCATATCATGTTTAAATGATGTTAAGGTGTTATATTTGAAGTTTGGATGAGTTTAGAATTTATTTGGAATTTATTTGGGTTTTTGATCAAAAATGGTGAAATCTTGAATGTTGGGTTTGATTCTTGATTTTGGTTGTTAAATGTTGTTGTTTGAGTCTTTTTAGACTTATGAGTTGTTGTGGTACATTAGTATACCAGTTGGAATGTTTGATTTTGGGTTGAAATGTGTTTGAGTTTGAAAAATGGAAGAACCCATGTTGTTCTTCCCGATTTCCAGAAATCCAGAAGGTTGGGCGGCCGCACAAAATTGCCTGGGCGACCGCACAACATTCTGAAAGCTTTTGTTCTTGTTTTGGAGGATTTTGGGCGACCGCACAGTCCCTTCTGGGCGGCCGCACAGTTCTCTGAAAACTTACATTTTGTTAATTTGTGTGATTGAAAAACGTGTTTTGGTCTAAGTCTTGGGTGTTCTTCTAGTTGACCTTAGTGAACATTGTAGTACACGTTAGTGATAGAATTGGGTCCTTTGTGATCAAGTTTGTGTTTGAAATTCATTAATCGATAATTGGGACTTTGAAGCAACCTTTATTGTGTATTGTTGGTTCATTTCATCTTCTTGGTGACTTCTTGGTATGGTTCCTTACTTTGGAAACCTAAGTTGTTTAATTAAGCTAGTATTTATTACTTAGCATTTATTTGAAAGTCCAGCTGGTATTTGTGGTTGTGTCGGGCGATGTGAGATATTGTGATGGCACCGGCCAAGTCCATTATGGTGTCGACCATTGTTTTGCCCTTATTTTCCTCTTCCAGATTGGCCTTGGTTGAGACGTTTGGAGCATGACTTTGTGGCATATCTCCCGTCCTTTGTGACACTTCATTGGTTATTGGTTCCGGTACCGGGGGTTTTCTCTTCGGTTTTCATGCTATTATGAAGATGATGATTGGTTGATTATTGAAGCTGCGCAGCGATCCTTTATTTGGATGTTCCGGTTTGGAAAACCTTGGCTATATCATTTGTTATGTGTTTATTTCCGCTGCTATCTGTTATGTGATAAATGCTATGTGATATGTGATATTTATTATTGCTTATTGTATATTGCATCATAGCATGTCATGTAGTTGCATTAGTAACTTATTGAGATTTATCTCACCCCCTTTTCTTTTATCTTTGTTTTTCCTTAACCCCCCCCCAGGTGCTAAGGAATAGTCTCGCTGATCACGAGAAAGAGGACGTCGAGTGTGGATCCACTCTTTTGGGGAAGTTTGTTATAGGTTGGTTTACATTATGTAAATGTGTAACCATTTTGGGATAGTTGTACCAAACAATGACGTCACTAAGAATTGTATATTCGTATTTTGTTGGACATAAACTTGTGGGAGTTTATGATAGTTGTAATTGGTTTTTATCAAACTTGGTTTTGTAAAACTTTGGATCATCACCTTTTGGTATCAAATGAAATTTTTAACTTCGGTATTTCACCGATTTGGTTTTAGAGTCGACGTCCAGATCGCGGTCTCGGGCCCGCGGGGTCCGGGGTCGCGACAGTTGGTATCAGAGCTATGGCATTAGCTCTAAGTATAAGTCTAGGTGGATTAGTATGACCTATGTGGGTAGTAGTGTGCGGAGTGATTAACGGTTGAAGTCTTATGCAGGTAATTACTCGCAATGTCTGGAAGAAGAAACAGAGGAGGTACTAGTGGTGCACAGAATCAGAATGATACAAGAGAAGAAGCCCGTGCCATGTTTCAAGGCATGTTCGAGGCGGCCATGAAGGCCATGTTGGGTTTTGAGCAAACATGCACAGCGGAATAAACCCAAAAAGCCTAGATCCGATCACGATGATTAAATTAATATGGAGATGAATTTAGAACACTAACCGTGACGGAGCTTTAAAATTCTAAGATCTTCAATCTTTGCTCTTCGCGCTTCTTCAAATCACGAACGTAGGAACGACCGCAAAACTTGGATCACGAACTTTGAAGGAGTTGATGCCAACGCCCTCTATGTTTATCCACACGCGAACGAATTTCAAGAACGATTCTTGAACCGGATTGCTAGACCCAATAGAAACTCTTTCTACTTTGAAGGCTATATGGAAAATCAATGTTCTTGTTCTTGAGGAAGAAGAAGAACTTGTTTTTCTCTCTCTCAATTGATATGGAATCAATTCATACTGATTAGGTCGTTGTTAGAGGTTTATATACTTATTAGTCCTAAACCGTTTAGGAGAAATAGGTTAAAACCCGTTTCAACACGAAATCAGTTTTTGGGCCTGAACAGGGCCTGCTCGGCCGAGTCCTTTAAGGTGCTCGGCCGAGCACCTTTGCTCCAGAAAATCTGACCTTCTGATTTCCCATGCTCGGCCGAGTCATATGAGGTGCTCGGCCGAGCACCACCAGAATTCCGATTTTAGCCTTTTAAACAATTCGTCCTTTTGTGTGTGACCCCATAGGATTATATTAAGTTGGCAATGAGCCCAAACACATTTGTGCTCATAAATCATGAGCGGACTCTAGCAAGCCATCATGACTATCCAATTAATATAACTTGTATAAGTTCGTGAATCCTTTATAGAACATATTACAATCTCTTTGTTTCACGATATCTATTGAACGTAAGCCATGGTCAATGGTCAACTTACAATGTTCAATGCTTTCTCGATCCCGAATGTATTGATAGTACAAATTATATTTGAGCACGGCCATGCATTTCATCAATACCATTCATCGAGTGGCCAAAGCTTGACATCTCTCTTGACGAGGAACAAATCCCTTCTAGATTAATTACCTTTCCCTACATGAATCCGATTACGCCAATCACATTCTTTATAGCTACCCGATTAGGGGTAACGTTTGAATATGTCAAACGTAATGTTCATCGAGTGGAAGACTGTGATAATCTCAGGTCTAAAGATTCCAGTAATATAACTATATGAGACTTAATTATGACATTGTGACCATGACATAAATCTCATATGGGTCAGTCCAGTATTTGGTCTCCAACAAATACCCATAAGTTTAATTGTATCCCATACACCATAATCATCATATGATTATCCATTAAACTTATACTAACAATTAATCATAATTATCAGGGACGGGGATTATTATAATAAACATGCAAAGGATATAATAATCAAACATTCAATATCTTTATTAAAACATAATAAACAGATAACATTAATCGTTCTCATAACGTGCCTAGAGCATACAACACCAACAATCTCCCACTTGCACTAGGCCTAATTAATGTATCGAATACCCATAGACCTCACATGACCATCATGCTTTGCTTGCGGAAGACCCTTTGTCAATGGGTCGGCAATGTTATCGTCAGTTGGTACTGCATATATTTATGTCACCTCTACCAATGATTTCTCGAATGATATGGTAACGCTTAAGTATGTGTTTGGATTTCTGATGTGATCTTGGTTCCCTTGCTTGAGCAATAGCACCATTATTATCACAATAAAGGTCTATTGGATTAGCAATGCTAGGAACCACCTCTAGTTCAGTAATGAACTTCTTAATCCAAACAGCTTCTTTAGCAGCATCGGATGCAGCAATATACTCAGCTTCAGTTGTAGAATCAGCGACGGTACTTTGCTTAGAACTCTTCCAACTAACAGCACCTCCATTAAGCATAAATACAAAACCAGATTGCGATCTATAATCATCCTTGTCAGTTTGGAAACTTGCATCTGTGTAACCACTTACGACAAGATCATCTTCCATACCTCCATACACCAAGAACGAATCTTTAGTCCTTCGCAAGTACTTAAGAATCGTCTTGACTGCAATCCAGTGACTTTCACCGGGATCAGATTGGTATCTGCTCGTCATGCTCAAAGCATACGAGACATCAGGTCTAGTACATATCATGGCATACATGATGGATCCAATAGCAGAAGCATATGGAATCCCAATCATTCTCTCACGCTCATCAGTCGTCTTAGGACACTGATTCTTGCTTAGAGATATGCCATGACCTACTGGCAAATTTCCTCTTTTAGAGTTTTCCATGCGGAATCTCTTGAGAACTTTGTCAATATATGTATCTTGACTTAAACCAATCAGTTTCTTAGATCTATCACGATAGATCCTAATGCCAAGGATATAAGCGGCTTCTCCCATATCTTTCATTGAGAAACACTTTCCTAACCAAGTCTTTACAGACTGTAGTGCAGGAATGTCGTTTCCAATGAGCAATATGTCATCAACATATAGTACTAGAAATAATACTACGCTCCCACTAATCTTCTTGTATACACAAGGTTCATCTTCGTTCTTGATGAAGCCAAACTCTTTGACCGATTCATCAAACCGAAGATTCCAACTCCTAGAGGCTTGCTTCAATCCATAAATGGATCGTTGCAATTTGCATACTTTATTAGAATTTTCTGGAATTACAAAACCTTCAGGTTGTGTCATATAAACATCCTCAAGTAAGTTCCCGTTAAGGAACGCTGTTTTGACATCCATTTGCCATATCTCATAGTCAAAATATGCGGCTATGGCAAGTAAAATTCTTATAGACTTGATCATTGCTACGGGTGAAAAGGTTTCATCATAGTCGATTCCATGAATCTGCCTATAGCCTTTCGCTACAAGTCTAGCTTTATAAGTATGCACCTTTCCATCCATGTCAGTTTTCTTTTTGAAAACCCACTTGCATCCTATGGTTTTTACACCTTCGGGCGCATCAATCAAGTTCCAAACTTGATTGTCATACATGGACTTAATTTCAGATTCCATGGCTCCAAGCCATTTATCTGAATCAGGAGCGGACATCGCTTCTTGGTAGGAAGTAGGTTCGTCATCAACTATGACTTTTACTTCATTGCTATCCGTCATGAGAAATCCATATCTCTCAGGTTCGGATCGCACCCTACCAGTTCTGCGAGGAACTTGAGTACTCTGAACCGGTTCCACAACTCCTTGTGAAGCTTGCTCAGATCCAACATTTTGTTCCATGTAATTTTCGGGTTCTCGAATCTCTTTGAGATTAATTTTACTCCCACTAATTCCTTTGGAGAGAAACTCTTTCTCTAGAAAGGTACCATCTCGAGCAACAAACACTTTGTTGTCCGTGCGGTTGTAAAAATAATATCCCTTAGTTTCCTTAGGGTAACCCACAAAATTACATTTATCAGATTTTGGTGCAAGTTTGTCAGAGATCATTCTCTTAACATAGGCCTCACAACCCCAAATCTTTATGAAAGACAAACTAGGTTTTCTTCCAGTCCACATCTCATATGGAGTCTTTGGAACAGATTTAGTTGGAACTCTATTTAGTGGAAGAGCAGCAGTTTCTAGTGCATGTCCCCAAAAGGATAAAGGAAGATCAACTTGACTCATCATGGAGCGGACCATATCCAATAAGGTCCTATTTCTCCGCTCAGACACACCATTCCATTGTGGTGTTCCAGGTGGAGTTAATTGTGAAACAATTCCACACTCTTTAAGATGATTGTCAAATTCTTGGCTTAAATATTCTCCACCACGATCAGATCGTAGTGCTTTAATAGTTTTGCCAAATTGATTTTGTACTTCATTTTGAAATATTCTAAATATCTCAAAAGATTCACTTTTATGCTTCATTAAGTAGACATAACCATATCTACTAAAATCATCAGTAAAAGTTATGAAGTATTGATATCCTCCCCTAGCACTGCTGCTCATTGGTCCACAAACATCAGTATGTATGAGTCCCAATAAGTCACTAGCTCTTTCACTACTCTTAGTAAAAGGTGTCTTAGTCATCTTTCCAAGTAAACAAGACTCACAAGTTTCATATGATTCTAAATCATGTGAATCTAAAAGTCCGTCCCCATGGAGTTTTGAGATACGCTTCTCATTAATATGACCAAGACGGCAATGCCACAAATAAGTATGATTTACATCATTAGGTTTGGATTTCTTATTTACATTATAGATATTATCATTATTTTCACTTTCAACATCAAGAACATAAAGGCCATTAAATGAACATGCAGTACAATAAAGCATATCATTTAAATAAATAGAAAATTTCTTATATTTAATAAGAAAACTATAACCTTCATTATCCAAACAAGAAACTGAAATAATATTCCTACTCAAATCTGGAACGTAATAACAATTGTTCAAAACAAGAATTAATCCGCTAGGTAAAATGACATCATATGTTCCTACGGCTAATGCAGCAACTCTTGCTCCATTTCCCACACGTAGGTCCACTTCACCATCTTTGAGTAGCCTTCTATTCCTTAGTCCCTGCACATTTAAACAAATGTGAGATCCACATCCGGTATCTAATACCCAGGAGCTAGAAGTAGAAAGAAAAATATCTATAACATAGATACCTGAAGTAGACGCAGTCCCACTGCTCTTCTTCTTCTTTAACTTTTCCTTGTAAACCTTGCAATTGCGTTTCCAATGACCAATCTCATTGCAGTGGAAACAAATTGCATCCTTTTGGGAAGCTGGTTTAGCCACAGTAGCATTGGCAACATTTGCCTTGCTAATCTTGGGTTTGACAACTTTTGCCTTACCCTTTCCTTTGCCTTTCTTTCCTTCCTTTGACACTATGAGCACATGAGCGGCTTCTTTACCGATTTTCTTTTCTGCCTGCTTAAGCATCCCATGCAATTCAGACATAGTCTTATCCATCCCTTGCATATTAAAGTTCATG
The DNA here is from genome assembly GCA_026119855.1 of Campanula takesimana. Classification (NCBI taxonomy): domain Eukaryota; kingdom Viridiplantae; phylum Streptophyta; class Magnoliopsida; order Asterales; family Campanulaceae; genus Campanula; species Campanula takesimana. The sequence goes on along the minus strand of JAOWBW010000665.1, from coordinate 635,446 downwards.
ACGAACTGATTATAGCTTTTGGGCAATGAATTAAGAATAAAATCGGTAGCCAACTCAATCTCAATTGGATGGCCAAGCCTCTCTAGTTTCTCAAAGTAAGCCTTCATTTTCAAAACATGAGGGCTCACAGACTGTCCTTCGCTCATCTTGCATGAGACTAGGGCAGCTATGGTGTCGAACCTCTCTTGCCTTGCTTGTTCTTGGAACATATCTTTCAATGTAGCAGCAAGGTCAAATGCTTCCAAGTGTTCAAGAATCTTCTGAAGTTCTGAACACATGGCCGCAAGCATAAGACAACCCACCTCACGAGAATCATTCACATGTTTCTTGTAGGCGTTTCTCTCATCCTTGGGTGCATTAGTAGCAGGTTCTTCTTCAGGAACGGGCTCATCAAGAATATAGAGCTTATCCTCATGCTTTAGAACAATTCTAAGGCTACGGATCCAATCCGTATAGTTAGCTCCATCTTCTTGAAGTTTCTCCTTCTCAAGGATAGATCGCAGTGATAAGTTTGTATTTTGAGCCATTATCTACACTTATGCAAACATATAATTAAATATAAGTACCAACTTTATTAAAGATATTAAATGTTAGTATTTCACAAATACTCCCACTAAATTATATAACCTTCAAATACATCCAATGCATCATATAATTTAAATGGGCTAAGATCCATCTTTAATTTAATTTCAAGTCCGCTTTGGCGATACTGCTCAAAATTAAATTAATTAGGTAGACAACTCTTTGTCAATCATATCAAATATGACTCTTAGATCCTTTATGAGATTTTAGACATCATATGTCTAACATGTTTTAATCTCATCTGTGCCTTAGGCCCAAAACTTTGTCTTTTGATAGCCTAATTAAGTCAAACCATTTTAAACGTATAGGAATCACTCTTTCCTCATCTTGCTCATAAATGAATAGAATTAATGCACCTCGCTTTGGCAGAGCCCACATAAAACTATCCACGTACTCGCAAGTGTTTTAATCATGGATTGGCACAAAACTTAAGTTTTATGAAGGTTCACCACATATAGCATATAACACATTTATGATCACATAAGATAAACATGTTATTCTTAAAGCAACGGTTAATAATTTAACTAATCCAATTAATTAAATTAAGATTTCATGTGATTGATTTATGGGGATAAATTCTTTAACACATTATTGAGAGCACGATTGTACGGTCGAAACTAAGCCAGAAGGCATCCACAATCCCGTACCAAATTTAGAAACTAGAAGAAACAACTATGTAAGGTCGAAACTAAGCCAATAGGCATCCACAATCCCTTACATATAGTAACTCGATTCTAAATTCTTTTGTCCCATCAATTCATTACTTTGACCTTGATATTTGTTTTCAGGAAACACGGTTTCTCAAACCAGCCATCTGACAAACAAATTCAATCCAAAGTGATTTTAAACAAGCCATTTAATTTCAGGAAACACGGTTTCTAAAACCAGCCATCTGAAAAACAAATTATGTCCAAAATCAACCTGCTCGGCCGAGTCCTTTAAGGTGCTCGGCCGAGCGCCTTGTGTTCCAGAAAACCCTTTGCTTCTGACGACTCTGCTCGGCCGAGTCTTATAAGGTGCTCGGCCGAGCACCACGAACAGAACAGATTTTCTTGTCGAATTTTAATTCTAAGATTGCTTTCCCGATTCATTTAGGATTTGGTGTTCATAATGATCATATCATCATGTTCATCAAAACCTTGAATAAACGATTTATTCATGAATCAAAGATCATCAACAAATCAATCCAATTAATTTTTGATAATCTAAAGGAACATAATAATCAAATTATTATTGCAATCGTAGATCCCACATAACGTATTTAAACGGTGCGATTTTATGATTTTAATATATCTCATATATAAACATAAAACTCAGATCACATAAACATCTTGAATCCAAATTCACATAGCATGCCAAAACATATAATCCAATTATATCATTAACATGTTATTATTTAAATAATCATGATGAACGGCGCTCTGATACCACTGTTGGGTTTTGAGCAAACATGCACAGCGGAATAAACCCAAAAGCCTAGATCCGATCACGATGATTAAATTAATATGGAGATGAATTTAGAACACTAACCGTGACGGAGCTTTAAAATTCTAAGATCTTCAATCTTTGCTCTTCGCGCTTCTTCAAATCACGAACGTAGGAACGACCGCAAAACTTGGATCACGAACTTTGAAGGAGTTGATGCCAACGCCCTCTATGTTTATCCACACGCGAACGAATTTCAAGAACGATTCTTGAACCGGATTGCTAGACCCAATAGAAACTCTTTCTACTTTGAAGGCTATATGGAAAATCAATGTTCTTGTTCTTGAGGAAGAAGAAGAACTTGTTTTTCTCTCTCTCGGAGGCTCTCTAATTGATATGGAATCAATTCATACTGATTAGGTCGTTGTTAGAGGTTTATATACTTATTAGTCCTAAACCGTTTAGGAGAAATAGGTTAAAACCCGTTTCAACACGAAATCAGTTTTTGGGCCCGAACAGGGCCTGCTCGGCCGAGTCCTTTAAGGTGCTCGGCCGAGCACCTTTGCTCCAGAAAATCTGACCTTCTGATTTCCCATGCTCGGCCAAGTCATATGAGGTGCTCGGCCGAGCACCACCAGAATTCCGATTTTAGCCTTTTAAACAATTCGTCCTTTTGTGTGTGACCCCATAGGATTATATTAAGTTGGCAATGAGCCCAAACACATTTGTGCTCATAAATCATGAGCGGACTCTAGCAAGCCATCATGACTATCCAATTAATATAACTTGTATAAGTTCGTGAATCCTTTATAGAACATATTACAATCTCTTTGTTTCACGATGTCTATTGAACGTAAGCCATGGTCAATGGTCAACTTACAATGTTCAATGCTTTCTCGATCCCGAATGTATTGATAGTACAAATTATATTTGAGTACGGCCATGCATTTCATCAATACCATTCATCGAGTGGCCAAAGCTTGACATCTCTCTTGACGAGGAACAAATCCCTTCTAGATTAATTACCTTTCCCTACATGAATTCGATTACGCCAATCACATTCTTTATAGCTACCCGATTAGGGGTAACGTTTGAATATGTCAAACATAATGTTCATCGAGTGGAAGACTGTGATAATCTCAGGTCTAAAGATTCCAGTAATATAACTATATGAGACTTAATTATGACATTGTGACCATGACATAAATCTCATATGGGTCAGTCCAGTATTTGGTCTCCAACAAATACCCATAAGTTTAATTGTATCCCATACACCATAATCATCATATGATTATCCATTAAACTTATACTAACAATTAATCATAATTATCAGGGACGGGGATTATTATAATAAACATGCAAAGGATATAATAATCAAACATTCAATATCTTTATTAAAACATAATAAACAGATAACATTAATCGTTCTCATAACGTGCCTAGAGCATACAACACCAACAGGCCATACATGATCAAGGTCCGAGGGTAGAACAAGCACCACCCCGCTATGGATTGGAGTAATTTCTGAAGCTTAAACCGGTTGAATTCAATGGGGAGCCCGATGTAAGGAAAGCTGAGTTGTGGATTGAGTCTATGGAGAAGATTTATGATGTATTTGGGTGTTCGGATGAGGACAAGGTCCGGTTCGCGGCTTACAAGCTTGTGGGAGCCGCCGAGCATTGGTGGAAGGGTGTTAAAGCTACTTGGGATGATACTCACACGGTGTATGCGTGGGAGTTGTTTGTGCGCAAATTCAAGGAGCATTTCATTCCGGTTGTTGATCAAAACCAAAAGGAGATCGAGCTACTCAACCTAGAGCAAGGTGTGTTGTCTATAGCACAATACTCGGCGAAGTTCATAGAATTAGCCCGGTATTGCGACTATTTGGTGAGGACCGAGGAACAAAAGGCTATGAGGTTTATTCGTGGATTGAAGACCTCCATCCGTACTCAACTTATTGCTCAACGGATTGTGACTTTCCAAGATGCGGTGGACCAAGCCTATTTGATAGAGCAGGATATTGGGGAGCATAAGAGGAAGACCGAGGTGGCCAACCCGAGTAAGCAAGGAGCGCAGAGCAAGTCACAACCAAGGATTGATAACCGAGGTAACTTTGGGGGACAATCTCAGTCCCGAGGGCAACCGATCCCAAGGAACCCGGGTACCACTTCCGGGAACCAAGGGAGCCAAATTAGGAGGCTTTGTTCGTATTGTCAAAAGGAAGGTCATTCTGAAGACCGTTGTTGGAAGAAACAGGGAAGGTGTACCAATTGTGGTCAAATGGGTCATTTTGCAAGGGATTGTCCGAAGAATAGAAGTCAACCAACGGGGGTAGGAGCTGGGGCTCCTCAGGGTCAGAAAAGGGACGCTACGGGAAAGCCCAAGGTTCAAGGGAAAGTGTTTGGAATGAATCAACAACAAGCTACCGATGATCCATCCGTTATTGGAGGTATTGTTTCTGTGTCTAATGTGAGCGCACGAGCGTTAGTAGATCCAGGATCATCTCATTCATACATTTCTGTGCAATTTGCTTCCATGTTAAATGCTGCATTCGAGTCTTTACCGTACGTGCTAGAGGTGTCGACCCCTATAGGAGAATGCTTGATTTCTGATCGAGTATTTCGTGCTTGTGATGTGGTTATTTGTGGTCGAGTCCTTTGTGCGGATTTGGTAGTTCTTCCTATCCAAGACTTTGATGTCATTTTGGGTATGGATTGGTTGAGCAAGTTTCATGCTTCTGTTGATTGCCGTAAGAAAATTGTTACTTTTTCTATTCCCGATGTGCCTAAATTTGTGTTTGAGGCTTGTCCTCTGAGTAGAAAGGTTCGCTTAATTTCTTTTATGAAAGCGAGAAAATTATTGCATAGTGGTTGTGAGGGGTATTTGGCTAGTGTTCTTGATACTAGGAAGGAATCCCTAGTTTTGATAGTGTTCGGGTAGTTCGGGAATTTCCCGATGTTTTCTCTACCGAGTATGATATGCCTCCCGATCGTGAGATTGAGTTTTGTATAGATCTTTTGCCGGGTACGGCTCCAATTTCGAAAGCACCTTATAGGTTAGCTCCCGCAGAATTGAAGGAACTAAAGGTTCAGTTGCAAGAGTTGCTTGATCGAGGGTTTATCCGCCCTAGTGTTTCCCCGTGGGGAGCACCGGTTTTGTTTGTGCGGAAGAAAGATGGTTCGTTGAGATTGTGCATCGATTACCGGAAGTTGAATCAGGTTACGGTGAAGAATAAGTATCCTCTACCGCACATTGATGATTTGTTTGATCAGCTTCAAGGGTCCGTGGTTTTCTCTAAACTTGACTTGAGGAGTGGGTACCATCAGTTGAAGGTTCGATCGGAGGATATTCCGAAGACTGCTTTTCGCACCCGTTATGGTCATTATGAGTTCTTGGTGATGCCGTTTGGGTTGACTAACGCGCCGGCCGTGTTTATGGATTTGATGAACCGTGTTTTCCATCCTTATCTCGATTCGTTCGTGGTGGTTTTTATTGATGATATACTCGTCTACTCTAAATCTCGAGAGGAGCACGAGCAACATTTGAGGACAGTTTTATCCGTTCTTGCGAGGGAGAAATTATTTGCGAAGTTCAGTAAATGCGAATTTTGGCTCGAGAAGGTGTCATTTCTGGGCCATGTGATTTCTAAAGATGGGATTTCGGTGGATCCGTCAAAAATAGAGGCTATAGTGGATTGGAAGAGACCCGAATCAGTGACAGAGATTAGAAGCTTTCTTGGTTTAGCCGGTTATTACCGAAGATTTATTGAAGGGTTTTCGAGGATTGCTACTCCGATGACTCAGTTGACCCGGAAGAATGTTCCGTTTGTGTGGACCGAGAAATGTGACAAAAGTTTCGAGGAATTGAAGAAGAGGTTGACTACCGCACCGATCTTGACTTTGCCTAATGGGAGCGATGGCTTAGTAATTTACAGTGATGCTTCGAAAGAGGGTTTGGGTTGTGTGTTGATGCAGAATGGGAAAGTGATTGCGTATGCTTCGAGGAAGTTGACCCCTAGTGAGCAGAATTACCCGACTCATGATATGGAGTTGGCCGCGATTGTATTTGCGTTGCACAAGTGGAAGCACTACCTTTATGGGGCGAAGTTTGAAATTTTTACCGATCACAAGAGTTTGAAGTACCTTTTCTCCCAGAAAGAGTTGAACAACCGACAGCGCCGATGGATGGAATTATTGAAGGATTATGAGTGTACGATTTCTTATCATCCGGGAAGGCGAATGTGGTAGCCGATGCGATTAGTAGAAAATCTTATGTGGCTTCGATGATGGTTCGAGAATGGAAAATGCTTGAGGATGTTCGAGAATGGTCTCCTCGTGAATCGAGACATGGGGCTATTTTTGCGAATATTAGGGTGTCTCCGACCCTAGTTCAGAGGATAAAGGAAGCTCAGAAAGAAGATCCCGAGTTGGTGAAGATAATGGGTAAATTGAAGGAAAAGAACTTCGAGGATTTTTCTATTAGCTCGAGTGGAGTGTTGACTTTCCGTGGTCGTTTGTGTGTTCCGGATTTTGATGGAATTAAACAGAGAGTTCTTGATGAGGGTCACAAATCGAGGTATACTATTCATCCGGGTAGTACGAAGATGTATCAGGATTTGAAGCAACAATTTTGGTGGATTAATATGAAAAGAGGAATAGCGGAGTATGTTTCGAAGTGTTTAACGTGTCAGCAGGTCAAAGCCGAGCATCAGAGACCCGCGGGATTACTTCAGCCGTTAGAGATTCCCGAGTGGAAATGGGAGCGTGTGACTATGGATTTCGTTACGGGACTACCTCGTACCCGTAGGAAGTTTGACAGTGTTTGGGTAATAGTGGATAGATTGACCAAGAGTGCCCATTTCTTGCCTATTGACATCAGATATTCGATGGAGAAGCTTGCGACCCTTTATATTGATGAGATTGTTAGATTGCATGGGGTTCCGGTTAGCATTGTGTCAGATCGAGACCCGAGGTTTACTTCTAGATTCTGGAAGGCGTTTCAGGAAGCTTTGGGTACAGATTTGCGATTCAGTACAGCTTTTCATCCTCAGACCGATGGTCAATCCGAGAGGACTATTCAGATTTTGGAGGATATGTTGCGAGCGTGTTCGATAGACTTTTCCGATTCTTGGGATTCGCACCTACCGTTAGTGGAGTTCTCTTACAACAACAGTTATCAGGCTAGTATCGAGATGGCACCGTTTGAGGCCTTGTATGGAAGGAAATGTAGATCGCCTATTTGTTGGGATGAGGTCGGTGAAGCGAAAGTTGTGGGTATTGATTTGCTTCGGGATTCGGTTGAGAAAGTTAAAGTTATCCGGGATAAATTGAAGACAGCCCAGAGTCGACATAAGAGCTACGCAGATAACCGAAGGCGAGATCTTAGTTTTCAGACGGTGATTTGGTGTTCTTGAAAGTATCTCCGAAGGTGGGTATCCGAAGGTTCGGGGAGAAGGGTAAATTGGCTCCGAGGTTTATAGGTCCGTTTGAGATTTTGGGAAAGGTTGGACTTCTTGCGTATCGTCTTGCGTTACCGTCATCCTTAGACCGTTTGCACAACGTCTTTCACGTTTCTATGCTTCGGAAGTATGTTCATGATCCGTCTCACGTGTTACCGAGGATACCGGAGGATATTGAGCCCGATATGACTTATGAGGAACGACCGGTCCGGATCTTAGATTCTAAAGTTCAAGAGTTGAGGAGCAAGAGCATTGCGTTGGTTAGAGTCCTTTGGAGGAATCATGACATCGAGGAGTCGACGTGGGAGCTTCGTGATGAGATCGAGAGGGAATTTCCGTGGCTTTTCGTTTAAGGTGAGTCTCGTTAAAATTCGGGTCGAATTTTCTTTAAGGGGGAGTGAATGTCACGACCCGAAATCTAGGCTCTATTTTATTAGTAATTAAATGATTTTTATTTAATTATTTGCTCGTTTATTTATTTAAATTATTATTAATTAAATATTTATGTGTGCAATTTATGTGTCGTAATAATTTGTGCCTAGCATTTTACTTGAGTTATTTGGGGCTAGTGTAGAAGTGTTGGGTCTTAATTGTTAGTATGGAGTAGTGTGTGTGTGTAGTGTGAGAGAGGGGGCCTAAGTGTAAGTTTTTAAAATAATTTCCCTACTCCCTCCCTACTCCCCTCACCTCCCTCACCCTCTCCCTCACTCTCTCCATCCCATCTCCAGCATATTTCTCTCTCTCTCTCCATTTGTGAAAGGTAAACATTTCTTGTTCTTCTCTCTTCATTTCCTTCCTCTTCTTCTCATCTTCTCTCAATTCTTAAAACGTGAACATTGTTTAGATCGTCGATAGGATCGCGTAGAATCAAAAAGATTTGAAATCCATCAACTTTGAGAATTTGCAAGTAAGTTACTTTTCCCCCATTTTGATGCTAAATTGTTCATATCATGTTTAAATGATGTTAAGGTGTTATATTTGAAGTTTGGATGAGTTTAGAATTTATTTGGAATTTATTTGGGTTTTTGATCAAAAATGGTGAAATCTTGAATGTTGGGTTTGATTCTTGATTTTGGTTGTTAAATGTTGTTGTTTGAGTCTTTTTAGACTTATGAGTTGTTGTGGTACATTAGTATACCAGTTGGAATGTTTGATTTTGGGTTGAAATGTGTTTGGGTTTGAAAAATGGAAGAACCCATGTTGTTCTTCCCGATTTCCAGAAATCCAGAAGGTTGGGCGGCCGCACAAAATTGCCTGGGCGACCGCACAACATTCTGAAAGCTTTTGTTCTTGTTTTGGAGGATTTTGGGCGACCGCACAGTCCCTTCTGGGCGGCCGCACAGTTCTCTGAAAACTTACATTTTGTTAATTTGTGTGATTGAAAAACGTGTTTTGGTCTAAGTCTTGGGTGTTCTTCTAGTTGACCTTAGTGAACATTGTAGTACACGTTAGTGATAGAATTGGGTCCTTTGTGATCAAGTTTGTGTTTGAAATTCATTAATCGATAATTGGGACTTTGAAGCAACCTTTATTGTGTATTGTTGGTTCATTTCATCTTCTTGGTGACTTCTTGGTATGGTTCCTTACTTTGGAAACCTAAGTTGTTTAATTAAGCTAGTATTTATTACTTAGCATTTATTTGAAAGTCCAGCTGGTATTTGTGGTTGTGTCGGGCGATGTGAGATATTGTGATGGCACCGGCCAAGTCCATTATGGTGTCGACCATTGTTTTGCCCTTATTTTCCTCTTCCAGATTGGCCTTGGTTGAGACGTTTGGAGCATGACTTTGTGGCATGTCTCCCGTCCTTTGTGACACTTCATTGGTTATTGGTTCCGGTACCGGGGGTTTTCTCTTCGGCTTTCATGCTATTATGAAGATGATGATTGGTTGATTATTGAAGCTGCGCAGCGATCCTTTATTTGGATGTTCCGGTTTGGAAAACCTTGGCTATATCATTTGTTATGTGTTTATTTCCGCTGCTATCTGTTATGTGATAAATGCTATGTGATATGTGATATTTATTATTGCTTATTGTATATTGCATCATAGCATGTCATGTAGTTGCATTAGTAACTTATTGAGATTTATCTCACCCCCTTTTCTTTTATCTTTGTTTTCCTTAACCCCCCCCCCAGGTGCTAAGGAATAGTCTCGCTGATCACGAGAAAGAGGACGTCGAGTGTGGATCCACTCTTTTGGGGAAGTTTGTTATAGGTTGGTTTACATTATGTAAATGTGTAACCATTTTGGGATAGTTGTATCAAACAATGACGTCACTAAGAATTGTATATTCGTATTTTGTTGGACATAAACTTGTGGGAGTTTATGATAGTTGTAATTGGTTTTTATCAAACTTGGTTTTGTAAAACTTTGGATCATCACCTTTTGGTATCAAATGAAATTTTTAACTTCGGTATTTCACCGATTTGGTTTTAGAGTCGACGTCCAGATCGCGGTCTCGGGCCCGCGGGGTCCGGGGTCGCGACATCAACTCCTGCAATATCTCCCACCCCAACGAAGTCTCCCTCATCTCCAATTTGGTGTACGTACTCCCAGTCCTAAAAATGACTATTTTTTTTACTTTTAATCAAGAATAAACTTGGATAGTGAAGTACGGTATAGTGATCTAAACTTGGGGAAGTTAACGCCAGATTGAGCTTAGTGGCACTGCCAAAGTCATGAATAATATTCTCATGAAATGCTAAAGCTTGTAAAGATCCTGGACAATTTTCCAATATTCTAATCTAATTAAACTGGTACAATACCAACAAATATTGTGGCATTAAAGGTGAGTAATAATAATGACGAAATAGCAATGTTAGTAGAAATGTACAAATAGATGTTGGTTCTCTGATTCAGTAACAACGGCTTTCATTTGCAAATAGTTATGAAGGTGTCGATACCCACGTGCCTCCGATCCCAAATGAACTTTAACATCCAGCATCATAGTAAAACTAATTACTCCCTTTGTCCCAAACTTTTAGTTACTTCACTTCGAGCGTCTCATACTAATGGTTACTATCCAAAATAGCAAAGAATTTTACTACTATCCCCACTTATTCTTTCTCCTACTTTACTTTTATACTCCTACTATCCAAAATAGCAAATAATTTACTACTATCCCCACTTATTCTTTCTCCTACTTTACTTTTATGCTCACAACACCAATCAATTTACTATTCTCTACCCCACATTATCTCTCATTTGTTACTTTTCATACTCACAACATCTACTCCACTATCAATATTATATTTACTTTTTCTTAATTCATGCGCATTCAATTTTGGTAACCAAAAGTAAGGGATGGAGTGAGTATTACAAAACACTCTATCTGTCTCATCCGAAATAGAACATTTTTCAAGAATATTTCAAATTAAAAATTTTTAATACTTATTAATGGGACCAATTGCCATATTCACAACAATATTACATTTACTAATTCATACCCCTATTTTTCTATTGTTTATACGCACAACACCTACCTTTTAAATCACTGTTTTCAAAAGAAAAATATTAATTTTCCTTAATCTCTATTTCGGACCAAAACTTCTATTTTAAATGGGGTAAAAGGAAGGGAGTATAATTTAAGATAAGTATATAAAAATATAAATTTAATAATTAATTTGTACTTTATGTCCACCAACATGGTCGCTCGAATTCGAAACTAATATACATTATTGTCACAATCTTAAGATAATACATTTGTGCTTATCTTATACAATAAAAAATCAAATATAGTTCTAACATGAAATTAGAAAAATCCTATGATTTTTGCGAGCATACCATTAGTTTTTGTCTTCAGTTATGTTTTAGGCTATGAATCTTGTCCTAAAAATAGAAAGATATTCAGGACATGGTTTTGCATAACATTATTTCTCTAGCCTTGGTTTTTCTGTTGTCTACTTCGAGTAAGGCTCTTTAAGACTATTCTTATGCTAGCTCTTTAGTAAATTATTTATATGTTTTAAATCCTCGTCTAGAGCTCATCTATTAGTATCAAAAATTTACTTTAAATGAAAAAAAAAAACTTAGAGTAAAATCAAACTGTAATTATAAATTTGAATTTTATAATCTTTAATATGAGCATATTAAACTTACCTTCTATGATCATTTTGCAAAATCTGCACAAGGGTTATTCTCATCGAGCAATCTCTCTAAACGGTTGAGATATATATTGTTGTAAATGAGAATTTGTTGCGAGTCATGTATTCTTTCTTCAATCCCAACAACAGCAACAATTATAACAAAGTCTTAATCCCAAAATTATTTTGGTCAACTAACATGCCTATATGTCATGAAACACATGTTCATCAAAAACTCCTAATCTTAGTGTGATCTGTTTAATGAAACTTCTAAATGTCAAATTGACTCTCATCAAATCCCTCCCTTCTCCAATTTCTCTTATTCTCTCTCTATGTTTGTGCATCTCTAGATGCTCTCTGGTGGCTTCTACTATTATCCCCTCATCTCATTTCTCTCTACCGTAGTTGTATATGATTGACATAAGTTTATTAGATAATGACATGTAAAATTTCATGACATAAATTTTACACTCCATCTCAATCTCTTTTGCTTACAAATCTCCTAATTTTTAGAAAATTGCAAGCTTGCAAGCTTCCACGTTGTTGACAACCACCTCTTCCTCTACAATAAATATACTTATAGTATATAAAAACACTTACTTATTGCTTAGCTTTTGAATTTATCATAAGAACCCATTAATAAGTAATAGATGGCCAAAATTTGTTTTTGTTCACTACATTTTGAGGGCATTTTCACTTTTAGTTTTATATTTTTTAATTAACGTAAAAATCATTATACTAATTATAACTCTCCTCCACAACCCCAAAAGCTACCTCGTTAGTTTTTAATGGATGAAAAACTTTTATTTTTCACACTTACACCCATAAAAGTTTTAAACCATTATACTAATTTTATCTGTCTTATGTCTTCATATAATCTTATAACGTATAAGAAAGTGTTGAAATTAATTATTTCTAAAGAAACTTATAGTAAATTAAATCAAAATGAACAACCATTTTTTGTGATAATATTTTTAATCAAAAACGAAGATGTTAAGTGATTGAGGAGTAAACAAAAAGCAAACTCCCTCTGTCCCATTTGAAACTTCACTATTTTGATGATGCCACACAAATTAAGGAAATTGATGAGAGTAAAAAGGGTTGTGAGAGCGAAGAAGTTAGTAGATATGGCAAGTGGGGCCTACAATTTAAAGCCAACAGACATTTGAAATCGAGCACATCTTGGGGTTGTGGGAGGATTTTCAGGCTAAAAAATTGGGAGCTACTTTTGCATTTCCTTCTATAACGACCATTTTTTTTAGTAGAAGTTCCATCTTGAATATCAAGGTGAAAGCTCATTCTGAATTTCAAGGTTAAAGTGATTTTTTTTTAATTTCTACTTTAACTAAAAAAATTCAAAAAAATAATTATCCAAATAACATTTTTTTATTATTTTAGAAGTTACTATTTATAATAATTTTAATAATAATATTTAATATTTCATTTTGATAATCAAGTTTTCACAAATTTTAGGTCAAAGCGCGATGAAGTTGATAGTTTGACTTTGACTTTGAAGATTAAGATGGGACGTAGGAGTATTAAAATTTCTCTAACACTATAACCTTCTCTAGAAATAGACTATTTTTAATAGTGTAATTATATTCAGTGTGTGACATTAGTATTTTTATTTTATTTCTTGAGGAAGGGGGATCAAACTCTTGACTTCCGTATAGAATGCAAAGACTTATGCTTTGTGAGATAAAACTCATTAGTAAAATTATGTTTATTACAAATAAATATTTTTTTTATATTATTACAATTTATTTGAATAAAATTGTGTCCAACAAAATGCTTGCATATTAATATTAGGCTAATGATATTTGGTTAATTTCACTTATCAAATTCAATATATAAGTAATACAATAATGAACTGTCATTATATAAATAAAATTATTATTATTAGATTTTATTAATATTATTTGATTTCGTTTCTCTTATTTGTTAAGGATTTTTTGTCGTGCGTTTAACGCACGGGTGTTACTCTAGTTTTTAGTAGTTTGAGGTTATGTAGAAATTTATTATAAGGAAACTTGTTTATCAATTTAAATTTGAATTGGTATATCATCTACAAATTCGGTATTCCCTCCCACCTACCCATAATTACCTCCTCCTTCATCTTTTCTAAAATTCGTAATGAGATATTGTTTGAGTAAATATTTTTTGAAAAATAGTTTCCTAAAAATCCGATCGTTCGTTCCATATCCCAATATTTAAGTATACAATTTATGCTTCTTTCCTTATTTAGCTAAGAGAACTATTACTACTTAATACTCATATTTTTCTATATTGAAAAATTAATTTCATTAATGTTATACTCCCTCTGTCCCTAAATGAGTGTCTATTTTTTTAAAAAAAAAACTTGTCTCAAATTGAGTTTCTATTTTTAAAAGTCCCCGTAATAGTTTTCATCAAATTCACATTCCATATAATATAGTTAATAATTTAAAATATATTTATTTTTTAAGTGTAATTAAAATGATACTATTTTCCAAAAAAAAAATGTTTAAAAAGAGTTTAAATTTGCTTTTAATCAGTAATAATTTTATCTTAAATAATATTTATTGGGTGTTGTTATACACACCCGTAAAATTTATGAATACACCCGTACATAGCTTGAAATTTTAAATGGTACAACAATGTGAAGCACAGTTACGGGTGTATTCATAAATTTTACGGGTTTGTATAACACCACCCTATTTATTTTGAGATGATAAAAGTAATTTTATTATTGTTAAGCTTAATTAAAATGATATCTGACTTGCAAAAAATGAAAACGATATCTATTTTTTTATTTAAAAAAAAAATTGAATTGGAAATTAATTTAGGTAAGCTTGACCCTTTCCAAGAATGAAAATAAGGCTCCCACTTATTTCCCGATCTACATTTTTATTCCCACTTAAAGTTACTAATAATAATCCTATGGCTCTATGAACTTAGAGAGAGAAACAATTTTTTTTATAATTAATAATCTAGCAGTGGCTAAAAATAAAAACATAAAAATCAAATATGGATATACATATTGAAGCTGAATATGATGAAAAAGAAAAAAATGAACTTACTGGAATTTATAGAAGATTGAAGTTACAACATTTGAATTTAATAAACTTAGGAACATGGGTATACGCCCTTGATATAAAATAAAATAATTAATCTTTAGAAAGATGGGTGAGAAGAACTGATGAGCTAAAAATAGCGCTCATTTTTGCCTACTATAAATGGGTGTTCCTCTTCTTCAAATCTTCATCATCAACCTGCTGGATGGAACATATATAGCACTTATAGCACTTATATACATGTGTGTGTATGTGCGGGTTTGTACCTTTGAAATAAAGTCATGAGTGTATCGAAGAAAACATACTACCGTCCAGAAATGACTGTTAAAAAAACTCCTGATTAGAGAAAAGTTCAAATTTTTGTCCAAGATAATATTTCAAATGTTCGATCAACATCAATTGTTAAAGTTTTTTGGACATTTATTTTGAGACGGAGAGTGTAATTCATTTTGCTGCATCAAAAGTAGTGGGATTCTTGTGATTACCTTCTCTTTCACCGTGTCAAAATTTGTTGTTTTGGAATTTGCATCCTACATAGATGATAATTGAAGGGGGTAAATATGAGGAAATGAGATATATGGCTGATTTAGGAGAGGGGAAACACTCACCAATTCTGCTTCAATTTCTTCTAGTTCAGTGTCACTGTTTGGACTTTGGAAAAACAGATTAGGAAAATCACAGAATTCCTAGAGTGACGCAAACTTGACGTGAATATAGGAGATTAATATTTATTTTCAAATTTGGTTGTAGCTTCAATCTTCTAAAATTTGACTGTGTCTAAATTAGGATAAAAATATGTTTTCCTTAAAATTTAAAATTTAAATTTCTCAAAACATCTTGATGCAGCCGAATATTAGTTTAAAAGGGTATGATTATTTTTTTTAATTTTTTTTGGATCATCAAAAATGTGCTAACCAATCGAATGGCGACACGTGGCTTTCCACGTCACAATTCCACGTGGCACGCTGTGAGGCCTGGAAATGTTCCTGCTTTTATATATTATATAGATTTTTATCAAAAATAATTTTCAAATTTTTATAAAGTTTTGAAATTCAATCAAATTAAACACTAAAATTAAAATAGAATTGTTTTTTTTATCTAGGAATTTTGGGGAAACTAGTTCCTCCATATACCTACTAGGTGTTTTAAGGCCTAAACTAGCTATTTTATTTCTAGGAGTTTTAAGGCCTAAACTCGCTATTTTATTTCTAAGAGTTTTAAGGCCTAAACTCGCTATTCTATTTCTATGTATTTTAATGCCAAAAATCCACAGTTTTAAGGTATAAACTCGTTATTTTAAAGGTAAAACTTTATTAAAAAGTGAAATTTTTATAATTTATGGAGAAACTAGTTTTTCTTAAAACCTACTCTTTTTTTCATTTTAAAACTAACTGGATAATGTTTTAATCTGAGAAATAGAGAATTATAAGCACTCAAGTATCTTGCACTCTTAAATGTGAATGGTTACCAACGGCTTTCTTGCCTAGTGGTATCGGGTGGGGCGTAAGGGCTTCCCTTGAAGGGGAGGTCCTGGGTTCGATTCTCCCTTTGGAGAATTTGTAGAGAACCCTTAGTTTCATAACCCAATAGGGGTTGGCTGTATGCAGCTACAGGTGGTCATTCAGATGACGCGACGTCTATGGCAAGAGGAATACCAGATGGCACAAGGATGTCTATGAAGGATTGCAACATCAACTTGTAGAAGCAAATATCATTTGCTGTAATAGGTTTGACAATGGTGAAACTCCATAGGAACTTTTAATCGGCGGGGATTTAGATAAGACTGTAATAGATTGCCTACCAGATGGCGCAAGGACGTCTATGAAGGATTGCAACATCAACTTGTAGAAGCAAATATCATTTGCTGTAATAGGTTCGACAATAGTGAAACTTCATAGGAACTTTTAATCGGTGGGGATTTAGATAAGACTGTAATAGATTCCATAGGAATTTGTAAACGATGGCAATTGCTTGAAATGAATGATATAGTTCAGTTGTTCAAAAAATGTGAATGGCGTAATGTGACCCACAGACAAATACAAATGAAGGATTGAAACATCAACTTGTAAAAGCAAATATCATTCATTGTAATAGGTTCAACAATGGTGAAACTCCATAGGAACTTGTAATCGGCAGGGCTTTAGATAAGACTGTAATAGATTTCATAGGAATTTGTAAACGATGGCAATTGCTTGAAATGAATGATATAGTTCAGCTGTTCAAAAAAATGTAAATGGCGTAATGTGACCCACGGACAAATACAATTAAAAGAAAATATATACTCCATCCGTCCCGCTCGACTTAAGATTTTTTGTCCGATACGGGGATTAAAGGAAACTATTGATTTAAAAGGAAAGAGAATGAGTAGGGGAGGTGTTGTGAGTATGAAAAGTAAAATAGGAGAGATAATGAGCGGATGAGATGTTGTGGGTGTGAAAAGTAAAATATGACAATTTGTCATTTTGGGTGACCTAATTGAAATAAGACAACCCAAAAATGAAAATGTCTTCTCTAGTGCGACCCACTTTCACACTCAGAACAACTTTTCATTTATTGGTCCCTACACCACTTTCTCTCTCCTTCATTACTTTTCATATTCACAACACATCCACTAACACTTTTCATATTCACAACACATCCACTAACACTTTTTCCTTAATCTCCGTATCGGGAGAAATTTTATTTTAAGTAAAACGGAGGGAGTACAAGTTATATGAAACGGAGAGAATACCCTTTATGGAATTTAAAAACACATACCAAATACTTACAAAAGTCACAAAGTGATATGTTTCATAAAGATATTATCGTTTGATTTTTCAATATGGTGATTGTTTTTCTTTTCGCTATTAGCCCTAATACCCTTAATGAATGTATGAATCACTCAACGGACCACTAATTTAGTGTGATTATCTATCCATTTAAATTGACCCCAAGTCAACGTCTATCAAAGAATAGAGGAAAACTAGTTTCTCAATCAGAATATTCGAGGATCATTGGAAGTCTAATGTACCTGATGAGTTGCACAAGACCAGACATTGCTTATGTTGTTAGCAAGCTGAGTCGGTACACAAGTAATCCTGGAGCAGATCATTGGAAGGGTATTGTAAGAGTACTAAGGTACTTGAGATATACTCGTGATTATGGATTACATTATACTAGACATCCAGCAGTGATTGAAGGATATAGCGATGCTAATTGGATATCAGATATCCAAGACTCAAGGTCTACAAGTGGATATGTATTCACTTTAGCAGGTGCGGCTATATCATGGAAATCTTCTAAGCAGACTGTTATAGCTAGATCCACGATGGAATCTGAGTTTATAGCTCTGGACAAATGTGGGGAAGAAGCGGAATGGCTACGCCAATTCCTATAAGATATTCCAAGATGGACAAAGCCAGTGCCACCAATCTGTATACATTATAACAGACAATCAGAAATTGGTAGGGCACAAAGCAACATAAGTCGAGACATATACATCGAAGACATAATACCATAAGACAACTACTCTCAACTGGTACCATTTCCATTGACTATGTGAAGTCAAAGGATAACTTAGCGGATCCGTTAACCAAAGGGTTAAATAGAGAGGTAGTTGTGAGATCGCAAGGGGAATGGGTTTAAAGCCTCTTGAGAAGTTAACCACGGCGAAAAAACCCAACCTAGCTGACTGGAGATCCCAAGATCTAGGTTCAAAAGGGACCACCTAACCGTTAAAAGACTTGTAGCGTCACTGTGGAGATTAACCCCATACCCATTCCTAAAAGTGACATCCCGAGATGAATAAGGTTAAGCCTATGGCTTTTAATGATTCTTATGGAGTAAACCAGATTACTTAGAAGAATCACCTATGTGAGAGAGAAGTGGGGCCGCTTCGAGGATAATTGTGTGAGGCTCAATTCTTAGACCCTCTCACAGAACCAGGCATTGTGTTCCAGGGCCACAAATGGACACAACTATGAAAATTGAATTGTGTTAGGGAGATACATGTGTAACGTATATGACTGGCTACACAAAAAGCTGACAGTTCAAGGACATCGTGTCTACTGATTAGCGAGTAGAATAATTATACGTCTACAAGGGAAGGTTCAAAGGGCAATCCCATACCTATCCTATGCAGGTTTTCAACTGTTGGACTTTATCACCAAATTCTTCATAATTTCCTTCATGTGGGGAATTGTTGGAAAAATCGTGTATTTTTGTATTATGTGAAGGAAATATGATTTATTTCCATGATAAATAATTTGTCGAATGACAAAATTAATTGTGGGTTTGTGTTTAGCTCCATGAGAACATTGAGATAATGTATTTATTTGTCCAATTTTGTGTTTGGATGAATAAGACTTTAAGACTTGAAGTTGGGAAAATAGTTCATCTCATTTGAACTAGAATGTCAAGTGACTAGTTCATCTCATTTGAACTAGAATGTCAAGTGACTAGCCTTATCTCCAAAATAATTAATAAATGACATATGGATTGAGTTTATCATTTAATTAATTTGGGAGATTGAATGGTTCTTGGTTGGACTATAAAAGGAGCAACAACTATTTGTGATCACACAATAGAAGTAACACAAAAAGAAACACTGTTTTCAGCAATCTTTCCACAGCATCTCTTTCGTTGCATTTTGTCCATTCCTCCTTTGGCCTCCTGCAAACTCGTGGTGATACTGTCCAGGCACTGAATTCAATGCGCCGGAGTCTCTTAGTGCAGGGAAGCATCCGGTTCGTGCGAGTTATCCTGGGAGACTAGCGTCCGACGACAACCTCAAGCACTCACGGTGAGGGGGAGAATAAGTCTTAAGGATAGTGTGTTCAACACACGGATCGGCACAAAACATTCAGTCTAGTTTATGTTTATTTATTTTCCTGTTATTTAATTTACTTATTTATTACTTATTATGTAATTCGAGTTATTTTTTGTAGAATTTTCCTAACAATATCAATGTCGTCGCTGAAAATAATTATTGGTCAGTCAAATTTTCTTGTAGATCATCGCTAGTCACCAGAAATTTTCACCATCGCCTTGAAAAATTGTCGGTAGTCGGAAATTTCCGATCATCGGTAAGTTTTAAATTGGCTTAAAAAAAATCCTTTTGTTGATTAATTTTCATGTGATTAAAAAGGAAACGTGGTCAGAAAAATATTAGGTGGCATATTTTTTTTTAACGGCAATAAAATATTTTCGATGACCAGTACGGCAGTTTGGCAATAGATTCGGACAAGCCTGGCGGTGGTTAATGATTGCCTAGTGACTTTTACAACATTTCTGCAATCTTAATATGACCAATAACTAACATTAGTAATAAGAAAATAAAGCATGCAAGTCTGAAAAAAAAAAAAAAAAAAAAAAAAAAAAAACTTTTCCCTTTCAAATATTCACCGATTACAGATGGTGAAAATTATGTCTTAACATTGTATAACAAGGATTAGGCATCATAATACATTTCGCAAATTAATTGTGTACAAATTCAATATATTTCAAAACTATTATTTATCTTACCAAATTACTTTATATTAAAATATAAAGATCAATTATCAATGTATGACGTCAAAACCCAATTATCCACATTAGATCATTGGGTGAGCCTTGTTTTAATTTTTCCATAAGCACAATGGTAATAAAAGTAAGTAATTATTTTAATTCTCTATGATTACTTAGACAAAAATGCTCTTAAAATCCAACCATAAACCCTAAAACCAAAAACATTAAACCATTAACACTAAGCCCTAAATAAGGAGAAGGAGGAGGAAGAAGAAGAAGAACGGTCGGAGGTAGGAAAACTGTCAGAAGGAGAAGTGGTGAGGAAGAAGAAAGGTTTGAGGTACAAAAACTGTTAGAAGGAGAAGTGGTAAGGTGTGGTGAGAAAAATGTGTTTTTTGGATAAACTTATAATAAAAAGGATATGATAATATCAACAGCATAGCTATTCTCCAATTTAAAGAAATGATTTTCTCAAGAAAAAGAAAAACCTTGAAAATTTTAGTCATTTCCTCTAGGACCCCTCAGTTAAGTTTATTCTTTTCTAGAGGTTTGATTTTGTTTGTTTCTCTAAGATGTTGGGTTTCCTAGTAACATGCGCAGCGGAATAAAGCATTTAAATTTTATGAAACCCAAAGCTCATAGATCCATTCATATGATTAAGTCAAATACATCTACGATGAATACTAGAATACTAACCCTTGAAGCGTTTGATCAACAACCTTGATTTTGGTGGAGCTATTCGAACTTGATCACGAACACGATCACGAACAAGATCACGAACTTGGAGATAATAAGCTTCACCCTCTAACGGTATCCACACCACGAACGAATATCAATAAACCTCTTGATCTTGGTTGCTAGACCAATTTCTGAAACACACGTTCACAATGAACTATATGAAATTAATATATGTGTTCATGTTCTTTACTTTTATGAACTTAGAACAAAAAAATAGTCTATCAAACTCTTTGGAGGTTTTACAATGCATAAAACTGATTTGGACAATTAGAGGCTATTTAAATACTTGTTAAACCTATTTCAAATAGGTAACAAGTGACTAAACCCGCAAGAAAACGGAACATGAAGTCTTTTCCCCGAAATAGACTAGGTCCGGTCGGGTATTGAACTTGGTCGGGTCCTTTCATAGGTCCGGTCGGACCTCTCCCTTTTCCACTTTTCTCCTCTAAATTCCTAATATTCCTCAAAGGCCCTTCGACCCAAAATTCCATTGAAGTCCTTTTTAAGATTCGTTCTAATGTGTGTGACCCTTTAGGATTACATTAAGTTGGCAATGGGAGTGAACCCATAAGATATGATTAGGTTCTATCAAACCGTCATACCTACCCAATTAGTGTAACTAGATAAGTTCGTATCCTTTATAGAATATATTACAATCTCTTTGTTTCACGATGTCTATTGAACGTAAGCCATGGTCAATGGTCAACTTACATAGTTCAATGCTTTCTCGATCCCGAATGTATTGATAATACAAATCTTATTTGAGCACGGCCATGCATTTCATCAATACCATTCATCGAGTGGCCAAAGCTTGACATCTTTCTTAACGAGGAACAAATCCCATCTTGGCTTATTACTCTTCCCTACATGATTCCGATTACACCAATCATATTCTTTATAGCTACCCGGTTAGGGGTAACGTTTGAATATGTCAAACGTAATGTTCATCAAGTGGAAGACTGTAATAACCTCAGGTCTAAAGATTCTAGTGATATAACTATATGAGACTTAATTATGACATTGTGACCATGGCATAAATCTCATACGGGTCAGTCCAGTATTTGTTCTCCAACAATTACCCACAAGTTTAATTGTATCCCATACACCATAATCATCATATGATTATCTATTAAACTTATACTAATAATTAATCATAATTATCAGGGACGGAAATTATTATAATAAACATGCAAAGGATATAATAATCAAACATTCAATATCTTTATTATAACATAATCAATAGATAACATTAATCGTTCAAATAACGTGCTTAGAGCATACAACACCAACATAAGATCCCCAAGATCCCGGTATTTTCAATATCAGTCATTCCCTTGCTCGTGCATCATATTTTTTTTCTTTTACGTTTCGACTCATTATGCTCTAATAGCCATGGCTCAAACACTCATAGTCATGTCTCAGACAATCTGATAGCAATGTCTCATACACTTTGTTAGTGATAGCCATGTAGTCGTGTTTTAAACACTCTGATAGCCATGTTTTTTAGTAGATAAGATTTAAATCTAAACTATTATAAAAAAATATCTTAATAGTCGTTTCTCATAACAAAAAAATAAGTGATACGGGAAAAAACTCTTGAGTGTTATGTCTCAAACTAATTTTTTGCTTGACATAATTCTCAGACTCAATTTTGTAATCCAAAATGAACTAAAGAGTTGTGTACATTATAGAGAAGAAGACAAACAATAACTTGATCGAAAGAACAAAGAATATATACAAGCCAGAAAATAATATTGTATTTTGAAAAAATGAATGCTAACAACCTGTGCTATAATCATTCCAAATGGGGTATAGAATGATAGAGAAAAAGGGGAGGGTTTTTTAGACATATGAAAGGAAGAAATGCAAATATCTAGTGTTTGGGGGGCTGGATCTAGTGGGAGAGTGAAACTATGCAAGGGACGAACGGGTTAAGAACCGTCAACATCACATGACAAAAAGTGGGATCTCATGTGGACCCAAAGGCAATAAATGAAATTGCTTGTTCTCATAAAAGGTTGAGTTGCTTTTGAGGGGTGTACGGGGTATTATTCTTAAAATTTTGACGAGTTTTTAGCCATTTTGCCATCCGTACTAATTGAGCGTAGTCAATGTGGCATACGTACTTCATAAACAACAAATGTGACCTGCGTACTTTAGTTTCGTTTTCAATTTGACCTATTTTTCTAACGCCAGCTAAAATTTTACGACACCGTCAATGAATGTTAACATACTATTAGTCAGTGTTCTAAAAAGCGCTAGGCGCCCGCTAGGCGGCGAGCCCGGGCCTAGCGCCCAGGGGCCTAGGCGGGGCCGAGAAATTAAGACATTTTTATAATTTTTTAATAAATTTATATGTAATTATAATATATTTTTAAATATAATTATATTGATTTTTATAAATATTTTTATATCACTACATTTAAATTTATTTTTTAAATAATTAATTTTAATAACTATTATTTTGGGACGAAAAGATAACATAGTTAACAATTTTAACACAAACACACACCACAACACGCCACACAAACAAACACACACCACACTAAAAATAAAAAGCTCAGCCCATTTACATCTCCCAGCCCATTTACATCCTCAGCCCATTCCCCAACACCCTAAACAAAACAAGTAAAACCCTAATCTTATTATCTCCTCTTTCAATCTTTCTCAGCCGTCGCCTCTTTCTTCTCTTTGCGTTTTTTTTTTTTTCCTGCTCTCGTTTCTTTCATCTCTCCCGTCTCTTTCTCTATTCCTCTTTTCTCTTTCTTTTTCTCCTTCTCCACATACCGCCACCACCAGCCGTCGCCGCCCATCCACCGCCGCCTAGGCTCGCCTAGGCCCGCCTAACTCGCCTACCGCCGAATTCCATCGATTTGAAGGAAATCGTGGCGGAAGACCACCGCCTAGCGCCTAGGCGCCGCCTAGGCCGATTTTTAAAACACTGCTATTAGTTTGAAGTTGGTTTTCCTTTTAAGGGGTTTATTAAAAATTCCATAAATAATAGGGTTGTGAATAAAAAGTTGAAACATTAATATCTAAAGCTTAAATAAAGATATATTTTAATTATTTTTGAACGAATATTAAAAAACAAATAATTGGATTAAAAAATATTTAATAAATGACGAATGTATCTAAAATATAAAAATGTTAATAATGAACAATTTACCATTGTATCTCATTTAGTTTTCAAAAAAAAAAAAATTAATTCATTTTAAAAAAAATTAAAAATCATTACATTAAAAATCAGATCGCGGAAATGTGTTTTTTCCTTTTTTTTTCGTTCTCCGACCGAATTTATAAATATTTCGGCAATTGAAAATTTGCTCCCATGTGCGATATTATGCATGATTTTTTTAAAATATAACATTTGACAAATTTCAAGAGAATACTGAGGTGTTTCATTATCGCATTCAAGGGGAGATTTAGGATGTTTACTTGTTTTTATCCTTTAATTTTTAAAATGGGACAATTTTTTTAGGATGAGAGAAAATGAAAAAATGGACCATCTTTCTGAGTCAGAGAGAGTAAAATATACTTATCACATTATAAATTAAAAAACATATAAATAAAATATTTTACCCATTAAGGGTTGATAATTTATTATTATCATTTCATATTATTAAAAAATTATTTTTGCTCATAAAAATATTTATTTTAAGTTTAAATATTAATGTTTCAATTTCTTTTATTCACAACCCTTTTATTTATGGAATTTTCAATAAACTCCTTAAAAGGAAAATAAACTTCAAACTAACTAGTATGTTAACTTTCATTGACTACGTCGTTAAGTTTTAACTGTCTTTAGAAAAATAGGTCAAATTGAAAACGAAACTGAAGTACGCATGTTACATTTGCTGTTTATGAATTGACTACGTCCAAATAATACTCATAAAAACTCAAATTTTGAGCGGCCCAAACGAACCGTCAATCGGAACTCCATGACTCCGAGTCCCATCTGTATTATTATGCCTTTGGAAATCTAATCAAACTCTCCTCCAATACTATTTATCTCCTTTCTTTCTCTACCACTCTGAATGGCGCCCCAATCAACTTGCCAATACTCGGACAGCATAACTGTAGTGGCAATCTCACTCTTGACTGCCCTAGTCTGCGAAGCCATCTCTTACCTCCTCATCTACCGCACTTGTTCTTACAAATCCCTCAAATCCACCATCGATAAAGCTTCCAAGAAACTCGAATCCATGATTGAATCCCAGAAATCAAAAACTAAGAAAATCGATCGGGTTGAATCCAGTTTGAAGGAATCCAATCGGGATCTTTCCATATTCAAGTTCAAATCCGGCGGCGTTGTTGCAATTGTTTTGTTCGTCGTGTTTGGGTTCTTGAATAGCTTGTTTGAGGGCAAGGCGGTCGCCAAATTGCCATTTCTCCCGTTCCGGATGGTGCAGAAGATGAGCCATAGAGGGTTGCAAGGGGAAGATATGACGGATTGTTCCATGGCGTTTTTGTATCTCCTTTGTTCCATTAGTATTAGAACTAATTTGCAGAAGTTCCTAGGGTTTTCACCACCTCGTGGAGCTGCCGGCGCCGGATTGTTCCCCATGCCTGATGCTGGAAAAACCAATTGATCAGCTGTTGAGGTTAGTGGATGAGTGATTCATATTGGGCTTCTGTTTCTTTTATTACATCTCGTTATTGTTTTTTTTTCTTCTACAATTTTTAAGGAACTACAACTACTGTGTTTAGTTGGGTAATAATTGTGGAAGTTTTATTTAGTATGCAATTGTTAGTTACATTATTGATCTTGATAATTTGAGTTCACAGATCAGTGTTGCTTTGATTGTTTTTATCATCATTAATTAACGGTCTGGCTTTAATTGAAGCTGTTGCATTCCTTTGCTGATGTTTATGCGTACGCGTAATGAATAAAAAGGGCAGCCCGGTGCACAAGGCATCCCCGCATAGCGAGGGTCCGGGGAAGGGTCCCCACCACAAGGGTGAAATGTAGGCAAACCTTACCTTGCATTGCAAGAGGCTGCTTAATGAATGATCTCGTTATTTATATCTAGACTTTTGAGCATTCGTTATTTTTTAACATTGGTGTGCCTTTGTTACCGAGAATCTTAAACACTATGTGTATGTTTGTTGAAAGTTATGTACTCCGTGTTTTGCTGTACTTGTTTGATAGTCGATACTTCGACCAGAAAAACCTACTTTCTCCGTCCCAAAGGTGATCTTCCCACTTTCTTTTTGCCGTTATTACGAATGAACTTTGAGCTATAATTATAGGTTGATTTAACTATACTAATGAAAATCTAAAACTTGTAATTGATACACGATCAACAATATAATCAATAAAAAGTTTTAGATTTTCATTAGGATAATTAAATCAACATAAAATTATTTCTCAAAGTTCATTCTTGATAACAATAAAATAAAAAAAAATAAAAAAAAAGGGGAAGATCATCGTGGGACGGAGGGAGTGTTAATTATTAGTACGAGTAGAAGTTTATACTTGGTAATGTGATTTAGGAAGCCATTTTGCTGTTCTCTCGATCTTCTGATTGGGATCTTGTCTTGTTGCTGAGTTGGACTTGAGTTCTATGTTAGGATTGCTACTCCCTCACTTTTTTGCTGAATGGTTTGACTATCTTACAATACTGTTAATTTACCACTGCTGTTTTAATGCTAGAGCTACAACTTTATGCTACAAAATTTGATTATTATTTTTTTCGCCAAACGTTCTTTTTTTTTTTAAATAATAGTATGTCTCTTAATGTCCATGTTGAAAATATATGGACCAAAATGTGTATTGTTTTTTACATGACTTCTAGCAATGGCGAATATAATATATTGGGGGAAATTGAATTAACTATAGCCTATAGCTTAATCTGTTTTCCCCCAAAAGTTATTTAATTATGTAATTTGGGGAAAAGCATTATTCGCTATTCTGTTTGTTTTTTGCCTTAGTGAAAAAGAATACTATGCTTCTATTTTTCCCAAAGTATTAAATTCGGTATTGGCAATAATGAATAAAGAAAATAGAGGATTTTGGTAAATACTTAATCAACATGGACATTATGGGACATAATTCTTTTGAAAGTGATGGTTTGAGGAAAGAAAATTCACCAAGTCTGGATCCCTCTTGCGATGTACCATTTCAGCATAAACTATTATTCACCTACTTAAAGTTAAAAGGGGGTTGTCCCCCGGGGCATAGCTCAGTGGTTAAGGAGGGGGACATAAGTTGTTGAGCTGGAGGCATAGAGTGTGGGTTCGATTCCTGGTGGGAGCAATTAGTGCCAGGGCCGAGCAACCGTAAGTCCTGGCACAACGGAGCTCTCCGGGCTCTTTTCCGGGGTCGGACCTTCTATTGTGTTATCAGTTGACATGTGCTCAAACCCTGGCTACTGAGGCACATCCCGCGATTTAACGGGTGGTAGGGAAGAGGGACCGGAACTACTACCCCCAGGAGTAGTTGGCGGAGCTAGGCCGAGCAACCGTAAGTCTGGCGAAGTTGGTGAACCTGGGCATCAAAAAAAAAAAAAAAAAAAAAAAAAAAAAGGGGGTCATGCTGTTATGGCACCCTACACTTGTTGTCGGAGCGAATGCAGCCGAGTGTTGTAACTTGAGTACGTGTTCTTGGATCTCTATTATCTATCTCAATGTCCATGACCCGTCTCTTGCAAGGTGTAGCCGTGTTTCCTTTAGACTTCTTGAACCGACTATTTATTTTGATTCCATCCCCAAAACGATTCCCATTTGACAATACAAACTTTTAAGAAGAGCCGGACAATGTTTTAGGACCCAATCAGAAAGAAAAAAGGAAATATTTATCATGGGAGGGGAGTATTTTGTTTTGTTTGTGAAGTCATACTTGCTTGAGATTATTTGATTGTCAGAATTCCGGAAATTTAATTGTTTTGCAGCAAGTGTTGGCCTTGTGTATGGCATGGATATGCAAAAGCAGCAGCCATTCGGCTGGTTGTGTGCCTACCTGTAGAAAGAAACACCTAGAATCTACTCTATTTTGGAAATTTATTGTTATTCATCATAAGTAGAGTACACATTCATTCATTCATCAAAATAAAATCTCATCTTGAGTAATTTCATTTCAATGCCACACATTATACTTCTGCCACGCACTTTTAGGTGTACCTTCTGTACAGCTCAAATAAAAGCCATCGGTCTCTACATACCAAAATACATGCGCAACACACCTGCCTTCTATCTTACTCGTTTTATTGAAAACATCAAAAACAGCTTGTTTTGTACCCCAATAAAAGTGTGCAAACCAAAGTGTACCTACGAAAAAACTATCACAAAGATTCCTACTATAGGCCTCATTTTGAGCGAGGGTATACTTTCCATGATCTACATCTGAATGTAAATGAAATGAAATACTTGCTGGAATATTATTCTGTATCTTCATACCCCATATGTTACCTAAACAAATTAAACTTGAACTTGTCCGGCAAACAAGACAAAGTACAACGGTGAAGAAACAAATACGATTCATTTTCATTGAAAGACTCATGTTTTGTGTAGTCGCTTGATTTTCAAGTGTTGGTGAGCCAACATATATATATATACACACACACACAATACAAATAAACCGTAAGGTTTGAGGTCAATTTTAATAAGAAAGAAATCGAGTATATCGAAATTTGATGATTTTATAATCGTTATATGGCAAAAATATCATGGTCACAATAATTATGAAAATGCCTAAAAATCAAAATCCATATCTCCTCGACATACTAATATACTTAAAACAACTATCATTTCTACCATATGCTCTCTCTCATTTTAATTTTAGATTTCAACTCTTTAATTCTTGTATCACAAACTAAGAAAGAAAATCCACTTGGTTCAGTTATGACAGCAAATGTACTGCCCAAATTGTTTTATTCTCTCTTCAATTTCAGTGATTTGATATGATTTATTTCTTATTAGTTGTTCAAACCTTTCTTATGCAATGGTGATATAGTCCATTTTGAGTGTCTCTTCTTCCCATTAATACCACCTACTTTTTCAACATTTTTTCTTTAATTTTTGTTCCTAAAATGAAATGAAAAGTTTGTTTAGGACGGAGATAGTACTATTATTTTTTTTGATTGATTACCCGAGGCTCCTCCAGACAAATCAATTTTCCAAAAACAAAAAGACGCAACATTTGCTATATACTGTGAAGAGAGTTAATTCAAATAGTAATCCATAAAACCCCTCAACTCTGTTGCAACTGAAACTTCAAAATACTTAAAATACCCCCTCCCTCTCTTCTTAACATTATTTGGTAAATATGCATTTGACATATATTTTATATACGTTTAATTTTGCAGATATGTACTAATGAGTATGAATCAGTCTTATGAAAAACTTGTTTAAGAGATGTGTAAAACTTGTTTTACATTACGAGATTCTATTTTACAATAAGAGATGAAAACATGTTTTACACTAAAACAAGTGTAAAACAAGTTTTTCTCGAGATTTTGACAATGAGTATTGTAAGAATGAAAAAAAAAATTGTATTGACAATTTTTTTCTTATTAATAGACATGAATTTTGGGATAAACTAATTTATTTTCTGGTCATTACGGGGTTGTAAGTTGTAACTAACTACAGTATGTCACAAAAATTTGAATTCCTAAAATTAGTTTGAGGCAGAATTTTATATTTTGTAACGCACAAAATTAAAATTATTTTTCTTTCTTTTAAAGCCCAAAATTAAATTCTTAAATCTCGCTTGTGACACTTTAATCGGATCCGTTCATTTGATAAAGGTGACATACACAGAAAAAACCTAAATTATTATATTATCCCTTGTTAGAATCTCATAACTGAGTACACATCCAACAACAAACACCTCGAGTAATTTTAACTCCACACACTATACTTGATCCAATCAGTATTTTCATTACAACTGAAATAAAAGCCATCATCCATTACCAACCAACGGCCATGGCCACTACAAGTGCCTTGTATGTATTTCGATCGATTGAAAACATCAAAAACAGCTTGTTTGTCATCCCAGTAAAAGTGTGCGAACCAAAGAGTACCACTAAATATACCAACGCAAAAGCTCCAATTGTAGGAGTCATAACGACGAAGGATATGTATACCATGATCTTTGTTTGTATGTAAATGAAATGAAATATTTCCTGGAACATGATTCCATATCTCCATCTTCCATGTTTTACCTAGACACAAAGATGCTGCCGGGTTAACAAAACAAATTACAAAGATGATTAAACAAACAAGGTTTCCTTTCATTGAATAACTTATGTTTCAGATGTAAAATGAGTTGTCTCTTGAATTTTAAGTGTTGTTTTCTTTAAGCAATGGGTTGACATATATATATACACACAAGAATTCAGAAAAATCTATCTATCTATATAATATATAAAAGCAGGAACATTTTCAGTCCTCACAGCGCGCCACGTGGAATTGTGACGTGGAAAGCCACGTGGCGGCATTCAATTCATCGGCACAATTTTGATGAGAATTTATGTTCCCTTGATTTCATTGGCCTATAAAATGCAAAGAGCTTAATTACAATTACAAAATTCAAAATTTACAAAAGATAATTATATTTATAGATTCACCCGGGTCAACAATTGATTTTCAAAAGTCAGTTATTTTTCCAAATTTTCACATGTTATCCTAATTTAAACACATAGCCTAAATTATTTGAAATTCAAATTACTCTAAATTAGGAATTAGTTAATTTGATATTCTCCCTCTTTTGCAAAGAGCCGAGATATCATAGTTCACCTTAACTTTCGTGTGCTTCATTCCAAATCTATCTTTTATGTTTACTTTTTGTTTCTAGGCTTTTGACAAAGCAATTGCAGTGTTGTATACCTAATTAGGAGAGAAGACTTGCAAGGATTACACTTTGACCATGCAACTGATTGGCAGCAATTTTACGCCATAGACATTTGATATGCAGAAAATTTTGATTTTAATATGATTTGCTATTGTCTCACTTGTAATTTCTTATCTTCCACAATAAAGCTTTTTCAATAACCATTTTACCATATTATGTACTTTTGATGTTTAGGAGATGGGGTAGATAGTCAATTACTCCCTCCGTCCTAAAATGAACGATTATTTTCAAGAAAATTTCTCGAAATGAGTGTCTTTTCGCAAATAAAAAAAAAAGAAACAAAAAACTTTGTACCTAAATGTTTTTTATCAAAAAAAATTTAGTGTTTATTATTTACTTGCAAAATTAGAATTTTAGAAAATAGATATCAGAAGTTTTTATGCACATTTGTCATGAAGATTTATTTACTAAAATTTATAAAAAAAAAAAGTTGATATTTTTTAAATTCATATATTTTGGGATGGAAGGAGTATCAAATATAATTTATGTTATAAAAATAAGGAAAGGATTGTAGTATAATTTAAAATTTGAAATTATTAGATCAAATTATCTTTTCCTATTGGCAAACATATAGAAGTCTCATTAAAAGAATGATTTGAATATTAATTATTATCCTAATTTAAGCACAAGTTTAAAATTATTTGTATTTTCTATATAATAAAGTCTTATATAAGGAAATGATTTAAATATTTATTTATATCCTAAACACCCGCTGCTTCATTTGCAGGTATGCAATCTAGCATCGGTAAGAATGTGCATGATTTAGTTAGAATTCATGGGTATTCTCAAAGTCATATCACGGTGTGGAAATATCTTAGTACAATTTTAAGGTATATTTTCTTACCCTTTTCATTGTCCTGCTAATTTATTGAGTACAACAATCTTTATCTAACCTATTTATTTTTGCCCTTATTTGGTTGATCAATGATTAGTATGCAATTTTAATAAGACACATTCATGATTCATGAACGTTCTATATATCTTGCAATGTCACCAGATGATTTGACTTAAGCGGGACAGAGTAGTATATTTTTTTTGGTTAGTGTACTAGCAGCCTATTTCAACCCTAAATGTTTTAATGTGTTGCATAGGTTCTCAATGTGAATAAGATAAATTCATCAAGCTGCCATCATGCATTAGCTGTGAGGGGAATGGTCCTTGCATAACTATCTTCAAAGAGGAGCAGTCACCATGAATCAGCTACCATGCATACTGCCTTCCATAAGTTGTGAAGGGAATTGCGAGACATCCTTAGTTGGGCAATAAAATCAATCAGCTAGCTGGGCTATTTATATTGTGGGGATCCTTGCGACTCCATATATAAAATTTGGGTTTTCTACTTTGCTGGATACAGTATCTGAAGGCTCGAAAGTGAGCTTAACAATGGATTCAATTTTTGATTAATTTGCATTAAATATAGTGAGCTTAACAATATATATATAGTATATATACCGAGCCATTTAATTTTTATTCAAATCTATTCATTTTCTATGAATTAGGTATTTTTAAAGAATAAACTGTGAAATTTTAAATTCGTGTGAAAGTTGAGCTAAAAAACATTACCTATTTTTAGAAGTTTAGATAAGATAAGATTAAATTTGAACTTAAACATCCTTGGCAATCATAATGTTTTGACTTATCGATACTCCCTCCGTCCCTGTTTAAGTTTCTTATTTTGATTTTGCACGCTTATTAAGGAATCAAGGCAAATTTGAGTCAAGAATAGTAGTGGGTAGATGATATAATTGTCCATTCATAAAGCAAGTGGGTAAAAAGTAGATAGGTAAGTGATATTTTTTTTGTAATATATAAACTTTATGAGGACAAAATTGTCCAAAATACTATTCATTCTTTGCCATTTAAAGAATAAAGCAACTAAGAACCATAACTTATGACATACCAAAAAGGGAAGTAAGAACCTTAAATTGGGACGGAGGGAGTATTTAAACTGGGAGGGAGTGAGTATGTACATTATTACCAATAACGCAAAAAAGAAACTAATGATTTTATGAGACTATGGGGATCGCCAACTATGGGTACCGGTATGGGTACCAGTCTGACAAGCCGGATTCTGTTCAAGAAAAGGGACTAAGGGAGTATACATGAAGAGGTGGTTTCTTGTGAGAGAACACCTAGATCTCTCATAAAAGAGATGGGTCGACCCATGACATGTGACCCGTGTACAACATTCTCTACGAAGCATATGATCCCAACCCATGCTCCACTCAAAATATGACACGTGGCAGGGACCCATGAATTATTTAATATTTTTTTTAACGTGTGCCTTTAAGGCATAGGATAAAAATTGACTATGGTAGTGAATTTATTTAAATATGTAAATTTTACTTTAAAAAATCTAAACATATTACTAAAATTTCTACTATGAGATGGGTCATGGTGTTGTCATACAAGTTTTTGTCATACATGAATTATTTAATATTTTTTTAATGTGTGCCTTTGAGGCATAGGATAAAAATTGACTATGGTAGTGAATTTATTTAAATATGTAAATTTTACATTAAAAAATCTAAGCATATTACTAAAATTTCTATAATTACATAGATTCACTCCTATGCCCTAACAGCACTTGTTAAAAAAAAAAAAAAAACTTTTATTTAACATCTAATTTGAATATTAAATAAATTAGTAGCAAAATTATAGGTCATCTAGACAAAGAGAAATCCAGGTACGAGTACGGGTACGGTATGGGTCCGACCGTTGGGTACAGGTCCAATAAAGGGGGAAGCGCACCCGAACTGTAGTATGCACGGGTATGAGTATGTGTATGGGTATGGGTCCAACGTGGGTCCTACGGTTTTGGGTCGACGGGTCCAGACCGGTCCTTCTTCTTTTTTTTTTTCCCCAAAATTCAACAGTTAAATTTTAACAGATTCTGTTAAATTTAAAAAAAAATGATAAAAACCTAACATAGTTTGTTTAGACAATAACATAATTTGTTTAAAAAGTAACAAATTTCATTTGCAATCAAAGAAATGTTACATTATTAACATATTATGTTAGAAAACAAACATAAATGGACAAATTATAAAAAGATTTGTGTGGTTCTAATGCGGGTTTGACATGGTTTTGACACAGGTCCACATAGATACAGTTACGGCTTCACGGGTCAGAACCACCAAGTCGCGGGTTTTAGAAAGGGGGACCAGAACCGAACTGCCTACATCACAGGTATGGTTCTTACGGGTCACTGGTACGGTTCTTACGGGTCTAATTTTTGTTCGGTTCCACGTGTCAAAACGGGTCCACAGTGCCGGTCCTGTAAAATTTGGGGCCTAAGGCTAACTTTTTGATTGGGGCCCTTGATTAAAGTTTATGAATTTCTCTTTTTCAATATATGAATAATTGGCACTCAAAGTTCTTTCGTACTAACATAAATAATGAGAAAATTATTACAATATATTGATTAATTCTTACTCCATGACACGAAAAAAAAAATAAAAAAAAACTGAAAAAACATACCTTCTTGCAAAGTGTTGGACTGTTCTGTTTTGACTCTCACTCTCTCTGTACTGTTCTGACTTCGGTTGTTCCTCACAATTTCTAGCCCTTTTTCTATTTTTATTTTTCCATCGTAATAGGGATTATACAGTTGAGATTAGTCTAACGAGTTAGAAAAAGTAATGATCTGGGCTATTTTTTTTTATTAATTTGTGTCGATTAAGTTTTTGCTAATGGGCTGAGAATTAAATATTCAGATTAAAATTATATGCTATAATTTAAGTTGATCATTATTGAACTTACAAATAATGATAAAAGTGGCCCAATATTACATAATGGTAAATTTTGGGGGCCCTAAAAGTTAACTATTTTTGGGGGGCCTAAGGCCATGGCCTTAGTGGCCTGATGTACAGGGCCGGCCCTGCGGGTCCAGGTCCGGATTGACCATGTTTGGAGCCATTCAACTCTCTCATTTTAGGTTAAAAGTTATAGATAT
Organism: Campanula takesimana; assembly: GCA_026119855.1. NCBI lineage: Eukaryota > Viridiplantae > Streptophyta > Magnoliopsida > Asterales > Campanulaceae > Campanula > Campanula takesimana. Next base: position 600,818 of record JAOWBW010000665.1, on the reverse strand, counting down.
AAAAGCAGAGTCATGTACCATTCCAATAATGCGGCATGCAAAATTATGATGTGAAATTTCACGTGTCACACTATGGCTTAGTTGGTATTTGTTTATTTAAAAATAATTAGATTTTATCTCAAAATCATTTCAAATCTCAGTAAAGTTCAAATCTTAGTAAATTTCAAATATTAATTATTATTTATCACGAAATAATTCAAATCTCACTAAATTTGAAGTTTTAGCATAGTTATAGATACCGTCCGGACAAGCGTATCGATTTTGTAATTGAAACGGGACGTACCGGTATACCGTACCCTATTTACCGCACTTTTTAGTGATTTTTATGATAATTATATATGTAAAATATGTTAAACAAAAAGTTACAAACATTGTGTATGTAATCATCAAACTTTCATTCGAAAAACGTCAAAATTTGGCATAACTATGGTCATCTTGGTCAAGTTGACTAATAAAATTAAAGTGGGATTATCTTTTCGGGACAGTGAGAGTATATGGTAATTCTTAGTTTTCATGTGTCATAAGCTCTAACATTTACAAATTTTCATCATTTTCGATTTTAGAAGGTGTCATCCCCAGGTGAAGAGGCTAATGTGAACACCATATGATTTAGAACATTTCAAGGACATGCCTATGAGTATATGCATGATTAGTTTGTCAATCGGATGTTTTGAGTACCGTTTTTTCTTAATTAGTCTAGAAGGAACTTCAATCATAGTGTTTCAATTAGATGTTTTGAATACCCTTTTTTCTTAATTAGTCTACTGATGGTAATGTGTGTATGTAATTATGTATCGTAGACATTAGATGGCAAGAGGTCTATTACTGAATTAGCATTGTTGAATTTCTGGTAGTATTAAAAATACTATACTATAAGGGTTTTTTTTTTTTATTATTATTTTGTGGAATAACATGATTTTTTCAGTTCAGCTTTTCATCATAATGAGTTGCTATCTCTCTCTCTCTCTCTCTCTCTCTCTCTCTCTCTCAGTATTATGAAAATGCCTTGCATCAGTTTTTTTTAATTAATTAGCCTTATTATTCCCGTCGAATTTCGACGGGTTACTCGCTAGTAAAATAAAACCACTCAAGGCTTTATTTACAACTGTTAGACAAAATTTAAGAAATAACAGGTAATATACGAAAGAAAACAGATGCATAATTTAAATAAGCTAAAACAGCAAGCAGAAAATTAAAACCCAATACTGAAATTTGCCCGAGTCGTGTGAAGCACACTCTCCTTAAAGCAATTTCGTCCCCTCACCGAATTGTGCTTGAGGATCAGTCTGACGGTTGCTTCCCAGGATAAAACGGCGCGGACCGGAACGTAAGTGCACAAGGGAACTTCCGGCGAATTGATACTGAGCTTGGTTTTGATCACCAACAATGCAGAATGCAGGAGAGCAATGGAAAGAGGGATTTATCAATATGCAGCAAAAGAAAATTGCAAGGGACTGTTGGTGGTGGAACATTTCGTGTGTGTAAACTGGAGGTGTAGGTTTGTTAATATAGCATCCAAAGATAACTGAAGGGAGGAGGAATTAACACAGAGTTAATTCGGAATCCTAAGTGTTTCAGTTCACCAAAACTGATGAACTGATGGAGAAACTCAAAGGTCTGGACTGTTTTTGTCCAAAAAAAATAGCAAAAAGTGGGTTCGCGCGAGCAGCCCATTTCGGGGCTACATTCGTGTCCGCAGGACGCGCTCGCACATGAGTTCGGTAGCCGGTAGGCAAATCGGGCCCTTGATTTGCACCCCCCCTGCGCACCTGTGCGCGAGAGAGAGTCTCTATGCCACACATTCATACCACTATGGAAAGCATAGTAGTATATAAACTTACCCACTTTTACATCTTTTTTCAATGTGGGATTACACATTATCCCCATTCCAACCCACTTACTTTGAGCCTTCATATCTTACTCATCCCTTAACCAAATTGGACAAATGAATAATCAATCTTTATGTCCTCATGGAGTAGAACACAAACCCACAAACATTTTGTCATTTCGACAAATAATTCATTTCAGAAAATACTCATTATTTCCTTCAAAACACACTTTTTCCAACAATCCCCCACATGAAGAAATAATGCGGAATATGGTGATCAAGTCCGGCAGACGAAAACTTGCATACGATAGATGTGGGAATGCCCATTGAATCTTCGCTCGTACAAGTATATTTACTCTACTAGCAAGTCGATAGACGCGATGTCCTTGAATCGTTATGCTTTTTGTGTAGCCGATCATATGCTTGACACAAGTAACGTCCTAACTCATTTCAATTCTCATAGTTATGTTCGTTCATGGCCCTGAACATAAGCCTGGTTCTGTGAGAGGGTCTAAGAATTGAGCCTCACGCAATTCTCCTCGAAGCGGCCCCACTTCTCTCTCACATAGGTGATTCTTATAAGTAACCCGTATTACCCCGCTCGAATCTTTCGACGCATAAGAATCATTAAAATCCAAATGCTTATCCTCATCCTTTCGGGATGTCACTAACAGGAATGGACATGGGGTTGGTTCCCCCACAGTGACGCGACAAGTCTTTTAACAGTTAGGTTGTCCCATTGAATCTAGTTCTTGGGATCCCCAGTCATCTAGATTAGGTTTTCCACTGTGTTTAACTTTTAAGAGGCTTTAAGTCCCATTCCCCTCGCTGAACTTTCAACTAACTCTCTATTTAACCCTTTGGTTAACGGATCCGCTAAATTTTCCTTTGACTTAACATAGTCAATGGAAATTGTACCAGTTGAAAGTAGTTGTCTAATGGTATTATGTCTTCGACGTATGTGTCTAGACTTACCATTATACAAATGATTATGTGCCCTTCCAATTGCTGATTGGCTATCGCAATGTATACAGATTGGTGGCACAGGCTTTGCCCATCTTGGAATATCTTCTACAAATTGGCGTAGCCACTCGGCTTCTTCACCACATTTATCTAACGCTATAAACTCAGATTCCATTGTGGATCTAGCTATAACCGTTTGCTTAGAAGATTTCCATGATATAGCTGCTCCTGCTAATGTAAACACGTATCCGCTCGTAGACCTTGAGTCTTTTATATCGGATATCCAATTAGCATCACTATATCCCTCAATCACAGCTGGATGTCTAGTATAGTGTAATGCATACTCTCGAGTGTGCCTTAAGTACCTTAGTACTCTCACTATACTTCTCCAATGCTCCGCTCCAGGATTGCTTGTATATCTGCTCAGTTTGCTAACTGTGTAAGCAATATCTGGCCTTGTACAACTCATCAAATACATTAAACTTCCAATGATTCTCGAGTATTCAACTTGAGAAACTGGTTCGCCTCTATTCTTTGAGAGATGTTGGCTCATGTCGATTGGGGTTCTAGCTATAGCTAAATCATCCTTGCTGAATTTTTCAAGAATTTTATCCACGTAATGTGACTGGCTTAAAGCAAGTCCATTTGAAATTCTAGAAATTTTCACGCCAAGAATTACATCAGCTAAACCCATGTCTTTCATGTCAAACTTTGAGTTCAACATATTCTTTGTGGATTTTATCATCTTATCACAACTTTCTATGATAAGCATGTCGTCTACATAAAGACACAAAATGACGTAGCCATTTTCCGTACTTTTAACATAGACACATTTATCACATTCATTTATTGTAAATCCACTTTCCAACATGGCTTGATCAAACTTTTGATGCCACTGTTTTGGTGCTTGTTTCAAGCCATACAAAGACTTTATTAACTTGCACACTTTCTTTTCTTGCCCCGCTGGCGCAGAAAACCCTTCCGGTTGTTCCATGTAAATCTCCTCTTCTAATTCTCCATTTAGAAAGGCTGTTTTAACATCCATTTGATGTACTTCAAGATTCCGCAAAGCAGCTATGGCAAGTATCATCCTTATAGATGTTATTCTCGTAACTGGAGAATACGTGTCAAAGTAATCAAGGCCTTCCTTTTGCTTGTAACCTTTAATTACAAGTCTTGCCTTATACTTGTCGATTGTTCCGTCCGTCTTCATTTTCCTTTTAAAAATTCACCTATAGCCTAGTGGTTTACTTCCTGGAGGAAGATCCACTAACTCCCAAGTGTGATTTTGTAAAATGGAATCAATCTCACTTTTTATGGCCTCTTTCCACAAAGGTCCTTCCGAAGAGTTCACGGCCTCTTTGTAACTTTGTGGTTCACCTTCAAGCATATAGGTTAAAAAATCCGGGCCAAAAGATTTTTCTACCCTACCTCGTTTGCTCCGTCGAGGTTCCACCTCTTCTTCATCATTTCCATCATAATGATTTTCTTCATCTCCTTCTTCTTCTATTGATCATGTGTTCTTTTAGACGAGCTTGCTCCGTCTCTCTTACATGGAAACACATTTTCAAAGAAAGAAGCATTCCTTGATTCCATTATAGTATTCTTGTGTATATCTTCAATTTCAGATTTATGCACAAGAAATCTATAAGCACTACTATTGTGAGCATACCCGATAAATATGCCATCAATAGTTTTTGGTCCAATTTTCACCTTTTTAGGTGGTGGAATTGCAACCTTCGCAAGACACCCCCATACTCGCAAGTATTGGTAAGATGGCACTCTTCCATGCCACATTTCGTAGGGGATCTTATTTATTTTCTTTCGAGGCATTTTATTTAACACATAGTTGGCTGACAATACGGCTTCACCCCACATGTTATCCGGTAGCCCCGAACTAATTAACATGGCATTCATCATGTCCTTTAGAGTCCGATTTTTCCGTTCCGCAACTCCATTGGATTGTGGTGTATAAGGTGGTGTTGTTTCATGTTTTATTCCATGTTGAGCACAAATACCTTCAAAAGGAAATTCATACTCACCACCAAGATCACTTCTTATGACTTTTATTTTCCAGTTAAGTTGATTTTCAACTTCATTTTTATAGAGAACAAATTTTTCTATTGCCTCATCTTTACTTTTGAGAAGATACACATAACAAAATTTTGTACTATCATCCACAAAAGTCATAAAATACTTATTGCCCCCTCGTGACTGTGTTGACTTGAAGTCACATAAATCCGTGTGAACCAAATCAAGTGGTTCATTATTTCTTTCAATAGAATGGAACGGGGGTTTTGTGAATTTTGCTTCAACACAAGTTTCACATTTATGTTTGTAGTCTATTTTACATTTTGGTATGCAATTCAAGTTAATTAATCTACGTATAGTATCATAATTAACATGTCCTAATCTACCATGCCACAAATTAGAGGACTCAAGCAAGTAAGCAGAAGAATTATTCATTTCATTGACTTTTGGCTTATTAGCCATTACATTTGCAACCATACCACTTGGCTTATTAGCCATTACATTTGCTTTCACAACCATTCCACTAAGCTTGAACATACCATCACTCACATAGCCTTTGCCTACAAACATTCCACTCTTAGACAATGTCACCATATCGGATTCAAACACAACACGAAACCCGTGCTTAACCAAAAGAGAACCGGACACTAGATTTTTGCGGATGTCGGGAACATAAAGCACATAAGAGTCACCTCTTTTCCCGAAGTCATTTTTAACACCACATTCCCTTTACCCTTCACCTCGGAGGTAGCCGAATTTCCCATAAACAATGTTTCTCCACTTTCAAAAGCTTCAAAGGTACTAAACATGTCCTTGTTGGAACAAACATGTCGAGTAGCCCCGGTGTCGATCCACCATTGATTTGGGTTTGAACCCACCAAATTCACCTCGGAAATTACCGCCACCAAAGTCATATCGGCAACTTCATTTGTCATAACATCAACCATATTAACTTGCTTCTTAGGCTTTCTACACTCGGAGGACTTGTGGCCCGCAATGCCACAATTATAGCACGTTCCAACAAATTTCTTCTTCGAAATTCCTCCTTTAGCCTTCAAACTAGAACCTTTTCCGGGCACAACTTTAGTTTTCCCTTTATTCTTGGAGCTACTACCACCATGCTCCACCACATTAGCTTTTGCCACTAGAAGGTGATTCAACTTCTTTTCTGCAACCCTATTCTCTTCTTCAATACGGAGACGAATAGCAAGCGCTTCCACATCCATAGTCTTTCGCTTATGTTTTAAATAATTCTTAAAATCCTTCCAAGAGGGAGGCAACTTTTCAATGATAGAAGCCACTTGAAAGTTCTCACACATCATCATTCCCTCGGCAAGAATTTCATGAATTATAACTTGCAACTCTTCCACTTGACTCCTAACAGTTTTAGAGTCTACCATCTTGTAGTCGAGGAAACGGCCTACAATAAACTTCTTTGAACCCGCATCATCAACTTTGTACTTATGCTCCAAGGATTCCCATAACTTCTTTGCCGTCTTCTTCACACTAAACACATTGTAAAGTGTATCCGACAACCCATTGAGCACATAGTTTCGGCAAAGAAACTCAGAATGCTTCCAAGCATCAAGAGCGATTACGGCTTGCAGATCAGCCTCGTTTTCACCCAACACAGGCGGATCTTCCTTGAGAAACCTTGCCAAATTCAAGGTAGTCAAATAGAAGAGCATCTTTTGCTGCCAACGTTTGAAATCTTGGCCAACAAATTTCTCCGGCTTCTCACTATGATGAGCCGGAACAGTTGGAACAACCATATTCCTTGAATTGGTTTCCACACGATGCGTATCCTCCGTACGAGGAGTCTCGGAATCCTTTCCCGAACCAGTTGCAGATTTGTTAGCAGTGCTCGAATCATTAGTCATTTCTGAAACAAAACCAGAAGGTATTAGTTACTGTTTTATTTTCAGTTTTCTGTTCTGTTTTTTTTTTTTTTTCTGTTATCCTTCGATTGGAATCGAAATTGCTTTAAGATTGTTAGACAAAATTTAAGAAATAACAGGTAATATACGAAAGAAAACAGATGCAGAATTTAAATAAGCTAAAACAGCAAGCAGAAAATTAAAACCCAATACTGAAATTTGCCCGAGTCGTGTGAAGCACACTCTCCTTAAAGCAATTTCGTCCCCTCACCGAATTGTGCTTGAGGATCAGTCGGACGGTTGCTTCCCAGGATAAAATGGCGCGGACCGGAACGTAAGTGCACAAGGGAACTTCCGGCGAATTGATACTGAGCTTGGTTTTGATCACCACCAATGCAGAATGCAGGAGAGCAATGGAAAGAGGGATTTATCAATATGCAGCAAAAGAAAATTGCAAGGGACTGTTGGTGGTGGAACATTTCGTGTGTGTAAACTGGAGGTGTAGGTTTGTTAATATAGCATCCAAAGATAACTGAAGGGAGGAGGAATTAACACAGAGTTAATTCGGAATCCTAAGTGTTTCAGTTCACCAAAACTGATGAACTGATGGAGAAACTCAAAGGCCTGGACTGTTTTTGTCCAAAAAAAATAGCAAAAAGTGGGTTCGCGCGAGCAGCCCATTTCAGGTCCGCAGGACGCGCTCGCACATGAGTTCGGTAGCCGGTAGGCAAATCGGGCCCTTGATTTGCACCCCCCCTGCGCACCTGTGCGCGAGAGAGAGCCTCTATGCCACACATTCATACCACTATGGAAAGCATAGTAGTATATAAACTTACCCACTTTTACATCTTTTTTCAATGTGGGATAACACATTATCCCCATTCCAACCCACTTACTTTGAGCCTTCATATCTTACTCATCCCTTAACCAAATTGGACAAATGAATAATCAATCTTTATGTCCTCATGGAGTAGAACACAAACCCACAAACATTTTGTCATTTCGACAAATAATTCATTTCAGAAAATACTCATTATTTCCTTTAAAACACACTTTTTCCAACAACAACAATATCAAAGCATAATATAATCATCACTCCCTCTATCTCATCACAGTCACACTTTCTTTTATCCTCCCTAAATAAAGTGTCACAACTCTAAAAAAACAAAAACAAAAACAAAAACAAAAACAAAAGATGGTATAATTTATAAAGGTACACATATATTGGCCACAACACAATTAACAAAGATGAATTCAAAAGAAGGCAGTATATTACCCACAATAAACAAAGATCAATTCAAGAAACTAATCCGCAAATATTAGACAATGCATAGTATAGTCAATTGATTGAGAATAATAACAGAAGATATGCATTTAAATTTAAAAAGATGTCTAAAATTAATTCATAATATAGGAGTATATATGTAATTTTGAAAGAATGGATCTGTTAATGTCAAAGCATATAAATGAGTCAATTTGTTTTTCTTTCCCCACTTATCAACTATCCATCTTAATGTTTTTAGTAATTAAAATATACTAGTATAAAATAAAATAAAATAAAATAAAGTGAAGGGTAAGTAACACCCACACATGGTAAACATAAATGTTGAATCATGTAATTAAAGTTTGAGATTCAAAATTACCTCACAATTAACTTGTGGTAGAGTCCCGGCCTTCTTGCTAACCATGGAGATGGAGAATTTTGTCAAATTCATCAACACTTTGATCGTGGATTTAATTCGGCATCACATAATATTTGATATTCATACTACCAATTATCTTGCTATCCTAGCGAAAAAACGATCAACATGCATGCTATATAATATGGCAGGTATGTGCTTCCCATAATATTTGATCTTCTCAGAATATCATTAATTCCATAACTTAATATCAACAATACATCCATGCCATTTACATCACCGGCACACTTCTTTATATGCATTTCGTAAAATCATCCTTTTTTAAAAAAAAAAAAAAAAAAAAAAAAAAAAAGAGGCAATGCCCCCTAGAATTTATTGAAATGAAGTAAAAAGTACAAAGAAATGATGGGGGACAAGTCCAAAACCATCACACACAAAAAAAAAAAAAAAATAAAAATAAAAAATAAAAAAATAAAAAGCAAAACAAAAAAATAAAAGAAAAGAAGGTCAAATGAATTGTCTTGTCGGCTTCCAAGGCCTTTTCGGCTTCTTTGCTTTAGCTTTTCTTCCTTTGACTGTTTGAAAGCCCTCATCATCATCATAGAAATCTTCCAAATTAGCGCTATCAACCATTGGAGCCCAAGGATCAACAGGAACTCCTCCAACCATACTCTATAAAGTCGAGCGTCGTCAAATGCCGAGGGAGATGAATCAGAGAGACCGCTTTCCGGTTCAGAATTACATTTTTCCGGACGGGTGAGAGCTTCTTTTAGATTTTTTGGGTTGATATATTCGGGATTAAAATATTTGGGGTTCGGTGTTCGAGCTGAAATAGGCCGAATGTTGGGAGCAGAAGAAGCTTGGTTTTTCTCTTTAAATGCAGCCACATTTGCCATAACAATTGCTTCAATATCTTGATTAGAAGGGGACAATACCACTTCATTGACTTTATGAGTCTCTATATCCACATTCAACATTTGTTGGTCCACCGAATCAATGGAGTTTGGTTTTGAAGCCTCAATATTCTCAGATGAAATTATTGTATCACTGGTTGGCTGTAAAGCCAAGACAATATCCAAGTTTGTATTCACCGAGTCATTCTCAGGTGACTTATCATTAATCGGAACAACCTTTGGATTAGCATGTAAAACATCCTTATTTACAGCCTATGGAAGATCCTGTTCAACACTAGTGTTTGAAAGTGGAACACTTTCACAAGCTTTCTGTAAAGCTTCATTGACTGCATCCGTGAGTAATTGACCTTTCTTTGCAACAAAAATCTGTTGGGATTGGAGTCAAAACCAAGGTGAAGGTCAAAACCGCGGAGGAGAGAGTCGAAACCGGAACCGAGCGGACGCCTAGTAAGGACCAGGCGGACGCCTATAAAGACAGAAAGTTTGGCCGGCAGAAAATCTAATCCAGGCGGGCGCTTGGTCAGGGGCAGGCGGGCGCCTGGTGTGGCGGACTGCAGGAAATCTGGCGTGGAGTGGGAGTAAAGGAATTGGTTTCCTTTTCTCATTCAGTTTCCTAAAAGCTATAATACTTGGAGGAGAAGTATTATACTCCTACCGTCTCAAGGACTCCAGGTAAATTAAGTTTTGATCAGGATTAGGTTTTGTATCCCTATAAATATATTGAGACTACCACCATAATATTTAGTACCCAAAAGGAAAGAGTTAGGATATCAAGAGAGAGAACAAAATAGTGTGTAGGAGGGGGCCGGGGGCCTAGGAGAGCCATGGGGGGCGATCCTACAACCCGACCATATTCATATTGTTTGTGTGTTCTTGGGGAGAGATAATAATATGTAGGAGAGGGTTGTTCATGGAGAGTTACTATGCTAAATCTGTGTGAGTGCATATGTAAATTGTAACAATCAAACATATTATTATAGTGATATCCTGGCTTGGGGCCTCCGGATGTAGCCACATGGGGGTGGTGAACTGGGTTAACAAATCTTGGTGTTTATGTTCTTTCATATTATTATTCAATGTGTTGATTTATTTCTCCATGTTAATGACTGCTAGTATGGGCTAGTGGATGAGGTGATCCCCTCAATTCCCCAACAACTGGTATCAGAGCTTTGATTCGAGATCTAGGGGAGATCCAAGGTGAAGAAAAGCGACAACAGATTTTTGTGCAGCGCACGTGCAGAATTCGTGCAATGCACGTGCAGGCTCGGTGGAGCGCACGTGCAGATTTGTGCAGTGCAGATTCTTCGTGTGGAAGATGTGCAGGGATCTGAGAGCTTCTAAGGTTTATGGTTGAAGCAAGACACGTGCCAAATAGGTCAACGATCGTGCGGAAGATCAGAAAATCCGAAAATTTCGTTTGTTTCTTATGAGATCTGCAGAAATTCGAGGTGGAATTTGAAGATGCACAGATCGGATCTGGAGGTGTTTAAGGGATTTTGGGGCAGTCAAGGTGGTTGGAGAAAAATATGAAAGAAAGGAGATTGCATCAGGCACTTGCGTAAGCAACCGACGATGCAGAGGTGAGTGGTATAAGCCCTTTTGACCACGTGGGAAGAGGAGGACTTCTCGCAAACGACGGATAGGGGTAAGGAGGATGTTGTACTCTACCGACAACATCAAATTTCGTTCCGGGTGGGAGCAAAAGGCGTGAAGACCGGCCTATTGGTGAAAACGGAGAGACATCAATGAACGGCATATTAGGGGGGAGAGTGACTCAAAAGTTGCAACGCGGTGGGAGTCATTTGGCCCTAACAGAGAGCGAGAAAAGACCACAAGAAGACAATTCAAGAAGCAAAGTGTGTCCGAGTTTCATGGGGAGCATTGCAAGGGGAGTGGATCTAGGAGGGAGAAGGCGAAGTTAGTCTTGCAAATAAATCAAGGTAGAAGTTGATTTGGAGAGGCAGGAAGGATCTAACACGGAGAGGTTGAAGCGTCGTTTGGTTTCAACTCGCCTTATCATTTGGGCGTGGAGGCTCATGGTGGAGGAGCGTGGAGGCTCAACACGGTGGTGTAAAAATATTTGGTGGATCATTCTCTGGTGGGAGTTTGATGGAGTATGTCACAATGGTAGTTTATGTCTCCAGGTGGGAGATTGTTGGGATTGGAGTCAAAACCAAGGTGAAGGTCAAAACCGCGGAGGAGAGAGTCGAAACCGGAACCGAACGGACGCCTGGTAAGGACCAGGCGGACGCCTATAAAGACAGAAAGTTTGGCCGGCAGAAAATCTAATCCAGGCGGGCGCTTGGTCAGGGGCAGGCGGGCGCCTGGTGTGGCGGACTGCAGGAAATCTGGCGTGTAGTGGGAGTAAAGGAATTGGTTTCCTTTTCTCATTCAGTTTCCTAAAAGCTATAATACTTGGAGGAGAAGTATTATACTCCTACCGTCTCAAGGACTCCGGGTAAATTAAGTTTTGATCAGGATTAGGTTTTGTATCCCTATAAATATATTGTGACTACCACCATAATATTTAGTACCCAAAAGGAGAGAGTTGGGATATCAAGAGAGAGCACAAAATAGTGTGTAGGAGGGGGCCGGGAGCCTAGGAGAGCCATGGGGGGCGATCCTACAACCCGGTCATATTCATATTGTTTGTGTGTTCTTGGGGAGAGATAATAATATGTAGGAGAGGGTTGTTCATGGAGAGTTACTATGCTAAATCTGTGTGAGTGCATATGTAAATTGTAACAATCAAACATATTATTATAGTGATATCCTGGCTTGGGGCCTCCGGATGTAGCCACATGGGGGTAGTGAACCGGGTTAACAAATCTTGGTGTTTATGTTCTTTCATATTATTATTCAATGTGTTGATTTATTTCTCCATGTTGATGAATGCTAGTATGGGCTAGTGGATGAGGTGATCCCCTCAATTCCCCAACAAAATCTGCTTTGTAGTTGCAGCTCCTTTGACAACATCTTTGGGGGCTTCATTATGATCATTCTTTGCACTATCTTTCTTGTCAACATGGGCCTTTGCCTTGGCATCCACCACAGTAGGATTAACACGTTTGCAATGAGATAGATCATGACCCAACCTGAAACAATGCTTGCAATACCGGGGCAAATTATCATACTCAATCTTTTGGTAAAAACTAGGGATTGTATTGTCACAATCAATAAAAACCTCATGTGGTAGCTTCTTAAGAACACCGACTTGAACCAATACCTTTGCTATGCTAGGCCTTGATAATTCTGTGGTTGCCTAATCGATGGATAGAGGCGTACCGATTGCTTTGGCTAATCCAGGAAGACCAATCCATACCGGAACAATTGGAGATTCTTGTTCGGGATGCCATGCCGGAGACCATGCGAGTGTTCTCATAGGGAATTTATGAACATACCACATGTCTTTCATCCAAAGGCGCTGATAATCTGCTTCCGTTGTCAATTGAATCAGAATATGCTTTTGATCCAAGTGACCTAATTTGTAGGCACCTTTTAATTGGAACTTAGCAAAAGCTATTCGTGTATCTTCCACGAGAAAATTTCCCAACTAAAGTCCTCGTGAACGGCTTTGCAAACTGCTCAATTGCTTCCTTCGTTAGCTTAAGAGATGGTGTACCTTTATGGGTGGCTAGAGGTACAAAAGGAAACGCGTTGGACTGCGGTGCTTGTGAAAACAGATCCGCAAAGGATTTGATTTGCGGCGCTTGAGAAGAACTAGGGTTAACCGAACTCGAGATTGGCGACGATTGATTATGAGTCACGGAAGGAGGATTAGGGTTCCCACACGAAGAAGGATTCCCATTCATTAACGGAATCGGAATTTCAGATTGCGGCGCTTGCTTAGCGGCAGCCGCATTAGGGTTAGAGTTTGCATTATTAGAAGGGTTTAGCAGGTAGTGGGATATCGGGGAAAACTGAGAATTCATCGCGGCAAACAAGGCTGCCGGAGAGGACATAGTTGCCGGCCGGCGCCTCTAGGGCAAACCCTAGAGACGGAGAAGAGATGATCGCCTAGAGAGAGAGATTATGTTAGAGAGAGAGAGAGAATTCCTTCGCAAAATCATCCATCTCCCTATCAATATCATCATAAGAAAATCAACTACATATTCCATCTTTATTGTGTTCACTGATGGAATTGGTGTTAAAATTCTGGAAATTTATGGCGTTTATTGTTTATCATTACATGAGTTCTGAAATTTTATGTGCTCATAAGTTAACTCAATTCGTCCTAACAATAGTTTTATGAATTCAAACGGAAATAGAAAAAACAAATAAAAATAAAGAGGAGAGTAAGAGAGAATTTTGGATGGGTTGGTATTTGCTACTCCCTCCGTCTCACTATAAGGTTCTTAGTTTGACTATACACGGGGATTAAGAAAAAATAAATGATGTGAGTGTGAAAAGTAAAGTAAGAGAGGGAAATTGAGTAGGGAGTTTTTGTTGTGAGAATGACAAGTGGGTCTCACTTTCTATTTTAGGTAATAAAGTAAAGTAAGAACCTAAAATTGGGACATACTAAAAAGAAAAGTAAGAACCTTAAATCGATACATTATTTATTTGCTAGTTAAGAATGGGAGATATATAGGGTACCCAAGTGTGGCCTTTTGCTGAGGACAACTAGCGAACTAAGACAACCTTTTTGAGATGGAGGGTGCGCATTTCTGCATTTTATAACTCTCACTTAAATCGATACATTATTTATTTGCTAGTTAAGAATGGGAGATATATAGGGTACCCAAGTGTGGCCTTTTGCTGAGGACAACTAGCGAACTAAGACAACCTTTTTGAGATGGAGGGTGCGCATTTCTGCATTTTATAACTCTCACCGTCAAAAAAATGAAAAAAAAAATAAAAAAAAAAATTGCTCATTATTTACCATTTTGCTCGTCCAAAATTGATGCTGCGTTTCTAAACTTTTTTTTTTTTGAAACAACAAAGCGATTACTTGCATTGACAACAATGTAGGAGATGGCTATCCACAGTTAACGGAAGCACACTCCAAGTTACAATATTGTTATAATGCAAAGCTAACCTAGACATATAATCTGCAAGAGAATTAGCACTTCTCTTAACAAGTGCCATAGATACAGTAGAATTGTCGGCTAAAAGATCACGACAGTCACGAACTAAACCACCCAACTCATTGATGTTGTCCGCTGTCGATTTAATAGCATTGAACACAACCGCGTTATCGGTCTCCACGATCACATTATCCCAGCCCATGGACTTTACCCAGGATAAAGCTTCTAAAACTCCAATGGCCTCCCCCTCGACCACCCTATGAACAACGGGAAACCGTATAGTTCGCCCAGCCACAAACTGCCCCGCTTCATCCCTAAGCACAATGCCAACTCCAGTAACGTTGTTCTCTAGCGAGAAAGAAGCATCACAATTTAGTTTGAACGAGTTGTGGGGAGGTGGATGCCAAAAGTTACATGCACCCGAGACAACCGAAGTACAAATTGGAGAATTATCCCCTGAACGAGTCGCAGCAGTAAGATTAGCGTCCATCCAAACCCGATGGGTCTGTTCTGCCCATTGAACAACTCGACAAGCAGGCGTTTCTAAACATAGAAATAATTATATTGTAATTTAAACAATAAGAAACCAAATAAAATATACTAGTCCTTATGAATATTAAATTGACATGCGAGTGGAGTATTTATGTATTGTATCATTGACCGAAACTAGATTTTTTTATGTTCTTTGAGTGAGATAGTCTATGACTTTGACTTTCCTAATCAATTTGATTTTATTTCAATCAATGTTATAATTATCCTTATAAAATCTTAATTGAAAGTATTTTAACAATGAATTAATTAATAATAAGTAACAAAAATTAGTATTTATTATGCCATAACCAAAGGGAGTATTATCGCATGGATATATGATTGAAGTCCAATTTGTTTATGCAAAAACGTAACTAAAGGTGGGACACCAAAAGGCCAAAGTAGTAGTATTATTATACCATAACCAAGTACATAGTGATGGATTATTTTTGTTTCCACACGCTCATTCTCTGCCAGTCATTTGGGAATGCATTGTTTTCATAGCTTATATAGAAGCCATCAGGCCTTACCAACCAATAAGCTTCTCCATCATAACTGCAGAAAAGACACTTATCTTGTGTACTTTCTGACGTATTATAAACATCAAAAACAGCATCTTTATTACCCCAATAAAAGTGTGCAAACCAAAGAGTCGTGACACCATTACTGCAAAAACTCCATTTATACGTCTCAGAGGGATGGAGAAGATGCATGCCATGATCTTTTCCAGAATGTAAATGAAACTGAATATCGTCTGGCATATTGCTGGTTATCTGTAACTTCCATATCGTACCCCAACAATACGATGTTACCGGGTAAACAAGACAAAATACGAAAACGAAGAAACAAAGAGAATTGTTTTTCATTGAACAACTCTTAATTTATCAAATGTAAATTGAGTTGTCTCTTGAAGTTGAAATATGGCAATTCTTTAGGTAGAGTGTGATTATATACTATTAGGATTTAGGAGGGTTAGACGAAGTCAATCATACATGGTAGAGAAGAAGTAATATGAAAGACTCAATTTTATTATGAACAATAGGTTACATATTTATAGGGTTACATAGAAAGTTCTAGATCTAGTCTAGCTTGTTGTACAAGAAACAATCTCCTAATGATATACAATATCTAGGTTAATATCTAAAAGATATTTACAAAATATACTTAGGAATATATAATATTCCTTATACGCTCCCGCAAGATGGACGATCCTTGGACAAGTCCAATCTTGGAAAGACATGAGATGAACCGGGTGTGATGAAGCAGGTGAGGTGGATGAGTTCCCGGATGCGTGTGATGTTGCCGTGATGAGTTTGGCAAAGGTTGAAGCACGTAATGTCACTTTGGTCGTCACCTTTGTAGGGGTTGTACCCCTCACATGGAAGATAAATTGGTCATCACAATGACGAGGTTGTAGTGTGTTACCTTGCAAGGGATTGGGGTTTTATCGTCAGAATGACGGGGGTTTTGGGTTAGGTGGTTTGGTCGGTTGTAGGGGTTGGTTTGGCCGAGTGTGGGAGGTGCAGTGGTGTCGAGGTAAGATGATGTGGCTTGGGAATGTGCCACAAAGGGTTATTGGGCTTGAGAAGCCGGCTTGAGGTGATTCGGCATGAGGGTTTTGCCAAGGTGGTGCGGTAGGGGATGCGGTAGGTGGTGTGGTAGGGGATGCGGCAGGTTGTGCGGTAAGTTGTGAGGATGTGGGTGCAGTAGGTTGTGTGGTAGGGTGAGTATGTGCGACGTGGGGGTTGTGTCACACAGGGTTTTGAGAGAATGAAAACAAAAAAATAGAGAAGGGTTTCGACTAGTAACGGGGATTAGCCGAGGGTGGTGTATTGCGGTGGGTTGTCGTGGTGGAGCGGAGGTGAGAGGTGAGGTTATGTTTAGGTGAGGCTAGGAGGGTTTGCCTCTAGGGTTTCGACAAGGAGGGTGTTTGTCGTGTGTTTGTCGTAAACATGAACAGTGAAAAAGGGGTAGAATCCCGTATGTCATGTTGTGTCAGCGTTTCAGTTTTGAAAAGGTAATTCCCGCTTCGTTTGTGGTCCGATCGGGGTGATTTTTTCGCCTGGGTTTTGATAAGAGATAGGGCTTCGATCCTACTGGTGTCGATCTGGATTTCCAGATCTCTCGGCAGGTGGTTTTTCTGGGTTAATCTGCTGCAGTTTCTGAGTATTTGTTTGGGCAGTTTTAGTGGGAGATGAAGATGGGGTTTTGTAGGTGGTGGCGGAAGCATGTGGTGGTGATGGCAGGTGAAAGGTGGAGATACAGGGGGTGATGGTGGGGATAGGGTGGGGCGGATAGGGTTTGCCGTTGGGGTTTTATAGGTGGGTGGCGGAAGATGATGGGGTGGAGCGGCTTGGGTTTTGCCGCGGGTTTTGGTGAAGAAGTCCTTCTATGGATCTTTTTGCTCTGATACCATATTAGGTTTTAGGAGAGAAAGACGAAGTCAATTCATACATGGTAGAGAAGAATAATATGAAAGACTCAATTTTATTATGAACAATAGGTTACATATTTATAGGGTTACATAGAAAGTTTTAGATCTAGTCTAGCTTGTTGTACAAGAAACAATCTCCTAATGATATACAATATATAGGTTAATATCTAAAAGATATTTACAAAATATACTTAGGAATATATAATATTCCTTATATATACATGTATATATATACCCACATAAAAGAATGCATATACTCCTCCGTCCTATCTTTAACTTCAAAGACAAAGTAAAAATTATCAATTTCTTCATACTTTGACCAAAAATTTGTGAAAGAATTGATTATCCTAACGAAAGATTAAAAATTACTCCTTCCGTCCCACTCAAAACAGGATTTTTGGTCGATTTAATTATAGTTTGACCAATAATTTGAAGAAAAAATAATGATGCTAATAAAAATTCAAAATCGTTATTGTATCACGGTTAATAAAAACTCGATGAACAAGGTTTATAGAGGGTCTTAACCATTTGGATAATATATCCAATCCATTAAAAGGAATTCCCAGGAATCCAACAAACAAAGTAAATAGAACTAATAAAAGGATAGGAAATAATATATTATTAATATATACTTTTAAATTATGATTAAGATAATTGTTTTCATTTATTTTATTAGTCAAAGTATAATTAAATTGATCAAAAAATTTATTTTGATTGGGACAGAAGGAGTATTATTGAGTGTCTTATTAATAGTGAATCAATAATAATTTTAAAATTTTAGTAGAATAATTCATTTTTATGTAATGTTTTAGTCAAAGTACAGATTTTACTTGATTTTGCTTCGAAAATAGAAGCTTCATGAGGTCAAAAGATCAAAATAACTTTCCTAAAATTTACTCCTCACCCTTGCTCCATCTCTTTCAGATTTCCTCAATTTACTGAAATCTCTCTAGTTTTGTATTCTGATATTCAATCTTATGCTCGTAATATAGCGTAAATATCAAGGTCATCAGGTCATGTTATGATCAAGGCAATTAAGTAGAATCAATTTACTACCACTCCGTCTCAAAACAAAGTACTCCGTTTGATTTTTTTTGTCAACACAAGTTAACTTTGACCAAATATTAAAGTCAATTTAGTCCTACTAATAAAATTCAAGGGGCATTTACCATATAGTCCCTCAACATAATCTTATTTACCTCTTAAGACAAGGAATATTTTAACTAACCATATAGTCCCTAGCTTACATCTTCCTCAACATATTACTAACTACACTCTCTCAAGATTTTACTTTCATCCCAACCACTATCCCCTTAGGCTATCCCTCACCACCTTCTCCAGTCAACAACTCCGGCAACCACCGTTTCCGGCGACCACTCCGGCAAAAAAAAAAAAAATAGCTTCAGTGACCTTCCAGCAACCAAACAGTTGAGAACTTATCAGTAAGTTCTCAGTTGTCAACTAAACTACTAATAACACGAACAATTCCGGCAACGACCAACTCCGGCGACCAAACAGTTGAGAACTTATCAGTAAGTTCTCAGTTATCAACTAAACTACTAAGAACACGAACAACTCCGGCGACCTACTCCGGCGACCAAACAATTGAGAACTTATCAGTAAGTTCTCAGTTGTCAAATAAACTACTAAGAACACGATTAACTCCGGCGACCATCAACTCCGGGGACCAAATAGTTGAGAACTTTTCAGTAAGTTCTCAGTTGTAAAATAAACTACTAAGAACGCAATCAAATCTGACGACCACCAACCCCGACGACCACCAACTCCGGCTAACAAACAACTGAGAACTGTCAACTAAACTACTAATAACACGAACAATTCCGGCAACCACCAACTCCGGCGACCAACCAATTGAGAACTTATCAGTAAGTTCTCAGTTATCAACTAAACTACTAAGAACACGAACAACTCCGGCGACCTACTCCGGCGACCAAACAACTGAGAACTTATCAGTATGTTCTCAGTTGTCAACTAAACTACTAAGAAAACGATCAACTCTGGCGATCAAACAACTGAATACATATCAGTAACTTCTCAGTTGTCAGTTACAACTCCAACCGCGACCAACTTAGGCGACCAACAATTAAGAACTTTTGAGTTGTTCTCATTTGTTTAGTAAAGAAATTGTTCGGTTGTTCTTAATTATTAATGGTTCTAAGTTGTTAACTCGTAAGTTGTTCTGTAGAAAAGTTCTCGGTTATTAATGGTTCTCAATTGTTGACTACTAAGAACACGACCAACTCCGACAACCAATAATTAAGAATTGTTCTCAACTATTCACTCAACAACATTGAGAAGTTCTCTATCATTCTTAGTTCGTCAACCAAGAAGGTGACCAACTATGAGAAATTCAATCCAATCCAACTTGAAACCCCCTCAAGATTTTTAACTAGAAGTTTCTACAAGGGAAATTAAATCACCAAAAATGGCATTCAAACAACACAAATATTGAGGTGAGCTCATGATCCTGAAAATGAACAATCCAATCAGGTCTTCGTGATTTTCAACTCAGCAATGTGTGGAAATTGAAGATTTTTCAACACAACCACAATCCACTACACCAACACCATTTCATGACTCTACTGATACTTATTCTTGCTTTTATATCACAAGAGATTCGATCAGAATATATTAGGAAGGGTGATAGGATTTCGGAGGTGATATCGGCACTGGAGACGACGATGGAATGAGGTAGATCTGTTGACTTGGGTCACCGACGTAGGACAACGTTGCCGAAGTTGCAGCCGGAGTTCGAAGATAGAGTCAACGGCGGATCTACGACGGACAGAGGCTTGAAATGCCAGATCTACGACAATCAGAGGCTAAAAATGCCAGTCAATGTTGTCAGGGAAGGAGTGACGCCGGAGAAGATAAAGGGGGTCGGATCCAATTCGCCGGCGGTCGCTGGATCTGGAGAAGGAGTATCAACACTCAGAGGCGCCGTCGCCGGAGAAATTAGAGAGAGGGTTTAATGGGGGTAGAAACGGGGACGGAGGAGTTTGTAGTAGATGAAGGATGGTCGCCGGTGTGCTAGCTAAGGGAAGGGGTGGCCGGTGAAGGGGGAGGTCGCCGGAGGACGGGGAGCGGAGGGGTCGTCGGAGGATGGGATCGGAGGGTCGCCGGAGGATGGGATCGGAGGATAGAGAGAGGAAGTAGTGAGAGAAAGGTCGTCAGGTTAGAGAGAGAAGGGAGCGTGCGTGTGACTGATTGCAAGGGAGGAGGGGGGTAGGGTTTTATTTATAGTAGGGTAGTTTCGGGATTTAATATTTTTAATGGACTAGGTGGTAAATATAAATATTAGCTTGGACTAGATGGTAATTGAAAATATGGCCTTGGATTAGGTGGTAATTTCAGTTAGGATAAGGGATTAGGTGGTAATTTTCTCAAAATTCAAAAAGTTGTTATTGATAAATCACTTACTAATTTATCAATAGCAATTTTTACAATTTCATTAGAATGATTAGATTGACATTAATGTTTAGTCAAAGTTAACGTGTGTTGAAAAAAAAAAATCAAACTGAATAATTTGTTTTGGGACGGAGTGGTATTAAAGTTTGACATTTTTTGCCAAATCGATTGACTTTTCACCAAAAGAAAATTATATAAATTTAATTATCTTCTAGAATTTGTAGAAATAAATAGTGATTATATTATTAAGGGCAAATTGCAAATAAGGGCTAGAAGTTCACCAGCTCTTCGTAGAAGAGAGCCCATTGTTTCAAAACTCGCACATCAGGGCCCAAAGATAGAACAAACTAGCAAATAAGGGTTTTTTTTTTTGACGAAAATGTTAAAATTTTCAATTAAATTAACATGTGCCGTGCACATGTGAACTTAACTGAAATTAGTTTTACTTTTTAAGGAGTAAACTAGAAATATTAAAGTTTATGGGACTAAAAGTAAAAATTTCTTCAATGATTCACGAAATTATTATTATTATTTCAAAAAAATATTTCACTAAATTTATTTTTTAAAAAAGATTATTTTTATTTTATTTTTTTTGGAAAAAAACTCTTAATTAGTTTTTCCTCGATTTTTTTCACTAAATAATGTGCTTAATTAATCTATAATAAATCAAAATTGCTAACATACTGCACTAAAGTTTTGAAATTCATTCTATGAAAAATAATTTCGCTTATTTTTTTATAAAAAAATCACTGAATTAATTTTATTTTGAATTTTTTCCTTTTTTTTTTTTGGTTTTGAAATTATATCTCCTCCCTCTCTCTTATGTTAACCCATGTCACCCAATCTCTCTTATGCACTTAATTATCTTTTTGTCCAAAAATTAAAAAAAAAAAGTCTTTTTAAAACAAATAAATTTAGTGAAATATTTAAAAAAAAAAATCGTGAATCATACATATATTGGAGAAATTTTTACTTTTAGTCCCTTAAACTTTAATATTTCCAGTTTACCCATTAAAAAGTAAAACTAATAGTTAAGTCCATATGTGCACGGCACATGTTAATTTAACAGAAAATCTAACATTTCCGTCAAAAAAACCTTATTTGCTAGTTTTTTTCTATCTTTGGGCCCTGATGTGCGAGTTTTGAAACAATAGACCCTCTTCTACGAACATCTGGTGAACTTCAGGCCCTTATTTGCAATTTAGCCTATTATTAATGGTGCATCAATAACTATATAATTAAATGAATGCAAATACTTATGACAAATTCTCATATACAACGGCTTGTTTTGTTCTGCTGCTTCTCGCAGCCACTTGCTCCGCTATATCCGACCGTTGGATCCAGCCCTCCCACTTCTCAGATCGCGACACGTGTCTTCCCTAAAAAAAACACTAACCCATTAACTTTAAAATGCTATATCTTGAGATTTATAACTCAAAAAAAAAAAAAAAAAAAAAAAAAAAACCGTTGTGTTCGTCTCGACGAGACGAATAAAACTACATAGGTCATGCTATGGTTTGATTTAAAAAAAAAAACATATTTTTTTACACACAAAAAGTTTGAGTTGCTTGTCAGCTGAGATGTAACACTCTGTTCAAATAAAAGTAACAGATTCATATTCAAAAAGTAACACTTTTACAGTCACATGTAACAGCAATTTTACAAAAAAAAAAAAATGTTTTGATAGTTTTTGTGGTTAAAAAAAGTAATATTTGAAGTGTAACAAAGTGGATATATGATTATAATTTTTTATATAGATGAATGTAACATTTTTATTTAGTAAATGTTATTTTTCTTCTTTAAAAAAAAAAGTAAAAATTCATATATATAATCGGGTTTGCATTTCAATTGTAACTTTCTCAATAAAAAATTGTTACATTTTCAGATATAATGTTACATTTAAGAATATAATCTGTTACAATTGAGGAAAAAATATTACATTCATTTTTTATTAAATGTAATATTAGCTTAGTTTGTCAATCTTATGTTATTTTTGAAAATAAAAGTGTTACATTTGAAAAAAAGAGTGTTACATTCCTTTATAAAAAGTGTGACATTAGTTTAGTTGCCAATCTTTTATGTGTATCTTTAATCTATTGCAGCAAAATTGTGGTACATTTTTTTTAAAAAAAATGTTACATTTTGAAAGAAAAAGTGTTACATTTCGTTATAATAAGTGCTACTCTTGTTGGGAGGAAAAAAAAATTTGGGTGGCAATAAAAAAGAAAAAAAAAAAAGAGGGCCTGGCGCCGTCGCGCACAGGAGACCTCCTCAATACTTATATACTTAGAATAAATATTACAGTTTGACATTTTTTTTAGCTTATCTTTAACTTATATTGATTTTTATCTTTTTATAGTTATCTAGATAAATGCAAATACTTATATACTTTGAATTAATAAATGTAAATAGTTACTGATTAGTTGTCAATTTACTAACAGTTTGTGATCGTAAAAAACTTGTGTTGTGATCACTTTACTGTAAAATGTTTTTTTCATTTCTTATGGAAAATCAGTTTCATCTCTTAGTGTAAAACAGGTTTTTCATATGACGGATTTTTTGTGAATAGATGTTTATGGACAAAAATATAAAAATCTATATTGGGTAAATTATAAAATATGGTCTAATGTCCACAGGATGTACTATTTTTTGAGGCTCCACTTGCTAGTTTCGTCAATTTGGGGCTTAAAATGTCAATTTTTTTGCTAGAACGAAGCTTTTGGACTGAATTCATTAGAAAACTCAATAAAGCAGTCAAGTTTCAAGCACGTCCAACTTATTAATAAGGGCAATTCAATAATCTCACGTGGGCATAAACCAAACATAATGAGATTTTGTCATTTCAGACCCTAAGTTAACATAATTGTAATTATAGACCTCAATATGGATAATGTCTGTCCTAGTTTGGGCTCCAATTTGAGAAGAGCTTATACATGTAAACTGTTAGTAAATCAGACCTAAGAGATAGCAAATAATAATGAACACAAAATAACAACACAGAATTTACGTGGTTCACCAATCTTTATTGGCTACCTCCACAGGCAAAGGGAAACAAATATTATTATGGCGGAGAAACAATTACAAAGAAGATGATCACACTAATCTACGTTTGCATGAACTTTGATCACAAAGTTCCTAGCAATGCAAAACCCTAGGTCTAGAATTATTGATCTCTCTTACTTTCTGAGTAAAATAAGGTACTGAATTAATTTGGGACAGAGGGGAGTATAAATACTTATACTAATTCCCTAACTAATCGTAGGATAGAGGAGTCCTAATTCTATGCTAATAGCGCCAGCCCTAAATAAACAAGAAGTATCCTTGTTTTTTTGATAAACAAGTCAACCGGCATTGCGGCCCACTAAGCTGGTTACTCCTTGCGTGACTTCTTGCATGAACAGGCATGCAAAAGCATACGCCTAACCATCTGATTCTATGGCTTTGGCTATAAGCCTTAGCCTAAACTCCTTCGTCTCATTTTTTACTCTTTCTGTCCCGGAATTACGAACTTGTTAATTTAATCCATTTAAATTGACGTCCCAAAATTCAAAGGCATTAAACTTAACAATCTCCACCTTGACTTTGAATCTCCCCTAATAATTCAGATGCACGAGCTATAGACTCCACCTTGAGCTACATCCCTCGTACCAGATTTTTCAACCTTTGCCTCAGTCTGTCTTTCGTCAAAGACACTAGATTTTGTGTACCATGTATCTCCAAGACACTCAGAATTTGCCTCACCAGACAAACAACTTTGTCTTCTGGACAATCAAATTTTTTGCATGCAATGTATCCTACGGACACCCAGATGTGCACCTATGGGCACTCAGAATCGCCCCAACGGGCGACTAACAGTCATTCAGTTGTGGCCCATCCAATCGACATTGGATCATGCCAACCATGACTGATAGAACCGGTGTGTGTTGATCTTCTAGCCGTGACATGCCCAGTTCACTCCGGCCTAGAGTAAAACGATGCTCCACATGCTCGTCAACACCCTCACCATTCTCAGAACCTTGGAGGATGAACAAGGAACCTTTTCTTTCACCCTTCAGAATCACATCTGAACCTTTGTAGACATCCATAACTCCACCTTCACCTTTGAAACTGTATCCCTTCTTGTCCAACCGACTAAGCGATATCAAATTATTTGCTACTTGTGGAACGTGTCTTACCTTGTTCAATGTGAGAGTTTTATCACCCGAAGTTCTCACCCTTACAGATCCCATGCCAACTACCTCGCAGTCTGATCCATTAGCCATATAAATACGGTCTCCATCTTTCTGCTCGTACGTTGTAAACTGCTCCTTACGCGAACACATGTGATATGACGCTCCCGAATCCAGAACTCATGCAACTTCCTTGCACGCTTCTTCTTCGGTCACCATGGCATAATCACAATCCTCATCAAGATTGTCACTGCTTGCCGCCGCAGCAGTCGACTCAGATTTCTGTTGCTCTCTCTTCTTCTTGGGACAATCGGTTTTCCAATGCCCTTTCTCCTTGCAAAAACTACAGATATCCCCAGGTCTCGGAACCCGTCTAGAACCTCCGTTCCTTCGACCATGCCCTTGCTACCTTTCGCAACCAAACCTGATAACTGAGATTATGTGCTAGTACCACTCGCCTTTCGGCGCAGTTCTCTAGTCTTCAGACCAGACTTTACTTGCTCCAGAGTAATTGTCTCTTTGTTCAGACATGAATCAACATATGATTCATATGACAACGATAGAGACACCAGAAGAATTAAAGCAGCATCTTCATCCTCAATTTTCACCTCTATATTACGTAATTCGAGTAATAAAGCAGAAAATATATCTAGATGATCCTTGATAGGCGTACCTTCAGACATATGGAAAGTAAATAGCTTCTTCTTCATATAGAGCTTGTTGGTTAGAGATTTTGTCAAATACATCTTCTCTAACGTCAGCCACAAGCCTCCCGCTGTTTCTTGATCCGCTACTTCCGCTAAGATCTCATCATCAAGACTCATGATAATCATTGAATGAGCCTTCTCATCCAATACTACCATGTCTGCAGCCTTCTTCGAATCCCCTGCTGTGGGAACGGCATCTGCCTTACCTTTTGGATCCTTTTGATCCCTGATTGCAGTAGCCACTGGAGCCCACAAACTTTGTCTTCGCAACATGGCTCTCATCTTAATCTGCCATAAACTGAAATTGTTCTTCCCATCAAACTTGTCGATTTTCTGGTCCATCCCGGAATCCATCTCTTCTACCGCAGCGGAATGCCCTGATCTTTATTGACTAACCAGGCTCTGGTGCCACTTGTTAGTAAAGTGCCACTTGTTAGTAAATCAGACCTAAGAGATAGCAAATAATAATGAACACAAAATAACAACACAAAATTTACGTGGTTCACCAATCTCTATTGGCTACCTCCACAGGCAAAGGGAAACAAATATTATTATGGCGGAGAAACAATTACAAAGAAGATGATCACACTAATCTACGTTTGCATGAACTTTGATCACAAAGTTCCTAGCAATGCAAAACCCTAGATCTAGAATTATTGATATCTCTTACTTTTTGAGTAAAATAAGGTATTGAATTAATTTGGGAAAGAGGGGAGTATAAATACTTATACTAATTCCCTAACTAATTCGTAGGATAGAGGAGTCCTAATTTTATGCTAATAGCGCCAGCCCTAAATAAACAAGAAGTATCCTTGTTTTGATAAACAAGTCAACCGGCATTGCGGCCCACTAAGCTGGTTACTCCTTGCGTGACTTCTTACATGAACATGCATGCAAAAGCATACGCCTAACCATCTGTTTTTATGGCTTTGGCTATAATCCTTAGCCTAAACTCCTTCGTCTCATTTTTTACTCTTTCTGTCCCGGAATTACGAACTTGTTAATTTAATCCATTTAAATTGACGTCCCAAAATTCAAAGGCATTAAACTTAACATAAACCATTAACATCAAGGTTTTCTACTGTAGTATATGATTTGAACTATCTTGTGATTTTATTTTTTTGATAGTTCAACTCATGGATGTGCCACATAGCGATCCTAATTATTCCTGACTTTCATAGCTCATCGAATCATCAATGAGTTACATCAGAGTCAAAAGAAAATATTTTATGTGAATGATGTGTTTGAGTGTGTGTATATATACACACACACACATACACACACGATGAACATTGACTTACCAAACGGTTCTTACAACCTTTAAGATCAAAATCTTCGAGTTTTTGGCAAAATGACCTTGCGTACTATCAATTTAATGCATTTTAACATTTATACAGTCAAAGCGCTCAATGGCACATGCGTACTTTTGTTTAATATCCAGTGTGACCAAGTTTTCTAATGGGTGTTAAAAACCTAACAGCTTTGTATACATATTTTTCAAATGTGGTCATTAAAGTTTTCTTTTTTGCAATGTCCTCATCCCTCTCAAAGAATTGTCAAATTTTTAACTGGAGTTGGTCATGAGCTATCACGTGATTAACATTCGTTAAATACTTAACAAACATCTATCAACTAACCCTCACTAACACCTACACCACTTCCATTTTTTCTGGCGACAAAATCTTGAACACAACTGCACCTGCAACCAATCACCGCCACCACCACCAAATTCAGAAATTGAACAAACCAACAAACCTAGAATTTGAAAAAATCCAAAAATTCAACAAACTAACACACCCATAGATTTGTGAAAAATCAATTTTACAAATCTGTTTTTTTTAGATTTGTGAAAAATCACAAATCAATTTCACGATCTGAGTTTTCGCAGAGGAGAGAAAGGTCGACGGCTTGCAGATAATGGCTACGGTGGCTGGAGTCGTGGAATACGGGGAGGCAGATATAAGGAGAGAATGTGAGTGTCTGCGTGTGCGTGTGAGAGAGAGAAACAAAGAGAGTATGACTCTGGGTTTTGTTCTTGTGCGGCTTCTAAATGGTGGCGGGATCGAGGGAGTAGGTTGCGGTGGAGGAGATGAAGGGCAGTGGTGAGACAGTGATGGATAGGCTGATTGTAGATGAGATACAAAAGAATGGAGGCGGCGCTGCGGCTTGGGTTGGAGAAGATAAAAATTGAAGGGACGGAGTTCTCTGCATTTAACGCTGAGCATGACTTCCTAAACTCCACAATGAAAAAACCTTCACATGTCATCACCCAGTTACCAACTTTTCGAAATGTCTCCACTTCGTTAAAAGAATTGTTAATTATTTAACTATTATTGGTCATGTGCCATCACATGACTAACACCAGTTGAATACATAACAATCCATCAATCGAAATAACTAAAATTTAGCAAAACAACTCTGAGATGGAAAACGACACTTATACCCCCGTCTTCAACCTTCATTCCCTTATCCCAAATACAATTTTCAACATTCGATTTTGAATTGCCTTCATCCTCTACATAGTTACAGTTCAAACCTACGTCAAAACTCTTCATTCCCATAACAAATTAACAATTGATTTTGCATTTCGTTAATATCATTCACAATAGGTGGGTCGTGGATAAAAAAAATGGGATTCACCGCCCTTTTTGTTTTCTCCTCCTCCGTCAATCTGGCCCTGTCTTCCTTGAAAAACAAAGTCAATATCAAGCTCTCTTCCCCATCAGTTCGAATTATGCCCCTCCCGTCACTCTCTCCTCCCCGAACTTCGTCAACCCTTTCCCAATACCTTCACTGCTGCCGTTACATGTCTCGACTGTTTCTCGTCGTTGCACTTTGGATGCTCGCCGTCGTCAAAGTCCCAATTTTCAAGTCTGGCTTTTGGGTATATTCCCAAAATTGTTGCACGCCAAATTTTGATTTTGGGTATTTTCCAATATTGATTTCAAGTTTTAAAACCCAAGTTATTGGTTTAAGTCATCAACATGCTTACTATATTGATATAGTAAGTGTTTTTTTTTTTAAATCTCATTTTTCTCTTAAAAGAAAATGGAAAGTGTAGTTCTGCTGGTGGGTGTTTCGTTTGCTTCAAAGTTTAATATTATTTCAGACTTGAATGAGATTTTATGAATAAAAAAATGAGATTTTATTTTGGATTTGTGATTTTAAATAACGGGTAAAGCTAATGTTTGAAGAATTGGTGTTGACTTGCTGGTGGTGGAAGGGTGGTGGGAGCAACAAGTTCATTAGTTGAGGTAGATAAAGTTAGGGTTAGACTAACTCCATTGATGGCCAAGTTAATTAGTTGTTGTGTGGTTGCGCTTGATGCATCAAACACTTGATGCTTGATGCTTAATAGATTGTAGAGTAATTTGGAGGTAGGATTCAATGATTTAATTATTTCATCCAACATGAATATGTCCAACACTCTCTTAATAATTGATAATCATTATTCTTGCTTAACGAATAAGAACCTCACTCAACACTCGACATCTAACGCTCAATGTGATCAAATGCATCATATCTATAAATTACCCTATATTCTATTAGCATCAATCATCTGGTGATTGATGCATCAAACACAATCTTATTCTTAGTCATGATATGACACATGTGACATAACCGAGGAGTATATCTAAAGGAGTGAGTACATTACGAAGAAATGGTAGTTGAATGATGAAATTCTAAAAGAAAAATATTGGGGAGCACATAAAAAAAAAGGAATTGACCAAAAATAAGGGCTTTGCCTAAATTGAAAATCTGAATGACTTTCTGTTTTCCCGCCTTCTGAGGTCAAAACAATTTCAAAATTTTTTTGGCTTCCACTTTCGTCCTTTCCCCAATTACAAAAACCTCGTTTTTGTCT
Organism: Campanula takesimana; assembly: GCA_026119855.1. Classification (NCBI taxonomy): domain Eukaryota; kingdom Viridiplantae; phylum Streptophyta; class Magnoliopsida; order Asterales; family Campanulaceae; genus Campanula; species Campanula takesimana. The sequence continues at coordinate 571,406 of JAOWBW010000665.1, read as the reverse complement.
CCCCGTTAAGAAACCCTCTTTTTCTATAAACCCCGTCAGAGAGAGAGAGAGAGAGAGAGAGAGAGAGAGAGAGAGAGCGGTATGTGTACTAACGGGAAGAGAGCATCGGAGCAGATGGAAGCTGCCGACGCCCCTTCTTCTCCTCTATCAAAAAAACTCAAATCATCACCGGCAGTTGATGGATCGCCGGCAGTAGATGACGACGAACCTCAGTTCATCGGACAATCTGTTCCGGCCGATGAGGCCAGAGAAAAATGGCCTCATCGTTATCAATCGAAGGTTCTTTAATCCCCACTCCACACACTCATGTTCAATCTTTTCGTTCTCAGAAACAACATTCACACCCATTTATTGATTTTTCGATTCTCTCTCTTGGTGTATAGAATTTTTGATTGTTTTTTGTCTTTTGGGGGTCTTTGTTTACAGAGCAAGTTGAAAGTTGGGGTTTCATCGACTGTGGCAAATGGGTAATATTTTTTGAACTTTCAGTTTTTCTGGTTTGTTTTGATTTTAGTCAAAGCAGATAAATTTATACAATTGTTATATTGTTTGATTGTTGAAGCAATGGCGATGAGAAGGAATTTTTGCAGGCTAAGTGTCACTACACACAGTGTGTCGTTGATGGGTGTGTTTACAAACTTTATGATGACACTTATGTCAAAGTAAGCTAACCTCTCTCCCCTTCAGTTTTAAGTTGTTTTAATTATCTAGGATTCGCAATGAAGTTTCTTTCTAGCCAATTGACTCACAATGCATCCGTATTCGAGGAGATAACACCTCCACCATCCCAAGAATCTAATCGCTAAGATTTTCTAACAACCTAGTAGGGTTTAAACAAACTTCAATAAAATTAAAAAGCTGCAATTTTTGCAATTTATTGAAAGCAAATTAAGAGCATCCACAATTGAAGCTTTTTCATAGCTCTTAATTTTTGTGTATAACCCATGTTGAGGTTTTACTATTGTGGAAGCTTTAAATAGCTCTTTACTATAAAGCAGCTCTTCCACAGAGCTGATTTTTTATATGGTTTTCATTAATGGTCACCAACACCCTAGGCACATCACTGAATCTCACATATTTTTGTTTCTTTATGGGGCCACAAATAAGTTGGGGAAAAAGATCCAGTACAGTGGAGAATGAGTTAGATTTTTAGTTATAAACTTAATAAAGATGTGGCATGTAGGGACCACAAAAAACTATCTAAAGAGCTCCTACTATTGTGAATGCTTTACCTATTTCATCTTGAGCAATAGGAGATGTAAGTACCTTATCCCACCATAGAGCCCTTCATCGGTGGTAAAACCAAAAAATGTTGGAAAGGGTTGAAAAACACAAAGCTGTTGACATTGACGAAGATATTGTATTTAGTTGTAAAAAGATCATTTTTCCTAAATCAAAAGCCAAGGGATTGAAAAACATATTTTAAAGGATGAAAGAGGTCAAGTAACCCAATAGCACAGCTATAGAATTATCACCCATTTACATTCTCAAATTTCCAGATGGAGGGTATTTAAAGCCACCACAAAGATTTTTGTAAACAAGCAGCAGGAAAAGAGGAGAGAAGAGAAAATACGTATGCGGCGTAGATAGAAAAGAGAGAAACCGTAATCTTCTATTACATACTACTAGGTTATAAAAGACTAACTCATAACTACTAATTACCTAAATGCCCTTCTTCATATACTAATACTCCCCCTCAAGCTGGAGCATAGATGTTTATCATGCCCAGTTTGTTACAAATATAATCTACTCTCACCCGTGTTAGACTCTTAGTAAATATATCAGTAAGTTCTTTCGTACGCACATACGAAGTAGAGACAAGCTTCTGTAGAATCTTTTCCCGTACAAAATGACAATCAACTTCAATATGCTTGGTCCTTTCGTGGAATACCGGGTTTGTAGCGATGTGCATGGCTGCTTGATTATCACACCACAACTTCATTGGTAGGGTAATCCCGAAACCAATCTTCTCCATCAACTGTTGTATCTATACGAGTTCACAAGTCGTTTGAGCCATTGTACGGTACTCAGACTCTGCACTCGATTAGCCACCACCTTTTGCTTCTTGCTTTTCCAAGAAACTAAATTACCACCCACAAATACACAGTATCCAGTAGTAGACTTTCGATCACTTGGTGATCCTGCCCAATCAGCATCAGAAAAAGCTTCTACTCCCATGTGTCCATGATCCGCATATAAAATACCCCTGCCTGGAGTATCACAAGGTTTCGCCCCAAGTAACCCAGTCTCCTCGAGTAAATCAAGAACATATTTTCTTTGTGAAAGAAATATTCCTTTCTTAGACTGAGACACTTCAATACCAAGAAAGTACTTGGGGGTACCCAAGTCTTTTGTCTGAAACTGCGTTTGGAGATATGACTTAAGAGCATCAATCCCCTTTACATCACCGCCTGTAATCACAATATCATCCACATACACAACCAGTATAATGCAACCATCATTAGTATGCCTAACAAAAACAGTGTTTCACATGTACTTCTCTGTAAACCAAACGTGAGCACCACATTGCTGAATCGTGCAAACCACGCTCGAGGCGACTGTTTTAACCCATATAATGACTTTTTCAGCCTGCACACCTTGCCCTTATACTCCCCTGAGCAACGAACCCTGAAGGTTGCTCCATATAGACTTCTTCATGTAAGTTGCCGTGAAGAAACACATTCTTCACATCTAACTGGTACAATGGCCAATGATTAGATGCAGCTAATGATATCAAGAGACGAACAGAAGTCAATTTAGCCACGGGTGAAAAAGTGTCAGTGTAATTCACACCATACTCTTGAGCGTAGCCCTTAGCTACTAACCTGGCTTTCAACCGAGCAACGGTACCATCAGGATTCATTTTGACAACATACACCCATTTACACCCAATTGCTTTCTTACCCTTAGGAAGAGAGACTAAGTCCCATGTACCATTATGCTCAAGAGCCTTCATTTCCTCTTCCATAGCAGATTTCCAACCACTATGAGATAAAGCTTCAAACACATTTTTAGGAGTAGTGACAGAATCAAGACAAGCAACAAAGGAACGAGAGGAATTTGACAACTGATTGTAGGAGACATATGAGGCAATGGGATAAGTACATGCACGTTTACCTTTGCGAATGGCAATAGGAAGATCAAGATCACGATCAGGTTCTGGTGACGAGGAGATAGGCACAGGAGATGAAGCCTCAGAAACTGGATTTGCCGGTAAAGTTGGCAATGATTCTGCAGTTGATTGTGGATGACGTCTAGTATACACTTGAGTGACTGGAGGACGATAGGTTGTCTCGGATGTAGATACAGAACTTGGAGATGAGCATGTTACTGTATAAGTAAGGAAGTCAATATCATCGTTTGGAGTAGACATAGAGATAGATTGTTGATTACTACCAAAATATGAACTCAACTCAAAGAAAGTAACATCAGTGGAAACCAAATACCGTCTAAGATTAGGAGAATAACACCAATACCCTTTTTGAGTGCGAGAATATCCAACAAATACACATTTCAACGCCCTTGGATCCAATTTACTAACCCCCTGTCGATCATCCTGAACAAAACAAGTACAACCAAATATTTTGGGAGTAACTGGGAATAAGGACTGAGAAGGATAGAGAATAGAATATGGAATACTTCCATCAAGTACAGAAGATGGAAGACGATTAATAAGAAATGTAGCTGTGTGAACTGCATCTGCCCAAAAAGTTTTCGGGACATTCATTTGGAACATTAATGCCCGAGCAACCTCTAACAAATGGCGATTCTTACGTTCAGCAACACCATTCAATTGAGGAGTAACAATACATGAAGACTGATGAATAATTCCTTTCTGTGACATAAACGAAGAAAAGACCCCAGAAAAATATTCTTTGGCATTATCACTTCTAAGATTACGAATAAGACAATCAAATTGAGTTTTTATCTCGGCATAAAAGGAACAAAAAATATCAAATAACTCGTCTCTAGATTTCATTAAATATAACCAAGTACTTCTTGAATAATCATCAACAAATGTAACAAAATACCGAATACCGGTTTTAGATAGTATAGGACAAGGACCCCAAACATCAGTATGGACTAACTCAAAAAGAGATGAAACCCTTTTGTTGATTCTAGGAAAATACGACACACGATAGTGCTTAGCTAACTCACATGACTCACAAGGTAAACTAGAAATAGACGCTAACTCTGGACACAATTTCTTCCGCACGGGCAAAGAAGGATGACCATAACGACAGTGGAGCTGGAATGAAGATAGAGAACTATGACAAGAAATTAAAGAGATACTAGACGGATCAACAGCAGCAACACTTCATTAAGCAAATACAATCCATTGGATTCACTTCCTCTACCAATAACACTCCGCGTCGACAGATCCCGAAAGAGACAATAGCCAGGAAAGAAATAAACAGAACAATGTAAGGTCCTCGTTATTTGACTCACGGATAGTAAATTGAAAGGAAATTGTGGTAAATAAAGGTTGCAGTCACTTACCTTCACCAATTCAGGCTTCGAAAATCAATTTCTGACCAAATTCCGAGATCTAGGGTTCTATTTGTTCTCTCACGCGCCACCTCCCACCGGTGCGTGTTCTATATTTCGGCAACAATTCCGCCAGACACCACCACTACAGAGTTCGCCTGAGTCACGCGATCAAAACCCTTGCCTCAGAGTGTTCTATTTGTTCTCTCATGCGCCACCTCCCACCGGCGCGTGTTCTATATTCCGGCAACAATTCCGCCAGACACCACCAGGTCCACCACTACAGAGTTCGCCTGAGCCACGCGATCAAAACCCTAGCCTCGGAGTACACATCCACTTCATCAATCTCAGTCAATCACGCATCAGAATTTCAATCTTGTCTGCGCTTAGCCAGAGTCGACGCCAGTCAGCGCATAGGGCTAACGTCGAAGTAGGTTGTTTGATTGTATAGGACTACTCTAGTGGCTCGTATCACCGCTAGAGGCTCTGTATACCATGTAAACAAGCAGCAAGAAAAGAGAAGAAGAGAGAAGAGATAATACGTATGCGGCGTAGAGAGAAAAGAGAGAAACCGTAATCTTCTATTACGTACTACTAGGTTATAAAAGACTAACTCATAACTACTAATTACCTAAATACCCTTCTTCATATACTAACAATTTTAACCATCCATTGTACTTCCATTCCTAATATCATTTGATGCTTGAAGCTCACTAACTATTCCCTAGTTGCGGAATGCTGCATGCAATTGACCTACCTTTGTTAGACATAGCCGAGGGCGATATCTTGTGGGGGTGCGGATAAGTCATCTGCACATGACTATTCTCCCACCCACATTTAGGATCATCGGGGAGTAGTGGGTTGGTGGCTGGAATAAAGAAGCATCCCTTGGCCCAATCACGGGATTACATGTGGCTTATCCTTATTCAAAGGAGAACTGCACCATGACACCAGACACGTGTCTGTACTAATATATGCACAAGCCAAGGAGAAATAGACACCAAAGTGTATCGAGCGCATATGGTCTGTAACGTGAGCACGCATTTCGAAGACCATACATTTGTCTCAACGGTATCAACACTGAAGTGTATGGATTGCATATGGTCTGTGCTGCGAGTATGTATTGCGATGCCTGCAAATGCGTCTCAGTTGGTATTTTTACAGGCATTGACAGCCAGATAGCTAAATTATTTTCAAAAATTCTGGTGTGCCATCCTTGTCTTTTCCGAGGACCATGCTAATTCTTGTGGTTTGCGCTACCGTATTCACTTCTCCTTGGTTGTTGTGTAACTACAGACTTTAACTGAACAACTGTTATATGCATGTACGACTCAGTACAAACAAGACCCAAAGTGAGCGCTCTTGCCACTTATTATTGTTCTCCTTTTTGCACCTTATTTGACTCAAGAGACTCTTAACGAATAAGTAGTGTTGCCTTTAGCTTAGGTCAAGCATCAAGGCGTACTAGGGGATTAAAATGCTGCCTTCCAGTAGCTGTAATCCAACAAACTAGATATGGTTTTGTAGCAGTAGACTTTATTTTGCTCTCAAATGTGTAAATAAGTAGACCTTACCTACCACAGATGTATTTTTGTTGTCCATCCTGTCTGAGATTGGATCCTTGTTGTCTGTTAACTCCCCATCCAAGGAACCCTTAAATGTTGCAAGTAATGAACATGGAGTTAATGTTTGAATGTATTAAGCCGATTGCGATTCAAATATGTTACATTTTAGCTGGGAAATTTGATTTTACATTGCTTATGTATCAAATATCAACTGCTTCCTTATGATATTAAATTGTTCACGTGTACCTAAATTGTGTTTGTCTTTCCCTAGAAACTGTCTGTATTTTTTTCATGGAAATATGTAGATACTTTTAATGCATAAGTAACATCCTTATCTCCACTATTTATTTCTAACCTTTTTTTTTTTACCTAATTTATTAGGCTGAGGAGGGGCAACCAGACTTTATTGCCAGGATCGTGGAGATGTTTGAAACCCTTAATGGGGATTTTTATTTTTCTGCTCAATGGTTCTTTAGAGCCGAAGATACTGTGAGATTACTTTAGTTCTCTTCTTTGCTAGATAATTCATGCATAAATTTGTACCTCCTCCTTCCGTTAAAGATAGACCCACTATCCTCTTCGGTTATGTCCCAAAGCACGTTTTTTTTCTCATATAGTTTAGTTATTTTTGTGCAGATAATTATATCTACCTTTACATGGATCATAATTGATGCAACCTACTTTTTTGATCATAAATAACGTCCATTTTTGTTAACAGAGGGCCGATAATGCAGTATACTTCCATAAAATACAACCATTATCTGTAGATATTTAATTCGTACACTGCATAATTTTGCGAAAGTGTTTATAACGTTGCACGATATCAGACAAAAGTACAACATACTTTTGCCTGCAGTTTGCTAAATTAGGTGATATTCTTGCTTATGTTAGTATACTGCATTATTTATAATGCACTTAAATGTACTTTGTTTTATTAGTCGAAAAAAGAGTATGTTACATTATATGTACATTTCACTAAAGTACGTTGCATTATAAGGCCATTCACCCCTAAAAAGGCAATAACGTACAGCAAGTAATGCATCATGCATAAAAAAGTTTGACTTGTCAAATGAAACAACTGTTTTGGGATGGGAAGAATGTATATGTGCATTTTCTGTTTTTCTTTTTCTACCATTGACCAACACTCATTTTTCATCTTTCCAGGTGATCAAAGAGGAAGCTCATCTTATTGACAAAAGACGGGTGTTCTATTCAGAAATGAAAGATGACAATCCGCTTGATAGCATTGTCTCTAAAGTTAAAATAATTCAAGTTTCCTCAAATGTATGTTTACACTTTACACTACCTTCCATGCTACTTCATTGTTTTAATGCTGGGGATTGGATGCCATCCAATGTTTCTAGTAATCACTTCTTTGCTGACTTTGTGTTATTTCATCAAACCTTGTACTCACAGGTCGAAATAGCAGAGAAAGAGAAGGCAGCACAATCGTTTGACCTTTACTATGACATGGAATATTCATTGCCGTTTAATTTTACAACTCTGAGTACAGGTAGGTAGATAGTTAAGAAGATACATCATAGATGTAGGTTATACACCCACAACACTCCCTCAGTCCTGTTTTAAAAAATGCAAAATTTGCCGTTTTTAGGTATCCCACTTAAAATTGCAAAATCCTAAAATGGAAACTTTATAATGTTATTCAATCAATGGAAGGAAGACATTTGTCATACTCACATCAACTAACCCATTTATTATTCCCTACCCTGGGTAGGGAGTTCTTACATACTATCTACTCCCTCCGTCCCAGACCAAAGGGCACAGTTTGGTTTTTTTGGTCAACTGAGTCATTTAACCATAATTTTATGAATATCTAGATATCTCTATACAATTCTAAAAATTGTTAATAATAGTATTTCTAATAGTGAAACAATAACAATTTTTAGAATTTCATAGAGATATTTAGATATTCATAAAATGATGGTCAAAAATTGACTTAGTTGACCAAAAAAGTCAAACTGTGCCCTTTGGTATGGGACAGAGGGAGTATATTCACAACACCTTAATATTATATCCTTCTCCAAAATTCCTGTGCATGATGTTTTTTTTGCAATTTCTAATGGGACGGAGGGAGTGTGTGTAGATATATCTTTTTTAGAGTGACATGTCAATATCAGTCTTCATCTTGTCCAAGTGACTACAACATAAAAATTGCGTTTCTCATGTTCTTTAAGAGTTAGGCATATATAATAGTTATGAAGGCTGAATGCTATATTTTCTGATGCATGAAGCTGCAGAAAATCAAAAGACTGACAGTGCTGGATCATCAGTAATTTCAAGTGATGCTAGTTCAAATAGTCTGGCAATGGGAAAAACCTCAGAGGTCGCCGAATCATCTGAGGTTCGCAGTTCTAAAGGGAATAAAAAGACATTACTTGACTTATATTCTGGTTGCGGTGCTATGTCAACTGGCCTTTGCTTCGGGGCCAATATGTACGGTGTGAATCTTGTTACTGTAAGTCAAATTAAAAATAATTTATATTAACATATTGAATCTATTACTATTGCATGTCAACGTTGAGATTTTGTTTGCCAATATATTTGTTTTAACTTTTCCTGTCCTTGAATGAATAGAGATGGGCTGTTGACATAAACAAGTATGCATGTGAAAGTTTAGAGTTGAACCATGCCGAAACAGTTGTAAGTATAATGTGTATATTTTTATTACCCTTTTAACTAGTCAGCAACTCTGTTTTCTTCATTACTATAAATCTAATCATTAATATTTAGGTGAGAAATGAAAAAGCAGAGGATTTCTTGTCATTGCTAAAGGAGTGGGAAAAGCTGTGTAAAGAGTTTAACTTGTTGGGTTCGGATCCCTCTGATGAAGTCAGTTCTAAAGTAGATAATGAAGAACGCGAAGAGGATGAAAATGATGAAGATAACTCGGCAGTGAAGCCCGGAGAATTTGAAGTGAGGAGGTTGCTAGCTGTTTGTTACGGTGATCCGAACGAAGTCAAGAAACCTGGGCTGTATTTTAAGGTACCTTACGTAAAGGACCTAAAGGCTAACCTAGTGCCCTATGATATGCTTTATTTATCATAATGTATAAACATGCCTATAATACACACCTGGTATGTGCTCTAGGTTTATATCAAAATATTGGTATGTAGATAGAATTCTGGAAAAAATTATTAACTACTCTTTCCTTTAAAGAAAACAGTCCAATTTCACAAGTCAACATATTACAAAATATGATTTACATGATTGTACCTTAAAGTTATATTATAAAATCATTGCCATATTTAGAAATGGAACATTATCTTCTTTTACAAACCAAAAAAGAAGATGAGATGTTTTTTTTCCTGGACCAAGGCAGTATTAGTTATTACATTTCCTTATTTATTAAATAAGAATGTTCCTTAACTCAATAAACGTTGAATAAATATATGTGGTATAGTTGTGTCTGGTCAACTAATATCTTTTCTTGTTTTCATGTGTTTAAGTAGAATTAAATTAAGCTTACCTAAGTTCATATTTCTTGACTATATTTACTGAATGATGATTTCCACCTTTGTTGTGTAGTTACACGTCTAACTTAGTATATTATTTGATCTTCTTCATCAACTTTTATGATAATAACTCTTTCACTGGACATAAATTTAGGTGCGTTGGAAGGGTTACGGTCCAAGTGACGACACATGGGAGCCAATCGATGGTTTAGGGTACTAATTTTCATTTACTATCTTCTCCTTCTTCGTCTTCTCCTTCTTCTTCTTATTAAAACTATTGCCTCTTTTAAGTGACCATTTGTTAAAAATAATGTAGAAATTTTCTTGTATGTTTTCTATTACTGGATCAGCAATTGCGAGGAATGTTTAAAGGAATTTGTGAGCAAGGGATACAATGCAAGGATATTGCCTCTTCCGGTAAGAGTTTCCAATTCAAATGTTAGTTGTAAACTGCTGTGCTTTCATTCATTCTATTCTCTTTATCTTGAACACCCTTTGTATGAAGCCCTAAATAAATGTTCCATGTCTACACAGGGTGATGTTGATTTTATTTGTGGAGGTCCTCCATGCCAAGGGATTAGTGGGTATAATCGTTTTAGGAACTCAGAAGATCCTTTAAAGGATCCAAAGAACCATCAACTAGTAGTTTATATGGATATTATTGACTTTCTAAAGCCAAACTACATCTTGATGGAAAATGTTTGCGATATAGTCAAGTTTGCTGGAGGAAGATTGGGTAGTCATGCCATTGGGCGCTTAGTTTCTATGAACTATCAAGCGCGGTTGAGAATAATGGCAGCAGGATCGTATGGAGTTCCCCAATGCCGGTTACGAGTATTTCTCTGGGGCGCTAAACCAACAGAGGTAGGGTTTTTTCTTTCTCTCTCTTATAAATCTAGTTATGGTCACAAACATCTAACGTTTGAATTTTGGGGATTGCACACATTGAGTACAAAATTTATATACTACTCCCTCAGGCCTTAAATGAATGTCCATTTTGTAATGTTTTGCCTCTATTTGAATGTCCTTTTTTTTTTCTTCCCCCCCCCCCCCCCCCCCCCAAGGCTGTGTTTGGCAACTTAATTCCCAGCTTTGAGTTTGTAAGTGGAAGAGCAGTTTGAAGTCTGCACAATTTGTTTTGTTCTTCCAATTCCAACATCAAGGCTTGGAATTTTAGTTGCCAAACAAACGGCCAATGAATTTTCACTTCTTAAGATATCATATTCCAATTATACATGCAAAATTTTAATGAATTTAAAACTCAAGTTTTCAGAATGTTCCTTAAAACTGAAAAATGAACAATCATGAAGGATGGTTTACACGTTTGAATGAATGTGGCTGCTCATACTAATGAGCTTCGTTCTGTTAGTTTTGGCTATGTATTTGTCTAAATAACAATCTAAATATTGTTTGGCATCAAATTTGGATTCTACCCGGTGGTGTTTTGTCATGATACATGCCTGATGCTTTTTTCTGATCCAGATATTACCTCAGTTTCCGTTGCCTACCCACGCGGTTGTTGGAAGAGGGGTTGTCATCAATGAATTCAAGGTACTTTTATCAATTGAGTACATAAATTTGAGTCTTGATCTACTGATTTGTTTTGATTTCTTCAACTTTTTTATTGTTATTCTACTGTTTTGTTTGGTGATCATAGGATAGCATTGTTGGGTGTGATGAGGAGCAGCCAAGCAAATTGGAGAAGAGCGTTTTACTTGGTGATGCAATTTCAGACATGCCTCCAGTATGTCAACCACTTTTCTTGTTGTGATCATGTCTCTGAATGAAGTCTGAACATACATTAGTCAAACTGCATTAAACAAATACATGAAATACTTTATTTTAGGTTGAAAATTCAGAGCATCGGGATGAAATAGAATATTCAAGTGGTCCTCGCACTAGCTATCAAAAGTTCATTAGACTGAAAAAGCAAGGTGATTTTCATTTTTAGCCTAGACTAAATTACTGCATTATTTATCTTTATTGCATATTGCAAACCCTTAATGGAGCTTTAATTTCTTCTATAAATACACTGTTATTGATGAAAATGGATTCAATGCAGATCTATTTGATTGTATAGCTCCAGGGCAAAACGGGCCCAAGAAGAAGATGCTCTACGATCATTTACCCCTAGAACTGAATGACGATGATTATGCCAGAGTCTGTCGGATTCCCAAGAGAAAGGTTTGATATCTCTTTTATAGATTAAGTATTGCAATGAATGAACTATTACTGATTCAATTCTGATAACTATGCGTGTAAATTTATAGGGGGCAAACTTCAGGGATTTGCCTGGTGTACTAGTTAATAAGCAGAACAAGGTTGAATGGGACCCAAACGTTGAAAGAGTTCTTCTACCTTCTGGAAAACCTTTGGTATGGTTTTGCTGCCAAAGCTTCCTCCCCCACCCCACATTTATCTTTTGCATGAGATGGATTTTCAAACATAAAAACTGACTGCTGCCTGTTGTTATAGGTGCCGGATTATGCTATGTCATTTGTTCGTGGGACATCGACTAAGTATGTGCTTTTCATGCTTTAACATTTTTTCTAAAGAATTTTGTTTATTGAAGTTACTAAATTGAAATTGTAAAATGCAGACCTTTTGGTCGTCTAGGGATGGATGATATTGTTACAACAGTTGTGACTAGAGCTGAGCCACACAATCAGGTATTCAAAATTAAGATTACCTTTATCTACTTCATGTGTAGTACTAGTAATAACGAAAAAAAGAGGAAGGACAAGAAAAATTCATGATCAGATAACTGAAAATCTCTTCTGATATTTCTCTTGATAGGTTGTGCTTCACCCAAATCAGGACAGGGTACTAACTGTTCGTGAAAATGCCCGATTACAAGGGTTTCCTGATTGCTACAAGCTCTGTGGGCCTGTTAAAGAAAGGTATATTAACTGACCATATGGTCCCCGGTTTATTTAAATGATTTTTGTTTCTTTTTCTGTTCTTTGGTAATTAAGGGGAAAAAAAAGAGCTCTCCCTCACTGAATTTTAGGTAATTATATGTGCATTAACCAAACATTAAATTAAGTTATCCTTGAACATGACTCCAACAACCTTTTATTGCAATTTTTTTATGTATTGCGCTTTAGTCAGCACTTGGCAATGATACCTGTGTAAGAAGCACAGACACCTACATTGACACCTCGGTCACTGTAACAATATTTTTTTCTTGACAGTCACATTAAATTTGGATTTATCTATAATGTTTATTATAAGTATTTGATGACCCAAAACCTGTCAAATAAAACTATAAACCTTCAAAAACTAAGGTCTCATAAAAACCATCAGAATACATTAAGATTATACCCCAACTTTAGTGTAAAATAGCCACACCCATATCCATACCCACACACTTGTCATATATTTTGGACACGGGTACTTTGGCAAATTGAAGGGTTTGAGCAAGAGTTTTCCTCACTTCACTTCACTTCAGTGGTGAAAAGTCATAAAAGACATACGTTCGTTCGGACACGACGAGTCTTGGCGTCAAAGCCCTAATCAAAATCTGAAGAGCACATTGAAATTGTGGTCATAAGATGGCCAGGAAACCACCAAGGAAATGTACCTAATTCTCATTCCTAGTTGATGATTGCAAGCATTTGTAACACCTAGATCACATTTTATGTTTTCTTATAATGAAATTATACCATTTCACTTCTTTAATTTTCCAGGCGAACTCTCTTTCATCCACTATACTTCTAGTTGTGCATCCCTTTTAACATTGTACTCCCTTCGTCCCACTAATAGTTACACTTTTGGGAAAGTGTAGTTTTTAATGGGACATCTTTTTGCGTAAAGAGTGCAACTTTAGTGGGACGGAGGGAGTATATAATTATTACAAAGCCACAGTTGCTTGGAAAACCTACCATCCTGCCCAAACTTTGTGCCTAATCGGTAATTTTAGGCGTGATGATAGGTTTTCCAAATTACAGTGATATTTTTTAGGAAAAAAATCATAATTGTAAAAGTGTAAATGCTGGAAAGTACAATGGATGATAATAGAGGTAACTGGTAATCTTATTTTTTTTTTTTATTTTTTTTTTTTTTTTTTAATAAATTTGACCCTAGAGTGTTGGAAAATGTGTCCCAATGGTTCTGAGTGTCGAAATTGGGATTATTATTTTTAATAAAAAGACGTTCTTAGGAGCACCAAGGACATGTTAGATACATGTTGGTGAGTGACAGGTGTCGAAAAATGACATTTTGTCCTAGAAAATGTGTTGGTTCTTCCTAGATTCTTGCTAAATGTATACTGACTTCTGATTATGTTTGCTCCGTCATTATTCAGGTATATGCAGGTAGGAAATGCAGTTGCATTTTCGGTATCAACAGCACTTGGCTATACATTAGCTCAGGCAATTCAAGGAGTTTCTAGCAAGCGTCCTTTGACTCTCCCATTAAAGTTCCCTGATTGTCTTGGCCAGCTGAAACGAAATTCTGACGAAGAAGCTGTAGAAGAAGCCTGATAAATGTGGTTAGCAAAATTTTTAGGCTCGTAATTTAAATTCATTTTTCAATGTATGAGTATAAGATTTTACTCAAAAATTCATTATGGTGGTCCTGAAATACAGTCCACCATTAAACTTGTACTCAACATCTTTTAGCTTCATCTCAGACTTATTAATTATTGTAGAAGTTGAAGCTTGAAAATGTCTGCTATTATTTGGCTGTATGTTTCTCAAATTTATTTATTTTAAAATTTTATTTAATTTATTTGCATTTGAATCAGTGCGATCTGTTCAACTTTCATTGGCATTAAGTGACTGCTGCGCAAGCATACTACGGCTAGCGTAGCATTCTTGAGATAGGATTGTGATTCAGGACATGTTCTTATATTGAGCCGCACTTTTAATTGTTTTCGCTGGTTCAATTATTTTGAGAGCTTTGATTACTTGTCAATTTTAGAGTTGAGAGTATTTTACCAACGACTTCCCTAATGATACAGTTATGTTCTGGAGTAGTTACAAAAGATCATCTCACAAGTGAAATCTTGTAGACTTGCTTTTAGTTAATATTTCTTCACTGTTTCATGAATCATGAGTGAAACAAAGCAGATTTTCTTTTGAAAAGAACTCTAGATTTTTTTAGTTAATTTTTGTGAGGGTTCACACACACTCACACACACATAGATGTTTAAGCACTTGTTTATTTGTTTATGGTCTTCACTTCCTTAGGAACCGTTAAAAGACTTGAAGCAAAGTCATTTCTTTATGATTTTTTCCTCGAATGTCATTTTGGGCAATAGTATCTGACACACTCGGATGAAAAATATTGTGGAAAACTAAAGTCATTATCTCGTGGAATGTCATTGTTGAATAAGTATTTATCAAAATGTGCTAGTTTTGGGAAGTTGCTATTGGCATATCTAACACACTCTGATGAAAACATTGTGGAAAACTAAAGTCATTATTGTCACTTGAAACTTATTTTTTCCAAAACAAATGGTAAGGGACTCTTTTGCAGGAAAACATAAGTTTTTGTTGCTAATAGTGACTTTAGTTTTTTTTCAAAATATTTTGGTATATAAATTTTCGACATAGACAATGTTGAACATACTTTATTTTTAATAAAGTGTAGTTTGAAGAAAAAAAATCACCATTTGTATCCCCACGATAAATGGTTCGCACTTGGAGTATAACCACAACAAATGGTGTCACTTTCTTCTTAGTGTAATGAACACGTTCCATTGTTGTATAGAGTATATAGACTATAGAGAAGTTATTAAACTGCATCTGGGCAAATCTGGTTTTGTTGTGATATGCGCAACATTATAAGATTTGCTTTGGTTGTAGTTAATGTTTGCATACTTTGAATAAAACAGAAAAGGAGATTTTCTTTTTGTAAAGGTGAACTACAGATTTGCTTGTTGCTAATCTCTACTTTCACACACACACACACACAACAAAGTTCTAACAACTTGTTAATAATCTACTTCCCCATAATAACAAACAAAATCCATACCCAAACAGTTAAAACATTTCCACAAGTCATATAATCTTCACTAATTAATGCTTTTCAAACAGTTTAACAAACTCGTATGCGTATCTAAAGGAAATCCATCCTTGTCTATATAAGCAAATGATCCTCAACACTTAGTTCTCATATATCCAACTTTCTTTTTCTCATCAGGCTCTAGTTTAAAAAGAATGGAAAACTTAGGGGCCGGACAGGCTAATAAAAGTCGCGAGTTCATTTGCAAATTTTGTTTCAAATCTTTTCCTTCTGCTCAAGTCTTGGGGGGTCTTCAGAACGGTCATAGGAGAGAGATTCAGGAGGAAAAGAAGCTGTTTATTAAGGACCCCGTGGAATATCGTAAGAGAGCTTTTCTTAAATCTCTTGTACCTCCGGTTGCTACTGAGGCACCTAGCTGTCCTCGCGTTTATGTTGACCTTTTGACCATTCCAAATGTACCTGATGTCAGCCTGACTCTTGGTCGTCGTGAGTGGACTTCAATGTTGGGTCCCACCTCCTCCCTTGATCTCAATACGGTTCCACCAGTGGAATCGTATGGTGATGGTATCAATTGCGAGCCGCTGGACTTAGATTTAAAGTTATAAATTCTGTCTCAAGAAGAAAAAAAGTTGCTAGCAACAAACATAAGCATGTAGTAAAGTGCACAGATATATATATGTGCCTTTTTCTTATGAAAATCTATCCCGTATCTTATAATTAAATAAATAAATATATCAGACAATTTGGTCTCTTTGAAGGTTTTTATGTTGATTTCATCTTCTTATTCTTCTCATGTCATGATTTTTGTTTTCTCATAAGTTTTAACTCATAGAGGTCTTTATAAGGGCTAGTTTGGACGATTGTAGTTTCTTACGGCCTCTTATTAAGATCTTTCAAGCTCAACCATAAAACATGGCTAGATCATGTGTATATATATTTGAGCACAAGGACAATATAGACTCATCTGACCATCTTTTCCGAATGTTCTGTTTACCAGAACAACTCAACTGCGTATCACTATTTATGTTTTATTTATCAGCGCGCATGTCTGCAACCAAAGTGTTTGTTCTAGCTGGTAGAGCTCCAAGAAAGTCAATAAAAGTCAATCGACAGTTCTGAAACTAACAAGTTCATCCTCTCAGCATGTAAAAATTAATGACAGTACTAGACCAAGGTCCAATAATCATACAGTAACTTTTACTTTGTGAAGCAGATGTCATAGATCATATAGTTGACTACATAAGTATGCAAGTACTATATTTCAGTGGCGGACCCATGATTTTTTTACAAGGGGTTGCATAACACATTTAAAGGGAGCAAAAATAAATGTTAGTGCATTAATTTTTTTACATAAAGGGGGCAAAGTCTAAAATATTACACTAATACCCCAAATTTTAAAAACAATTGCACTAGTAAATTTTATTTTTTTTCAAAACAAAAGGGGGGCCATTGCCCCCCATCAACCACACATAGGTCCGCCCCTGCTATATTTGTATGATTTATAGCGTCTATATCAACCATCAGAGGAAGTTTCTGTCTCGTGTGAAATAGAGAAAAGGAAAGATTAAAAAGAAATAGAATAGAAAACGAAGAATGATATTAACTGTTGGCTCATGTCTGCTTTATACTGACTTGTGCAACTCTATCCAGTCTGCATGTGACCTTCTTTTCTTACAAGTTCAACAATGAATCCATCCTTTGTCAACTTGAAATTCCATAGAGTTTCAAAGGCGTCTTGATCCTTTCTTCTTAGGAAACGTACACCTTAAGCAATTTGGTCACTATCTGCATCCTACACTCGAAATCTATTTTGATTATTAGTAGTAATCGAGTATTGTTCACCAGTATCACGCTAAACACGATAATCTTCTCTCTTATGCACGCGACGATTCTCAAATGTCACCAGATGTCTTTCAGAATCATCACCCACTCATCATCAATGTCGTCACTAATAAAATTGTCAGTGCTACAATTTTCATCTACATCATTAATTATCATCCAGTAGTGAGTCTAAATTTTCTTCATCATTTCAACTTCTTCTACACGTGGCACAATGGTATACTCTGATGTTTGGGTTGATACAAGTGTTTGTGTACTTGGACCAACGTCAATTTGAAACATGTATCTGTATCACGTGTTTCAAACAATCACGTCCGTTGTGGATAGATTAATCACCACATAAAACAATAAATTGCGCATACCAACAAATTAAGCCGAAACATTGAACATCCCCTCCATACTATTATCACCTTGAATATAAAATGGAAGTAATATGCAATCCCATGGTGGAATGAATGAGGATAGCTACACATAACCTGCAACTTGATCTACACTAGTTGCTTTATATAACTCATCAATCATGTATATAACTTCATCTATATTGAGCTCTAACTGCATATTTCAGTCATTTTTCACAGTGACGATCATCAAATGGATGTTCATTATTTTTTTCCAAATTGCACATTAAAATGAGTGGAACCCCCTTCACTACGCTACAAAATGTAATCGAGTATCAATCCAAAAAATGCAAAAGAACTGTTTTTAGAGATTACACTATAAGATTTAGGAAATTAGAATTCGTCGTTGCTGTTAGGGAATTTAAGCCGGATTAGTCTAAATTTTCTACTCGCAATAGTGGAAAAGTTTGTTAGTTTGGGTAATACTTTTCCAATTATGTCATTTATGGAAATACTTATATAACAAGCAATATTTTGAGGAAAATATTGGGAGAAGGGAGATGAACCGACGTTTGAGAGAGGCAGAATATTGAAGTCATCTAAGTGATTGGATACCGACGTACCCTCGGCCATCCATAAATTAAACAACTGCCGAATCATATGAACCTTGTTCACAACACACGACTTTTCACACGTATCTCACATGGTAGTCTTAGCCTTAAGTGTATTCATAAATATATTCTTAGATAAGATAACCTAATCACATTCACAGTCTTCTTATCCAACACTTTCTGAATTTCCTCTTTTATGTCCTTAGGTTTAGTACTTAGAGGCTTATAGAGATCATTACCAACAACAACAACAACAACAACATTACCCCAGTGCCGCAAAGGCTCCCACCTATGGTGGGGTAAGGGGGGGTCGGATGTACGCAGCCTTGCCCCTGTATTAAAGCACAGAGAGGCTGTTTCCAGATGACCCATGATGAAAATTGCGTCGAAAATTGCATGGACTGACTGCTGCTTCATCACAAAGAAGCGCAGACAGTTTAGTGACCCATTTTGCTTTATTCCATCATATTCCCAAGCCAAAAAATAGTGAGTCTTTGGCTCCATCGGAAATGATGGAAAATTATAGAGATCATTACCATACAAGTAATAATATATTTGCATTCTATAGTACTCATAGTCTGATCCGTCGAACTAGCCATTGTAGATCTATCTCCGCCCATCCTAACAACTTTTCCCTAGGATCCAAAACCCGAAAGCTCTAATGTCAATTGTTATGGGTTGCTGGAGAAGACTACACGAGGAAATATTTATGCAAAATAACCAAGCAACAAGAACAATAAAAGACACATGAATTGTTTACCCAGCTCTTCAATTCAATTGATTGTGTGTGTCACTACCAAGCCAGGATATGCACTACATAATTCTTATGTACTCCCTCCGTCCCAAAATGATCTTCACATTTGACTATTCAAACTTTTTAAGGATATGAACACTTGATTCACTAGACATGTTTTGTTTGGGCACTTCTAAGCCTAGGTTGTAGAAATGTGAAGATTTTTTTGGGACAATGAAAAATGCCAAATGAGAAGATCATTTTGGGACGGAGGGAGTATTTGTTACAAAATGGTTTTGGCTGTTACTTGGTATTTAAATGAGTTACCAACGAAACCCTAAACTAATAACTAAAACCAGACCTGAGCACCCCAAATTCACCATATGGTGACCCTTGTGTCGTCGTATGGTGCAAATTTTGACCGTTCGTTTGCTCACACTGTTTTGGCTCCACTACTCAAAGGTGAGGCTTACTCCTACAAAAATCTCAAGGGATCGCTGAGGTAAACTCTGATCATTTATCCTCATCAAATTAGTTAATACTAGTGTTCTGTTGCTTATTATTATCAGACGTTAATTACTTATATACTCGCAAGTTTGACAATAAAGTATTCCCATGTACATTTTTATTTTATTGATCATCATTGATTGTTTAAAAATCCATGGAAAATTTGCATATTTTTCATGCTTCAAATTTTAAGCATTGAACAATGAGCTTGGCGTTCAGAACTAAAGATGAGTAACCTGAATTGTTTAAGAATCCACAGTTTTTTTTTTTTTTTTTTTTTTTTTTTTTTTTTTTTAAATAACTGGGATTTGCCACATATGCCATATATTCTAACAATGAGCCATAGTCAAGATCGTGAATGAAGAGAAATATTTGTGCTCATATTTTAATTATCTTTCTACTTAGTTTGTAGTTAAATAATTAATCTTCATTTTTTTATGGAAAAGAAAAGAGGAGAAAGGCGCGCACACACACACACATACAGAGAGGGAGTGAGAGAAATTAAGAGAAAAATAAAATTTAAATGTCATATTGTGTTTTATGGTATCTTTATCTTAATTTGGTATGCTTGTTTCAGCAGTGATGAAATCTTATTTATTTTGGCATGTTTTAAGTTGTGGTCAGAGTTATTTGTAAGACTTGCCGGGATGTAACATTGTAACTTATTCTAATAAAAACTTGGCTGAATAAGAATAAATAGAGAGAGAGAGAGAGAGAGAGAGAAGGGAAAGAGGAAGAAATCCAAGGAGAAATGGCAAAACAAAAATTCAGGATCAGCTTATCATAAAAGATCTGTGAAATTTAAGAAGAAAAATAGCATGCAGACAGAAAGTAGCTACACCATTCATCAGATTAAACTTAACAACCATCTAACAATCTGGTCGCTATTTCTATCAATAACTTTTTTCTTTTTATTTAGCGATACTCCCATAATTAACAAATATCAAGAAGAGAGAGAGAGAGAGAGAGAGAGATGGGAGTTATTGAAAACAGCAAAGAGACTTCAAAGCCTAAGCGTCAAGTCCAGTTCTTCTTCAACCTTTTCATTTTCAGAAGTAACTTCAGATGAACCAACTGACAAGTTTAAACCCATAAAGTCCTTGGTAATTCCATCATCTAAATACCCATCGGCCACATGATAGTTACCCATATAACTATGGCCAAATGGATTATAAGCACTCAAAGGTTTTGGTGCATAAACAAAACCCTCTCTTGCTCCATGACCAATATTGATCACGCGCCCCAGTGGGGTAACACGTCGCACTGGAATTGGATAGGGGTTTATAGAATGCCTCTTTCTCCTATTATAGTACCTACGAGTTGGATACGGCTCATGCTGTTTATGGCGATGGGCTTTGAAGTGGTCAGAATAGCCTTCACTTGTGTTGAATGCTATGAAACAAGTCTGACACACATAGTTCCTGTTAACAACGAAGCTCATTTTGAAAGTGATTATCAAACTCAGTGGTGGGGGTTGGGGAGGGGGGGGGGGGGAGAAAGCGAGATAAAAGTTGTGGCAAATAGTGAATAAATGTTACACATATTTATACGCATATAACATATTTATCATCGACTCGTTTGCTTAGAAAATTTGTGTTTTCACACTAGAACATCTATTTTGTCAATCTTGAAACTGTTTCCTCCTTTTTTTTATATACACCCTCCGTCCCATTTCAAATTGCGAAAAACATTCATGGCACATAATTAAGGGGAAAAGTGAAAAAGGTGATGTATTGTGAGTGTAGATAGTTGGGTAGGAGAGAGAAAGTGGGGGTAGGAAATAGTATGTGGGTTAGTTGATGTGAGTATGACAAGTGAGTCCCTCTAATTGAAAATTATTAACAACTTTCTACTTTTGGATTTGCAATTTCTATGTGACAACAAAATGACAAATTTTGCAATTTGAAATGGGACGGGGGATTATGATGTTTCAGTTACACATTTTAACTTTTGAAAATTTGAATTACGATAATTTCATACTATCATTACTTTGACAGTATAATATTATACTCCCTCCATTGCTACCAAATGAGAGTGTACGGAGATTAAGATAATATGTTGGAAAAGTAAGCATTGTGAGTGGATATGAGAGAGAAAATAAGTTAGTGAATAGTTGTTGTGAGTGGATAGGAGAGAGAAAAGTGAACATCTTGGGTGAGTAGTAATAAGTATGAGACGTCCAAAATGGAAATAAGTAGCGATAAGTATGGAACGGAGGGAGTATGCATATACATTTATATAGTTAAGATGGATATAGAACCAGTGGCGAAGCCAGAAATTGAAGGAAGGGGGGGGGGGGAAATGTTGGGGCCAAGGAATGATGAACGGGGGTTCGGGGGTAGCGCCCCCGATTTTTTTTTCTTTTGGATTTTTTTTCGGTGTTTTATATATACTGTACAATACAATTTTAGGCATAAACATATAGTTAAGTACTAACTTTAATGGTGACAATAAAACATCTACGAGTCAACACATAAGCTCCCTTTGCCTCAAAATGATATTTTCATTTGTCATTTTTCATCATCCCAAAAAGTCCTTATTTTTACGGTTTAGGCTTAAAAGTGCACAAACAAATTGAGTAGTCAAATGTTAAAATTATTTGAGACAAATGGAGTATAGCACAAAGTATCCAAATATTTAACATATATAGTTGTTTAACATCGACCTCATTTTTACTCACTTACCTCACTTTTCTTATATAATTCCGTCTTAAAAATAAAAGTGTATTCCCTCCGTCCCATACTTATCGCTACTTATTTCCCTTTTAGTGTCTCATACTTAGTGCTACTTACATAAAATGTTCTATTTTCTCTCTTTCCGTCACGGAGGGAATATATTTGTATGTGCAGTGTATATACATATATTCTTTATTTTTTAACACACATATACATATATAGTTAACTGCCATTATTTGAAAAAAAAAAAAAAAAAAAAATTGAAAAGCCAAGGGGGGGGGGGGGGGGGGGCAGTTGCCCCTGCTTGCCCCCTTGTGCCTCCGCCAAATAGAACATACATCTGTTTTTTTTTAGCGATAGTAGTAGTGACAAATGATTTTTAACATCAAGAGGAAATTGATTTTTATAAAATAAATTTTTTACCAGAAGGACTATAATTTTGCTTATGAAAGTTGTATGTATACTCCCTCCGTCCCATTCGAATTAGGACAAATTTCCATTTTTGGTGTCTCATTCGAATTAGGACAACCCAAAAATGGAAGTGTTTTTTGTTATGGGACCCACAACAACTTTCCACTCATTATTCTCTACCATACTTTCTCTTTCTTACTTCCTAATTCGGGTGGGACGGAGGGAGTACGCATTATACTCTTCTTTTCCCGAAAGCTTTTCCCAAAGAATAGGGCTTTGACCTTATTAATGTCTCAACGTACGAAAAAAGAATGGTAATAAGGGGACAATGCTACTAACAATATCAGATCTGAAAGAAAATGTTCCTCGACTTAAATCATATGCTCTCTCTAATGGACAGTAAATAGTCAACTTTTAAGAACAAATCTTGTTGTAGATTGCAAAGTGGTACATATTGTTTAAAACTATTAGGATTTAGGAGGGATAGACGAAGTCAATCATACATGGTAGAGAAGAAGTAATGAAAGACTCAAGTTTATTATGTTCCTAGAGGTACATATATATAGGGTTACATAGAAAGTTCTAGAGTTCTAGTCTAGCTTGTTGTACAAGATACAATCTCCTAATTGATATATACAATATCTAAGCTTAATATCTAAAAGATATTTACAAAATATACTTGTAATATATATTAATATTCCTTATACGCTCCCGCAAGATGGACGATCCTTGGATAAGTCCAATCTTGGAAAGAAATGAGATGAACCGGGTGTGATGAAGCAGTTGAGGTGGATGAGTTCCCGGATGCGTGTGATGTTGCCGTGATGAGTTTGGCAAAGGTTGAAGCACGTGATATCACCTTGGTCGTCACCTATGTAGGAGTTGTACCCCTCACGTGGAAGATAAATTGGTCATCACAATGACGAGGTTGTTGTGGTACCGTTGGAGTTTTTACGTCATAAGACGATTGTGTGATGGAGAGCCGGCTGAGGTTTATTCGGCGGGAGGGTTTGCCCACGGTGGTGCAGCAGGGTTTGCCCACGGTGGTGCAGCAGCTGGTGTGAAGGGTGGGGGGGGGGGTAGAGAGGGCAGTTGATGGTGCGGTAGGCGGAGAGGGTGTCAACAATTGGGTTGTGCCGAGGGTGGGGCTGCAGTTAGGGTTTGGCCTTAGAAGGATGGGTTGTGGAGGTGGTCAAGACGGGTATTGAAGAGGGTCCGGGTGGGTGTAGGTGAGGGTCTGGGCGGGCTTGATGAGGAGGTCCGGACGGGTTTGATGAGGGTCTGGTCATTTTTATTATTATTATTATTATTATTATTATTATTATTATTATTATTATTATTATTATTATTATTATTATTATTATTATTATTATTATTATTATTATTATTATTATTATTATTATTATTATTATTATTATTATTATTATTATTATTATTATTATTATTTTAATGGAAAAAAGAAGAGAATCTGGGGGAGGGGGTCCGGCCGGGTGAACTGGAGTTGGAAGGGGGGTTGTCTGGGAGGGATTGATGAAGGGGGGGGGGGGTTGAGGTGTTAGGGCGGCTGAGGGTTTTAGCCGGAGTTGTGGGGGAGGGGGTAAGTTGGGGTGTAGATCATCCTGTTTGAGGAGGGGGGGGTGCGGATGTGGGTGTAGCCGGAGCGGGTGAGATGGAGGGGGACGGGTGGATGGTGTAGGAAAGTTGGGGTGTAGGTCTGTCAAGGCGAGTAGGGTTGCTTCTAGGGTTTCGGCAAAGAGGGGTTTCCGAGGGTGTGTGATGGGTGAGAAGAGGATGGCGTGGGGGAGGGGCTAGGGACGGGGGGTTCTTGGCTTGACTAGGGTTTTACCAAGTGGTGTTTGAAGGATGGAGGAGGTGGTGAGGTGAAGGAGGTGATGTTTGGAAGGAGGCGAACATAGGTTGACCGCTACGGTTTTGAGAGGTAAGTGAAGACAAAAAAAAAATGAAGATATGGTTTCGGTAGTTAGGGTTTTACCGAGTGTGGTGGAGGTGGTTGGTGGTGGAAGTAAGGAGGTGCGGCAATGAGGGGTGTTTTACCGAAGGGTAAACAATGGTAAGGTTTCTGACAATGGGTGTTTGTCAAGAAGGGGATTTGGGGGGGGGGGTACGATAGGTCTGGGTAGAGGAGGGGTTAGGTTTAGACTGGTTGCGTATCTGTAGGGGGCGGTCCGGCCATATTTGTTTAGATGGATGAAGGAAGGGAGTAGGGGTGGAGCCGGATGTGGAGGGGGGGGTTGGTTTTGTGGGTAGGTGGGGGGAAGCTAGTGGGGAGTTGCGGCAGAGAGAGGTTGCCTTGGTTGGGATGAGCAAAACAAGAGAAAAAAAGGGGAAGGGGTTTCGGCTATTAGGGTAGGTAGCCAATGGTGATTTGGGAGTGGGATAGTGAGATTTCGGCTTCTTGGCTTGACTAATGTTTGTCAAGTGGTGTTTGAAGGGTAGTGATTTTGTGAGTGGGTGACGGAAGAGATGTGTGGGGTGTCTGGTGAAGGGTGGTGATAGAGTAAGGCGGCTAGGGTTTGCCGCAAGAGGTTGAGTTCGGCAAGGGGTGTTCGCCGAGAGGTTATGGGTGAAGGATGAAGATGGCGGAGGTGTGTGGTGGTGATGAGGGTGGTTCGCCAATTGTGGTGGTGGTGTTTTAGGTGGGTGACGGGTTTTTGAAGGTGGTGGGTGGTGGAAACTTAGTGTGGTGGGGCGGCTAGGGTTTTTTCGCTAGGGTTTTGGTGGAGAAGTCCTTTATGGACCTTTTTGCTCTGATACCATATTAGGATTTAGGAGAGATAGACGAAGTCAATCATACATGGTAGAGAAGAAGTAATATGAAAGACTCAAGTTTATTATGATACTAGAGGTACATATATATAGGGTTACATAGAAAGTTCTAGAGTTCTAGTCTAGCTTGTTGTACAAGATACAATCTCCTAATTGATATACAATATCTAGGTTTAATATCTAAAAGATATTTACAAAATATACTTGAAATATATATTAATATTCCTTATAAAAACAAGGTTGAATTATCATAATAAATCCTAATGGAGTTGGTTATATTTATTTGCGTCAAAATATTTTGACTGATGCAATAACTGGCATAGTGAAATCTCAAAAATATGTACTGATTTTTTTGCAAGACAGAAACTCAGAGATCACTGGAGAAAAAGGAATACCACATATATAAATATTTTTGAGATTTTAGATCTCAAATGGGTAAATGCTAACTGCTTTATGTGCTCAGGAAATTCAAAAAGATATTTCAAAAAATGACCTTGTTTAAATCTGATCACTAAGTATAAGATCTTGACAAAAGAATTTCGATAATCTCAAGAAAATTCAACAAATAGTAGTAGAATTTATTTTTCTGGAATCATTATATGATGGACTGTCAATGAAATAAATGCTGTGAACTGATGGACAAGACGAAAGAGACTAAATTTGCACATGAGCAAATTGATTTAACTATTGATCTGCTAAAGGATTGAATATATATTGGCTGTTATTCATAACATAAGACTATAATTTTATTGTCTCCGGTGGCGAAGCTAGGATTCTATGGGAAGGGGGTCGAAAAATGCCAAAATAAAAAATTCCCCGGCGTAATAGCACGAATTGGACTGATTAATGTAAATGTAATTACAAGGATCCAAAAAGTATGATGCATTAACTAGTATCTTGTTCACAAAAGCATCTACAAAAGTATACCCTCTAAACTGTTTTGGTAGAAAAAACAATAAAGTGGATTCTGGATTGATAATCGAAACAAAGGAGGGACGAATGTAATTAATGCTAAAGAATTGAAATAACCAAGATTGCACGAAGATGTAACGAGGAAAACCCTTGAGAAAAATGATCTCGCCGGAACAAAACCTCGGGAGGTGATTAAGAGCACCTTCCTTCCCAAACGTTTGTATTGATTTTCTTGTAGAGCTATGGAGGATTACAGAGTAGATAATAGTGAGTGTCCCTGTGTTCCTCCAATGCTTTGGTTTAAATAGAAGTTTACAAAGAAGAAACCTATCTAAAACTAACTAACTCTCCTAAAATCTCGGGCTCCATCTTCAAAGAGCAGAGACGTGGTCAATGATGCCGTTGATGGTTGTTTTCATGCTTATCCGCACGTGCTTTTTTGTTATTAACACCTGCAAACACTATTACTAAAATAGGATATAATTAATAATGTTAAATATACCCGCTGCTTAAGACGTTGCAATCTTGAAGGTAAGTGAAGATGGGTACAACTTGAAATTTCACCCACAACAATTGCCCCCAAACTTACCATTTACGGAATACGAAAAGGGTAAGTTTTTCAAAACTCAAAACTATAAATGGTTATTGACTGGACAACTGCTTGGTAGAAGTGTTTCCATCCTCTAAAGATCTGAACGTTTTTTCTTTTTCAAAAAGTTTCAGAAAATTTTCATGAAGAAACAACCGTTAGGTGTCGTCAATCATCAAGACATCCACAAGTATCTTTCTCCTTAAGATGACATGCACCTCAATCTTTGAAAATATATATTGTTCTCTTTATCGTTTCTTCGTTTCAGGATGTTAATTTCTTGTGTAAGATGTAGAAATCTTTATCACTTGGTTGACATGTTAATGCCAAAAACCGGGTGTCTTAAGATGACATGTCAATGCCATAACCAATTGAAAAATTCTTAAGGTCAAACACTTGATTAAGTGGAAACGGGGGGTGCGTACATATAAACATACGTGTCCATTCCCCACCTTAACCACATTGACATCGTGCGCTCCAAGCGAAGGTGTATAAACCTTAACTCGGAAGAAAGAAAGAAATTTTTTTAAACCTTAGAAGGGATTGAGTACCTTAAACTTAAAATGAGATGGCCAGTCTCAAGCTGTTGTCTTCTTAGGTCATCAAAATCTTTATTCAAAATGTTAATATCTTGCAAAATGACAACATGTTAGTAATACATGACATCTTGGCTGATATCACTTTCATTTGTAAAAATAAAGTTGAACAAATCATTTTATTTAAATGAATGATAATAAAGTAATGTTTATTCAGAAATGGAGGTAAGTTCATACCTGAGTTATTACCTTAAGATGTCGACAACTTGGAATGATGTTGACATCTTTGATTGTTCCAGCAGTTTGAATCAATATGTTAAGCATCTCGAACTAAGCAAACGTTTTTAGTTTCCTCGCAAGACAGAAACATGTTAGCTAACACCCCTCCGATGCGTAAGTCAGTAATGGTTTGATGAATATAATATAAATTGAAATAACTTAATTAAAATAAAATAAAGTAAACACATACCTGTTATTCTAAATTGAGTTGATAAACTACAACTTACATGACGTAGGCCTTAAGATGTATGGCATTTCAAGATCTGGGGATCCTTACACCGTCCAAAGAATGACAACCAATATGCCCCCAGTTATGCTGAAGTTGTCTCCTTGTTCCCGTGGTAAAGCAATTCTTTAAGGTATCCTTTTGAGAGTAAGTAGCTGATTTGTTTGCGCAAGGCGATGCAATCTTCGGTAAGATGTCCGAAATCTTCGTGGTCTGCACACCACTTGGATTTATCTTTCCATCCTGAAGGTTTGTCGTTTTTCTTTGGTCACCTTGCTTTATCTCCAAGATTCTTCATTGCGCACAGAATACCTGAAACATTAACAGAAAAACAATAATCGGATATCTTTGGGCATTGAATATCATCTTGGTCTTCCTTAAGATAGTTTCTGTAGTAAGGTCCGGATCTGTTATTGATGGATCGGTTTACACATGTATTATCTCTACATTTTCGTACTAATTTCATCGGCTTTTGGTTGTAATCTAGTTTAGATTGGATGTATTTTTGGTCTTTTATGGTTTATGGAACTTTGTTGGATTTGTAATGTTTTAAAACACTTTGTAGTGCATTTTGTGTGGTTACAAATTTCTTGGGTTGTAATTTGTCGAAGACCGAATATTGCTCGAGTCACAGTTGGAATTAAGGGTCAACCATGGTCAAAGCGAGTCGAAGATGCGAAGAAAAGAAGGAAAAAAATGAAGAAATTCCATTCCAGGAGAGTGTGGCGGTCGCCCACTCTGACCCGGGCGGTCGCCCACTCATGCGTTTTAGAGATTCTCCAGTCTGATGCTTTGGGCGGTCGCCCATAACCCTTCTGGGCGGTCGCCCACTCCTCCGCACTGATTTTCGGGATTCCTCTCCAAAGCAGGTTTTGACCCAATTTTCCCTATTTTTAGGCCCTAGTTTCTCTCTGTATAAATAGTAGACTGCAGTATTTAATTTCGGGAGGCTTTCTTTAGGTTTTCTTAAGTATTGAAGATTGTAAACAAGAGTTGGGGGATTTATTCATCATCAAGCATTTATCCAGGTTTATGGTTTTTAATCTTATTTTTGTGATTCTTGCTATGTCTATGAGTAGCTAAATTCCTTGTTCATAGATTGGGTGTAGCACTATCGAAACGCTATGCTAAATTGTGTTTAATTAAAATCAATCTTGTTCTTGTTCATTGGAATCAATTTTAATTCATTTAGAGATTTCAACCTTATAGATAGATATTGTTGATCTTTAAATCATTAGGGTTTAAATTATTTCACTAGCGTAGATAGTTTTTACATTGACCTAGATTTCATTGAATAGATTTAATTGAGGACCTAGAGAAAATCAAAAGGATCTAAAATCAATTGTTCTTAAAAACTTAATAAATTATTTGTGTGTGTTGTTGACCTAGCGGAATTCATCACATAAAGATAATAATAGGGTTGCAATCCGGTGACCAGACCGTTCCAACTCTTAACTAAGCGAACGATTTCTTGAACAAGTTTGGTAATCTTTTTATTAAAAATAACATAGAGTGGAAATAGTTGTGAACCCCAATCTGTGAATCTTCGTATCTTGAATTCAATCTTTGTGTGCTTTGTGATCTTAAATTGTTAGGTTCTTTTTATTGCTTTGTAGTTAAAGTAGTTTAATCAAATCAAATCTAAAAACCCCCCTTTTTGGTTACTCTTTACATTAATTAAATCAACTTGTTTATCCAAGAGTCTCTGTGGTTCGACCCTTACTTTTGTATACTGCTGCTTCGGCACTTGTACACTTGCAAGGTATTTTATTACATAGTGTATTTTATCCATCAAGTTTTTGGCGCCGTTGCCAGGTACTTGTTGTGATTTACAAGTTCATTTAATCGGTGTATATTTGGTAGACGTTCATTGGATCCCCAGTTGGTCCCTTTGAACGATAATATTGATAGATTTGATAGGGGCATTCCCTCTATTAGTGAGTCTGAATCTGAGACTTCTGTCACCGAGGCAGAGGTAGTGTTAAGTGAATTAGAAACTTCTTCCACCGAGGGAGAAGAAATTGAAGTGGTAATGGCTAACCCTTTAATGAAAGAATATGCTAGGCCCAAGGTCGACACATCGGTGTCGTGCATTGTCTTGACTGATGTGTTGGAGTAGAGATCCTCAAAGGAACAAAAAGGGAGAATTCCAGGCGCAGAGAGCGAGCGGGCGCTCGGGGCCTAGCAGGCGGGCGCTTATTTGGACAGAAGGTTGGTCCTTCGGAAAATCAATATCAAGCGGGCGCTTGGGGTAGGCCAGGCGGGCGCCTGGTCCACTGACGGGATTTCGGGATTCCTTATTTGTTTAGGTTTAGATCTTATTCCAGGGCATTATTTAAGCAATGTTCCGCCCCCAAACTCATTGTAACTTCAAGATAACATATTATAGTGCAAGATCCTGGCTTGGTAGTCCCCCCAGACGTAGTCAAACATATTGACGAACTGGGTAAACAATTTCTGTGTCTTTTCTTTGCTTTGATTTCTTGTGCTTTGTTTGTGTGCTTTTATTGTTCTTGCGATTTACTTGGGTAGTGGAGGGCCATATCCACAACAACTGGTATCAAGAGCTCTGGTTGGAGATCAGGGTTAATCGACCGATTGGTTCATCGAGCGATTGGGTGTTGTCAAGCAATCAAGAATGGGCAAGGATAAACAAGCCGTGGAGAAATTCGATGGGTATGACTACGGGTTTTGGAGGATGCAAATAGAGGATCTCTTGTACAACAAAGATCTCTACAAGCCTCTAAAGGGTGTCAAGCCGGAAGGAGAAAAGCAAGAAGATTGGGATCTCATGGATCGGAAAGCCCTAGGGGTGGTTAGATCTACTTTGTCAAAGTGGATCGCGAAGACTACCAAGAAGGCGAAGACCATAAAGGAGCTATTGGATTATCTTACTGAGAGATTTGAAACTCCATCTGCTACAAACAAGGTTGATTTGATACGTAAGATGGGTAGTCTCAAGATGCAAGAGGGAGGATCCTTAGCTAAACACATCGATGAGTTTATGGATGTTATAGACTCATTGACTGCGTTGGATATTACGTTTGATGATGAGGTTCATGCGTGCTTATTGCTAGCCTCTTTACCAGGAAGTTGGAGCGGGACGGTGACAGCGATCAATGCTTCAGCGGGTAAGAACAAATTGAAGTATGATGATGTTAAAGACTTCTTGTTGGGCGAGGAAAATCGTTTGAAGAAATTGGGGACATCGTCTACTTCGGGATCGGCCTTAGCTACTACTAGCAGGGGAAGGCCGGGTACTAGCAATAAAGGGAGAACTGAATCAAGGGAAAACGTAGTGGGTGGTAAGGGCAAGGCCGTGGAGATCAGAGATAAACCAAGGGTTGCGAAAGGATCGGTGCAGTGTTATCATTACAAGGAGTTAGGACACTACAAGAAGGATTGTCCCAATCGTGGGGGCAATTCAGTGAATGTGACAGTCGAAGGTGATGATGTACTGGTTCTGAGTGTTAGTAGTGCACTAGAATCATGGGTGCTGGATTTGGGGGCATCATTCCACTCTTGCGGGCATGCAGAAGAGATGGAGAATTATACTTCCGGTGATTTCGGTAAGGTCTATCTGGCGGATGGCGAGCCTTTGGAAATCAAGGGGAAGAGGGATGTCAGAATAGGAGCATCGGATGGGAAGGTCCTACATCTACACGGGGTCAGACACATTCCGGCTTTGAAAAAGAACCTGCTTTCAGTTGGGCAGTTGGATGAAGAAGGTTACAAGGTAACTTTTGGCTGCAGAAACTGGGTTATTACCAAGGAGGATTCTGAGATCGCTCGGGGTAATAAGGAGGGGACATTGTATTTGGCGAATAACACCAAGGCAAGTATCGCGGTGGCGTCAGCCAAGGGTGATACGGATTTGTGGCACTGTCGATTGGGTCACATGAGTGAGAAGGGGATGAAAGTACTTTGCTCAAAGGGAAGACTACCGGGTTTGAAGACAGTCGACGTGGGGATCTGCGAAGATTGTGTGTTTGGCAAACAGGTGAGAAGTAATTTCTCGAGGACGGGTAGGGCTTTGAGGGAAGCAAAGTTGGATTTGGTCCACACGGATTTGTGGGGGCCGGCCCCGGTAACTTCTCTAGGTGGTGCGTCATATTACATGACCTTTATTGATGATTCAACAAGGAAATTCTAGGTTTATTTCTTGAAACACAAAGATGAGGCATTCGAGGTGTTTAAGAAATGGAAGGCTTTGGTGGAGAATCAGACGGGACTTAAGCTTAAGTGCTTGAGGTCAGATAACGGAGGGGAGTATGTGCTCGGGGAGTTTAAGGAATATTGTACAGCGAATGGCATTCGCATGGAAAAGATCCAAAGGGCACACCACAACACAATGGGGTTGCAGAGAGGATGAACAGGACATTGAACGAGCGTGCTAGAAGTATGAGGTTGAAGTGTGGACTTCCGAAGACGTTTTGGGCATATGCAGATGACACGGTAGCTTTCTTGATCAATCGGGGACCATCGGTACCGTTGGGGAATGAGATTCCAGAGGAAGCATGGAGTGGCAAGCAGGTAAATTTGTCCTTTCTTCGCATATTTGGCTGCGTTTCATATCTTCATATAGACTCTGTTGATAGAACTAAGTTAGATGCAAAATCTATAAAATGTACGTTTATTGGGTATGGCGGGGATGACTTCGGGTATAAGTTTTGGGATGACCAAAACCATAAAATTATTCGTAGTCGAGATGTGGTATTCAATGAATAGGTATTGTACAAGGACAGAAAGGGGGCATCTGATGATATTAGTTCGGAACTGGAGGTTGTAGAGGTGGATATTCCAGACTCGGGTGGGAGCAGGACGGTTCATGATGACCATGGTCAGGGGTCACTGAAGATGAACCACATACTCCGGAACCGGATATTCCGCTGCGTAGATCCAGCAGATTGCGTGGATCACCTGACAGGTATACTCCTTCAAATTACTATTTGTTGCTGACAGATAGTGGTGAACCGAATGTTATGCGGAGGCTGTTCGTAGTGCACTTTGTGATAAGTGGAAAGCTGCGATGGATGATGAGATGGAATCATTAAAGGCCAACAAAACTTGGGAGTTGATTAAACTGCCTAAGGGGAAGAAGGCATTGCATAACAAGTGGGTTTACAGGATCAAGGAGGAAGCAAACGGCAGTAAGCGTTACAAGGCAAGGTTGGTTGTAAAAGGGTTTCAGCAAAAGTACGGTATTGACTACACTGAGGTATTCACTCCTGTTGTGAAGATGACCACTATCATAATGGTTCTGGGGATAGTAGTGGCGGATAACTTGTTGCTGGAACAGATGGATGTAAAGACGGCCTTTCTTCATGGTGATTTGGAGGAAGAAATTTACATGGTACAACCAGAGGGTTACTTGTCTAAGGGTAGCGAGGAACTGGTTTGCAGGTTGACTAAGAGCTTGTATGGCCTTAAACAAGCTCCTAGGCAGTGGTACAGGAAGTTTGATGGATTCATGCATGACATTGATTTTATCATATGTGAGGCGGATCATTGTTGCTACTTCAAGAACACGGACGATGGGTATATAATCTTGCTGTTATATGTGGATGACATGCTAATAGCGGGCTCTAGCAGTAGAGAGGTAAACAGATTGAAGGCTCAGTTGTCAGAACGGTTCGAGATGAAGGATTTGGGGGAGGCCAGAAAAATCTTGGGCATGCGGATTGACCGGAATAGGGAGTCGGGTAAGTTGGTTCTTTCACAAGCAGAATACGTTGAGAAAGTCTTGGCAAGGTTTTGCATGGAAGAGGCGAAGCCAACAGGGACACCATTGGGTATGCACTTCAAGATATCCGAGAAGGACTCACCTAAGGGCAAGGAGGAGCGTGACAAGATGGAGAGGAATCCATATGCTTCGGCAGTGGGGAGTCTAATGTATGCAATGGTGTGTACAAGGCCGGACATTGCACATGCGGTGGAAGTAGTCAGCCGGTACATGGGCAATCCAGGGAAGCAACATTGGGAAGCGGTTAAATGGATCCTGCGTTACTTAAAGGGTACTGCTGGTAAGGCTCTATGTTTCTCAAGCAAGGAGGTCGTGTTAGCCGGGTTATGTTGATGCGGATTTGGCATCAAGCGATCTAGACAAGAGGAGAAGTACTACGGGTTATGTTTTCACATTGGGTGGTACGGCAATCTCCTGGGCTTCTAAATTGCAGAAGATCGTGGCTCAGTCGACTGCGGAAGCAGAATATGTGGCAGTGACAGAGGCATGTAAAGAGATGGTATGGTTGCAGAACTTCTTGGGTGAACTTGGGAAGACGCGAAGTGGTAATGCTCTCTACAGTGATAGTCAGAGTGCAATACATTTGGCAAGGAATCCGGCGTTTCATTCTAGGACGAAGAACATTGAACTGAGGTTTCATTACATCAGGCATCTCTTGGAGAGGAAGATCTTAAGGCTGAAGAAGATTTTGGGATCGGAGAACCCGGCTGACATGTTGACCAAGGTGGTAAACCTTGAAAAGTTAAAGCTATGTAAAGCTTCAATTGGGCTTGGAGAATAGGAGAGGAGGAAGGCACTACCATGATCGAGGTGAGCACTAGGACGACACCAATGATGAGTTGAAGACGGATAAGGGGCTTGTATATGCGGTTGATCTCTAGGTGGGAGATTGTTGGAGTAGAGATCCTCAAAGGAACAAAAAGGGATAATTCCAGGTGCAGAGAGCGAGCGGGCGCTCGGGGCCTAGCAGGCGGGCGCTTATTTGGACAGAAGGTTGGTCCTTCGGAAAATCAATATCAAGCTGGCGCTTGGGGTAGGCCAGGCGGGCGCCTGGTCCGCTGACGGGATTTCGGGATTCCTTCTTTGTTTAGGTTTAGATCTTATTCCAGGGCATTATTTAAGCAATGTTCCGCCCCCAAACTCATTGTAACTTCAAGATAACATATTATAGTGCATGATCCTGGCTTGGTAGTGCCCCCAGACGTAGTCAAACATATTGACGAACTGGGTAAACAATTTTTGTGTCTTTTCTTTGCTTTGATTTCTTGTGCTTTGTTTGTGTGCTTTTATTGTTCTTGCGATTTTCTTGGGTAGTGGAGGGCCATATCCACAACATGATGCAGCAAAAACCTATGAGGCAAAGGGCCATTATTTTAGTCAGTTGCCTAAGTTCTAGGGTCTTCCCGGTGAGGATTCTTTGAACTTTTTGAGAGAGTATATGATGATTGTGTCAGGATTCTCAGTCAAGGAGGGGGTTACTGACGAACAATAAAGGCTTAAATACTTCCTTTTTGCTCTTCAAAGGGCAGCCAAAACTTGGCTACTGTTACTTCCTGCTAGGAGTATTACCACATGGGATGGGTTGCACGATATTTTTCTTAAGAAATTTTTCCCACATGCCACTTTGCCCACCTTTAGACAGAAAATGATAGGATTTACTCAAGATCAAGGTGAGCCATTCCATGAGGCATGGGATAGATTTAAAATGTTACAAGTGCAATGCTCCCATCATGATTTTCCTGAGGCCCTGTTACATCAAACATTTTATGGGGGGTTGACTGCAGCCGACCAAGCTATGGTTGACAATGCAGCATGTGGCTTTTTAGGAGCCAAAACTGTTGCTAAAACTCAAGATTTATTTGAGATGTTAGGAGCTAATTCTCAAGAAAAAGGCTCTAGAGGGAAACCTAGGGGAGTGCATGAATTAAGTGGTGTAGATGAGTTTGCTAGACAGGTAGCTTTGATGAACCAAAATTTGGCAAAATTTAACATGAATATGGGTTTATCAAGTGCTAATGTGGTATCTGATTTCTGTGCTAACTGTGGTTCTAATACTCATGCTACTAATGTTTGCCAAAGTGTTACGCAGTGTGATTCTGAACAGGTTAATGCAATGCAAGGTTACCCCCCACGACAAAATCAAGGTGGTATGTATTTTAACACTTACAATCCAGATTGGAGAAATCACCCGATTTTTTTGTGGAGGGGTAACCAAGGGAATCAGTTTCAACAAAAACCTCTCTATCCTTCTCCCCCACAAAGGAATCCAAAACAGCAACCCAAGCAATCTTTGGAGGATATGATGAGGTCAATGATGCAAGAGCAACAGCAGATGAGGTTGATGATGGAGCAGCGAGAGAAGCAGCAGGATGCTGTCAACAAAAAGCTGGAGACCCAAATTGGTCAACTAGCTGTGGGGCAGCAAGAGCATAAATCGGGAACCTTCCTAAGCCAAGGGGAGCAAGCCAAGGCCATCATGACCTTAAGAAATGGCAAACAGGTAAGTAATGAGGTATTCTGAACCTTCTCCTAAACCTTCTGAAATCCCTGCGGAGGATGTTGTTGATAAGAGTACTAATGGCATGGGGGAAATTCCAGTTACTGATTCTCCTACCCCCAAGCCTTATGTACCTCCCGTACCGTTTCCTGGTAGATTTATGAGAAGCAAGCTGGATAAACAAATGTCTGATTTGTATGACATGTTTTCAAAAGTGAACATTAATCTCCCATTGTTGAATGTCATCAAAAATATTCCGGCTTATGCAAATTTTTTCAAAGAATTAATTCCAGGAAACCCAAGTATGGGAATGATGAGAAGTTGATTATGGGAGAAAGTGCTAGTGCTGTGGTACAACAGAACCTTCCACCTAAATTGAAGGACCCCGGAAGTTTTAACATTTCTATATCTATGGGGGACTCTAAAAAGGTGAAGGCAATGTTGGATCTTGGTGCTAGCATCAATCTGTTGCCCCATCATTTGTATCTTAAGTTGGGTCTACCTGAGCTAAAACCCACCACAATGACCTTGCAACTGGCCGATCGTTCAATCAAGAGGCCATTGGGAATTGTGGAGGATGTTTTGGTTCAGGTAGCCAATTTGATTATCCCCATGGATTTTGTTATTCTTAAGACTGTGAATGGTGTTGGTAATGGCCAAGATTCTACCATATTGCTTGGGCGACCATTTATGGCTACTACTAAAACCATCATTAATGTGGGTGATGGGACTTTGTCTATGTGTGTGGCTAATGAGAAAATTGAAATATCTGTGTTTGATGTCATGCAAAGTCCCATAGATGATGAGTCTTGTAATTGTGTAGATGTTGTGGAGGATTGTGTGAGTGAAGTCTTGTGGCATGAGAGAGTCTGTGAGGAGTTAGAGTATTTGTTGTCAAATGGCGGTGAGAAATCTAGGGATAATGCGGATGTTCAACTGATGGCTTTGGAAAAGGCCGACGAACACCATCCTAGTGATGGCCCGTTTCACTCCCTAGGCTACTTCAATGAGAAGTCGGTGCCTTCTATTATAACCCCTCCAGCTCTTGAGCTGAAAACCCTCCCCTCAAATTTAAAGTATGTTTTTCTTGGGGAGGGTGAGACTTTGCCAGTAATAATTGCCTCTGATTTGACCCTAGAGCAAGAGGCCAAGTTGATAAAAGTGCTCCGTGAGCATAAGTCGGCTATAGGGTGGACCTTAGCAGATATCAAAGGCATAAGCCCCTCCATGTGCATGCACAAAATTAATCTCATAGATGGTGCTAAGACGTCTAGAGAGAGATAGAGGCGGCTAAATCCTCACATGGAGGAGGCGGTTAGGAAAGAGGTCCTAAAATTGTTGGATGCAGGCATTATCTATGCCGTTGCTGATAGTGAGTGGGTGAGCCCGGTTCAAGTCGTTCCAAAGAAATCGGGTTACACTATCACCACTAATGATAGGGGTGAGGAAGTCCCAACAAGGGAAGTGACTGGGCTTATAATGTGCATAGATTTGCCCAAACTGAATGCTGCAACAAAGAAAGATCACTTCCCTTTGCCCTTCATTGACCAAATCTTAGAGAGGTTAGCTGGACATGAGTATTATTGCTTCTTGGATGGTTTCTCAGGATATAATCAAATTCCCATTGCACCTGAGGACCAAGCCAAGACCACTTTCACGTGTCCCTTTGGCACATTCGCTTTCAGGAGGATGCCCCTTGGGCTATGTAATGCACCTGCGACTTTTCAAAGGTGTATGACCTCCATATTCTATGACTTGATTGAGAGATGTGTTGAAGTCTTTATGGACGACTTCTCGGTCTTTGGTAATAGTTTTGATGGGTGCCTCGAGAATCTGACATTGGTTTTAAAACGTTGTTGCGAGACAAATTTGACCCTTAGTTGGGAAAAATATCATTTTCTTGTGAGGCATGGTATTGTGCTAGGGCATTTGGTGTCAAGTAAGGGGATTGAGGTAGACAAGGAAAAAATTGATGTGATCTCTAAACTACCTCCCCCTGTTTCAGTTAAGGGTGTACGAAGTTTTCTAGGCCATGCAGGGTTCTATAGGCGTTTCATTAAAGACTTTTCAAAAATTTGTAAGCCTTTATGTAATCTGCTGGCCAAGGACACCGAGTTCATCTTTGACCAAGAGTGCTTGGATGCTTTTAATTTGCTTAAAGAGAAGTTAACTTGTGCCCCCATCTTATCTAGCCCCAATTGGTCTCTACCATTTGAGATCATGTGTGATGCATCAGATTTTGCGATTGGGGCTGTCTTGGGGCAAATAGTGGATAAATTACCTCATGTGATTCATTATGCAAGTAGAACTTTAAATGATGCACAACTGAATTATACTACCACTGAAAAAGAATTTTTAGCAGTTGTGTTTGCTCTTGAAAAGTTTCGTTCTTACTTGCTTGGGTCCAAGGTGATTATCTACTCTGATCATGCTGCACTTAAATATTTGATGAATAAAAAGGATGCTAAACCTAGACTTCTTAGGTGGATGCTCCTACTGCAGGAGTTTGACATTGAAATAAGAGATAAAAAGGGGACTGAAAATGTGGTGGGGGATCACCTATCTAGGCTTGAGGACTTCACATTCACTAGTGTAATTGATGGTGCAATTCCGGTTAATGAAAATTTTCCGGATGAACAACTATTTGCTTTACATGTTCATGAGCCTTGGTATGCGGATTTTGTGAATTTCATTGTTTCTAATATTATGCCACCACACTTCACTTACGATCAAAAACGAAAGTTTAGATCGGATGTGAAGCACTACATTTGGGATGACCCTTATCTGTGGAAAGTTTGCCCGGACAAGATAATTAGGAGATGCATTCCGGAGCATGAAAAAGCTAGCGTGTTGAGATTTTGCCACGAACTCTAATGTCGGGGTCACTTTAGTGGGCAAAAGACCGCTAGGAAAGTATTGCAAGCGGGTCTATATTGGCCCACTTTATTTAAAGATGCTCATGACTTTTGTGTGAGGTGTGATAGATGCCAAAGGACCGGCAACATAGGAAAGAGAGATGAAATGCCCCTACAAAATAATTTAATTGTTGATATTTTTGATGTGTGGGGTATTGATTTTATGGGTCAAGGCTACTTGTACATTCTTGTTGCTGTAGATTATGTGTCTAAATGGGTGGAAGCAATTCCTACCCGGACTAATGATGATAATATTGTTTGCAAGTTTGTGCGTGAAAATATCTTTGGCAGGTATGGAGTGCCGCGTGTCATTGTCAGTGACCAAGGGACACACTTCACAAACAGAATGTTCGATTAAGTGCTAAAAAGATATGGGGTGGGTCACAAGTTGGCTACGTCTTATCACCCTCAAACTTCGGGCCAAGTGGAGGTGAGTAATTGCCAAATCAAGGCAGTGCTTGAGAAAACAGTGCGTCCAAATCGTAAAGACTGGGCTGACAAATTGTGTGATGCACTGTGGGCTTATCGGACTGCATACAAAACCCCCATTGGCATGAGCCCGTACCGGATTGTGTATGGAAAGGAGTGTCATCTTCCGGTGGAATTAGAGCACAAAGCATATTGGGCAACCAAGCAACTAAACATGGATTTGACTCTAGCAGGGGAAAAAAGGTTGCTTGACTTGGATGAGCTTGCAGAAATGAGGCAGGATAGTTATAAGAGTGCCAAGTTGTACAAAGAGAGGACAAAGAGATATCATGATAAAAATCTTAAACCCAAGTTTCTCAAACCGGGTATGAAAGTCCTTCTCTTTAACTCTCGCCTCAAACTTTTTCCCGGTAAATTGTGTTCAAGGTGGACGGGTCCTTATGAATTGGTTCGAGTTTTTCCCCATGGAGCCGTAGAGCTTAAATATTTGAAAGATGGGACAATATTTAAAGTGAATGGACACCGGGTGAAGCCATATTATGAGGGGCTGTCTATTTTGGAAGACATCAATGAAATTGATGTAATTGATTTGACGGACCCGGAGGGAGCCACTTAATATTCATGTGGCATTATGTCGAGCCAAATACTTAAAACAAAGGTGCTTGTTGGGAGGCAACCCAACCAGGTATCATTTTATTGCTTTATGTTTCTCGTTTCAGTTTATCATCATTTTTTAATTGGGAGTGTGTTGTTTCTTCAATGCCATGAGGACATAGCACACTTTTGGTTTGGGGGCGGTGGTATTCATAAAAAAAAAGAGTTAATATTATTGCTTTCGTGTATTTTATTTCTGGGTCGGTTCGAACTACGGTGACCTGAGCCCCTTATTGTCCTAAGGGGAACGTAGGCAACGAAAGTGCGGTAAAAAAGTTTGTCCGTGTCATCCTTTAGGGATCTCTCCGAGTTTGTGGGTTTATAGGGGAGTGTATATAGTGTCACCCTCCAAAAATATTTTTATTCTTTGACTCATTTTTATATTTATAATGGATATTACGCTTGTGATGTTTGTTTGTGGTGATGTGCAACAATGGATTGCGAGGTGGCTAGCTCAAAAAAAAAAAAAAAAAAAAAAGCTACAGGAAAGTGGGCGTCCGCCCACTCTGGTTATAGGCGGTCGCCCAGGAATGGTGAAAAAGGAGGGGTCCAAACTGATGTAATGGGCGGTCGCCCACTAAGCCTATGGGCGGTCGCCCACTTAGCGAACCGGGCGGACAGATTGGGGTTTTGGGTCGGATTTTGACCTCTCCCCTTCAATTTTTTCAAAAACCATAAGCCTCCACCCTCTTTCTCTCTCTAAAAACCGAGTTATACCTCCCTCTCTCTACAAATCCTCCCATAAATCACCACCTTCTTCTCCCTTAATCACCAAAATTGGCATACCCATCCCTCCTCCTCCATTAATCTCAAGAAATCAACCCAAAAACGCCATTGAAGCTCAAGAATTGGAAGAATTGTTGAAGTTGTCAAGAACACGAAAAAGGGTGAAATTGGGCAACTTGGAGCGAGAATTGAAGGTGCTTCTAGAAGGGAAAAGTGATCGTGTGAGCAAGCTCTATCTTCCGGTCATCTTCTTCTACTCCGGCAAATTTTCCGGCCAACTTCCGGTGAGTCTCCGGCGAGCAAGTAAGAATCCCTTTAGCGCTTAATTCTCTGTGGCTGTTGGGTTGTCTTGAATTGTGTTATGGCTAGAGGTCGTGCTCCCCCTAGAGAAGT
This sequence comes from Campanula takesimana, assembly GCA_026119855.1. Lineage (NCBI taxonomy): Eukaryota > Viridiplantae > Streptophyta > Magnoliopsida > Asterales > Campanulaceae > Campanula > Campanula takesimana. The sequence continues at coordinate 530,110 of JAOWBW010000665.1, read as the reverse complement.
AGCTCCCCAACCAAATTTTGATCGAACCCGTTTTGTGGGTGAGCAAGCCGAAAATTGGTATAACCGTTGGTCCCATAAACATTATAATGTTGAAAGAAAGTTTAAAAAGAAAGATTTGGGACTGAATGATTTGTTTACCCGTTATAAATGGAATAAACTTGCGGCTCGCCCGGCAGAGAATGGGGTAGGTGAATATGTCAAAGAGTTTTATGCAAATGCCTTTGAGAAGGGGAATGACGCGACGTCCCATGTGCGAGGGACTAACATTGACTATTCGGGTACGGACATCAATGCTTATTATGGGATGTCTAATGCGGTTACACCAGAGGATTGTGTGTACGTCAGAATGGTGAAGCAAATTCAAGGGGATTATAGGCGTAGGCTGGATGTTTTGGTCCCAACGTTTGGGGTGCTTGACTTGACAAACAAGAGGAGTGGGCAAGTACTGTTTACCCGAGACTTAGAGCCCAGGTTGAGATATTTGCACAGATTCATTTGCGAGAGGATTCTCCCCACCACACATTTTAATGAAGTTCATTGGAGACGGGCGGTGCTCATGCACTGTGTGTTGACAGGAGCAAAAATTAATATAGGGCATATTATCCGGGATGAGATTTATCACACAATTCAGAACATGAGCAGCTCTAACTTTAATTTCCCGCTGCTTATTACTGGATTGATTGGGAAGGTAAGAGCGGATTTGTTGCAAGTCCCAAGGGATCTTTTTCATGGTTCTGCTGTTGATGCTAAATTCCTCACGAGAGGCAGTGCACAAAGGGGTGCGAGCACATCCCAAGGTCCACAACCGATGGACGATGAGCCAGTTGGTGATGAAGAAGGGCAAGGTGCTGGGAGTGGTGATCCGTTTGAGGAGGAGATTGGAGAGATGTCTCACATTGAGTATACGCATTATCTATCGGGATAGATTCAAGCAGTGGATAGGCGGGTCCAGGATATGGATCAGAGGATGCAAGTGTGGGAGTATAACAGGAGCTGTTGGGAGGACAGGATCGAGGATAGATTACAGAGGCAGGAGAATGCCCAGCAAGAGTTTTTTAGAGATGTGCTTCAGAGGTTGCCACCACGTGACCGTTTGACCCATATGTCCCACCACCTAAAATGTAGTGGCAAGGGTCTTCATGGGGAGAACAACAAGCGGCACAGCCACCGCAATGGCCTGGGAGTAGTTCGAGCGGTCAAGGGCAGGGCAGCAGTTCCAGTGGTGCTTGGGACCACTTCTTTCCGCCACCTCAGTAGTGATTGGAGGTATCCCTTCCCCACCTAATCTTTATTGTTTATGCATTGTGGACATTGCATGGTTTTAGTATGGGGGTGTGGGGTATTATTATTTGTTGCTGCTGTTATATCACCGTTACTTGTTTTTAGTAAAAAAAAAAAAAGAAAAAAAAATTGAAAAAGAAAAGAGAGGCTAGGTGAAAACCCGAAAGGTCTCCTAGGCAAAAGGAGAGAAATTGAGTAAGTTATTGTTTTTACCTGGCGTGGCGTCCTAAGGGAGGTTCGGAGAATTGGGTAGGATTCCTGTTTGGTGTAGGAGGTTTGGTTAGAGGCGAATAGGATAGAAAATCCTCATATTTCTTGTTGGAGTCATAAGGGGGCGTTGGAGCTTATCATGAGGTAAGTCATTGCTATTTATTATGGCTTTGATTTATGTTTGAGGGATGTTGTAGTGTAAGATAAGCGTAGGGGAAACCTAGGACATTTTAGTTCCGCCTAGCTTTTGTGAGTGGGCCCTAATCGGATATGTTTATTTGTGTTCCTATCATTGGTGTGATATCGATTAGGGCCATTGTCTTGCGCTTGCCTTGGGAGTTATAAGGAGCGGAGTTTCTTACACTCTGAGTGATGTCATCTTGTCTTGACTTTGTTTGATGGGAGATGTAGAAGAGATAGGTATCATTTTCCTCCATGCTACGCTTAATAGACCGGTGTTTAGATGTGGGCTTAGGAATATTACTCTGGGACGAGTAATGGTCTAAGCGTGGGGGAATTTGATGGATCGGTTTACACATGTATTATCTCTACATTGTCGTACTAATTTCATGGGCTTTTGGTTGTAATCTAGTTTAGATTGGATGTATTTTTGGTCTTTTATGGTTTATGGAACTTTGTTGGATTTGTAATATTTTAAGACACTTTGTAGTGCATTTTGTGTGGTTACAAAGTTCTTGGTTTGTAATTTGTCGAAGACCGAATATTGCTCGAGTCACAGTTGGAATTAAGGGTCAACCATGGTCAAAGCGAGTCGAAGATGCGAAGAAAAGAAGGAAAAAAAGTGAAGAAATTCCATTCCAGGAGAGTGGGCGGTCGCCCACTCTGACCCGGGCGGTCGTCCACTCATGCATTTTAGAGATTCTCCAGTCTGATGCTTTGGGCGGTCGCCCATAACCTTTCCGGGCGGTCGCCCACTCCTCCGCACTGATTTTCAAGATTCCTCTCCAAAGCGGGTTTTGACCCAATTTTCCCTATTTTTGGGCCCTAGTTTCACTCTGTATAAATAGTAGAATGCGGTATTTTATTTCGGGAGGCTTTCTTTAGGTTTTCTTAAGTATTGAAGATTGTAAACAAGAGTTGGGGGATTTATTCATCATCAAGCGTTTATCCAGGTTTATGGTTTTTAATCTTATTCTTGCGATTCTTGCTATGTCTATGAGTAGCTAAATTCCTTGTTCATGGATTGGGTGTAGCACTATCGAAACGCTATGCTAAATTGTGTTTAATTAAAATCAATCTTGTTCTTGTTCATTGGAATCAATTTTAATTCATTTAGAGATTTCAACCTTATAGATAGATATTGTTGATCTTTAAATCATTAGGGTTTAAATTATTTCACTAGCGTGGATAGTTTTTACATTGACCTAGATTTCATTGAATAGAATTACTTGAGGACCTAGAGGAAATCAAAAGGATCTAAAATCAATTGTTCTTAAGAACTTAATAAATTATTTGTGTGTGTTGTTGACCTAGCGAAATTCATCACATAAAGATAATAATAGGGTTGCAATCCGGTGACCAGACCGTTCCAACTCTTAACTAAGTGAACGATTTCTTGAACAAGTTTGGTAATCTTTTTATTAAAAATAGCATAGAGTGGAGATAGTTGTGAACCCCAATCTATGAATCTTCGTATCTTGAATTCAATCTTTGTGTGCTTTGTGATCTTAAATTGTTAGGTTCTTTTAATTGCTTTGTAGTTAAAGTAGTTTAATCAAATCAAATCTAAAAACCCCCTTTTTGGTTACTCTTTACATTAATTAAATCAACTTGTTTATCCACGAGTCTCTGTGGTTCGACCCTTACTTTTGTATACTGCTGCTTCGGCACTTGTACACTTGCAAGGTATTTTATTACACAGTGGATTTTATCTATCAGTTATGCTTCTGGTGAGATGTCTCTATCTTCCTGTCTGGATTGTCGTATGTTGAAGCTTTCCCGGAGATCTTTGACTGTTGCACCTTGTCTTCTTCAAGTCTGATGACTCTTAAAGCCCTACATCTTCCATCTTCTTGCAGGGGTTCATCACCAACTCCTCATAAAATGGGGAATCTTTCTTCAGGCCCATTCTAAATGCTTCTGTTGCCGTGGCCATATCAAGACTGGGTATCTCCAAGACTTCCTTGTTGAAGCGGTTGACGTAATCTTTCAAAGCCTCATTAGGTTGTTGTATGATGCGGTAAAGATCACTAGTGAGCTTCTCGAACTGTCTGCTACAAGAGAACTGATTGTTGAACATGTTGACAAGTTGGGCAAACGAACCAATAGATCCTGGCGGTTGACGGATCAGCCACTTCAATGCAGGTCCGACCAATGTTGAGCCAAACCCTTTGCATAGGCAAGATTCTCTGTATTGCAGAGGTACTCTGATGATCTTCATCGTCTCCTGATAATGGGCAATGTGCTCTTCAGGATCGCTGCTTCCATCATATAACTTCATAGTTGGGATGTTGAAGCCTTTGGGAATGTCAATTTGTGCAATAGCTGGGATGAAGCGTGACTGATTGTAACATATTGAAGAGACCTGCTGGATGGGCGGAGTGATACCAGGTACATTCATCACCAAATCTCTTAGTTCTTTAAGTTGACTCGCTATATAGTTACATGCAAAAGGATTAGCAGTACGAGCAATATTATCAAAAGAATTTGCAAAATTAAGGTTACCAAACGGATGGGTATTGTCAGCCGAAAATGTAACAATCGTGCTACTGGTAAAGGTGGGTCCATCTTGAGGAGTCCCAGAGACATTGAGTGTAGGCGATGTGAAGGTGTTTCCTTCTGCTGTCAGATCACAAAAGGCGGGAGCAACAGACGTCGTCATCATTGCAGATGTCGTCATCTTCTGAGGCGTATTCTTCACATTTGCTGTCGAACTCATTGGGATCCAATCATTGAAGACTGATGGACTAGCGCCGCCAAAATCGAGGAACCTGGGACGTATAAGAGATACTGAATCCACCCTCTCAGACAAGACCTGCTGCTCCTTCTGCATCTTCACCACAGCTTCAGCTATCAAAGATGTACTTTTGCCCTGTTGATCCAACTGGTGCTTCATTTGCATAAGCATACTTTTGATCTCATAATCTGGAGTGGGAGATGCTTGTTTCTTGCCTGCCCCCAAAGGTGGAGGTGGTGGCAATCCACCAGAGCCAATCGTTGATGTCTTAGGACTAATGCCCCCAGATGAAGTATTAACGCCACTGATAGGACTGGTCGACTTGCCAATGCCGGAGATCATGGGTTGAGTAGTCATCTTGAATCAACAACAATTCAATAGATTAAAAAACCAAGGGCCCCTCGGTGGGCACCAAACTGTTTTGGTAGAAAAAACAATAAAGTGGATTCTGGATTGATAATCGAAACAAAGGAGGGATGAATGGAATTAATGCTAAAGAATTGAAATAACCAAGATTGCACGAAGATGTAACGAGGAAAGCCCTTGAGAAAAATGATCTCGCCGGCACAAAACCTCGGGAGGTGATTAAGAGCACCTTCCTTCCCAAATGTTTGTATTGATTTTCTTGTAGAGCTATGGAGGATTACAGAGTAGATAATAGTGAGTGTCCCCGTGTTCCTCCAATGCTTTGGTTTAAATAGAAGTTTACAAAGAAGAAACCTATCTAAAACTAACTAACTCTCCTAAAATCTCGGGCTCCATCTTCAAAGAGTGGAGACGTGGTCAATGATGCCGTTGATGGTTGTTTTCATGCTTATCCGCACGTGCTTTTTTGTTATTAACACCTGCAAACACTATTACTAAAATAGGATATAATTAAAAATGTTAAATATACCTACTGCTTAAGACGTTGCAATCTTGAAGGTAAGTGAAGATGGGTACAACTTGAAATTTCACCCACAACAATTGCCCCCAAACTTACCATTTACGGAATACGAAAAGGGTAAGTTTTTCAAAACTCAAAACTATAAATGGTTATTGACTGGACAACTGCTTGGTAGAAGTGTTTCCATCCTTTAAAGATCTGAACGTTTTTTCTTCTTCAAAAAGTTTCAGAAATTTTTCATGAAGAAACAACCGTTAGGTGTCGTCAATCATCAAGACATCCATAAGTATCTTTCTCCTTAAGATGACCTACACCTCAATCTTTGAAAATATATATTGTTCTCTTTATCGTTTCTTCGTTTCAGGATGTTAATTTCTTGTGTAAGATGTAGAAATCTTTATCACTTAGTTGACATGTTAATGCCAAAAACCGGGTGTCTTAAGATGACATGTCAATGCCATAACCAATTGAAAAATTCTTAAGGTCAAACACTTGATTAAGTGGAAACGGGGGGTGCGCACATATAAACATACGTGCCCATTCCCCACCTTAACCACATTAACATCGTGCGCTCCAGGCAAAGGTGTATAAACCTTAACTCGGAAGAAAGAAAGAAATTTTTTTAAACCTTAGAAGGGATTGAGTACCTTAAACATAAGATGAGATGGCCAATCTCAAGCTGTTGTCTTCTTAGGTCATCAAAATCTTTATTCAAAATGTTAATATCTTGCAAAATGACAACATGTTAGTAATACATGACATCTTGGCTGATATCACTTTCATTTGTAAAAATAAAGTTGAACAAATCATTTTATTTAAATGAATGATAATAAAGTAATGTTTATTCAAAAATGGAGGTAAGTTCATACCTGAGTTATTACCTTAAGATGTCGACAACTTGGAATGATGTTGACATCTTTGATTGTTCCAGCAGTTTGAATCAATATGTTAAGCATCTCGAACTAAGCAAACGTTTTTAGTTTCCTCGCAAGACAGAAACATGTTAGCTAACACCCCTCCGATGCGTAAGTCAGTAATGGTTTGATGAATATAATATAAATTGAAATAACTTAATTAAAATAAAATAAAGTAAACACATACCTGTTATTCTAAATTGAGTTGATAAACTACAACTTACATGACGTAGGCCTTAAGATGTATGGCATTCCAAGATCTTGGGATCCTTACACCGTCCAAAGAATGACAACCAATATGCCCCCAGTTATGCTGAAGTTGTCTCCTTGTTCCCGTGGTAAAGCAATTCTTTAAGGTATCCTTTTGAGAGTAAGTAGCTGATTTGTTTGCGCAAGGCGATGCAATCTTCGGTAAGATGTCCGAAATCTTCGTGGTATGCACACCACTTGGATTTATCTTTCCATCCTGAAGGTTTGTCGTTTTTCTTTGGCCACCTTGCTTTATCTCCAAGATTCTTCATTGCGCACAGAATACCTGAAACATTAACAGAAAAACAATAATCGGATATCTTTGGGCATTGAATATCACCTTGGTCTTCCTTAAGATCGTTTCTGTAGTAAGGTCCGGATCTGTTATGCTTCTGGTGAGATGTCTCTATCTTCCTGTCTGGATTGTCGTATGTTGAAGCTTTCCCGGAGATCTTTGACTGTTTCACCTTGTCTTCTTCAAGTTTGATGAATCTTAAAGCCCTGTTGCGTACATCTTCCATCTCCTTGCAGGGGTTCATCACCAACTCCTCATAGAATGGGGAATCTTTCTTCAGGCCCATTCTAAATGCTTCTGTTGCCGTGGCCATATCAAGACTGGGTATCTCCAAGACTTCCTTGTTGAAGCGGTTGACGTAATCTTTCAAAGCCTCATTAGGTTGTTGTATGATGCGGTAAAGATCACTAGTGAGCTTCTCGAACTGTCTGCTACAAGAGAACTGATTGTTGAACATGTTGACAAGTTGGGCAAACGAACCAATAGATCCTGGCGGTTGACGGATCAGCCACTTCAATGCAGGTCCGACCAATGTTGAGCCAAACCCTTTGCATAGGAAAGCTTCTCTGTATTGCAGAGGTACTCTGACGATCTCCATCTTCTCCTGATAATGGGCAATGTGCTCTTCAGGATCGTTGCTTCCATCATATAACTTCATAGTTGGGATGTTGAAGCCTTTAGGAATGTCAATTTGTGCAATAGCTAGGATGAAGCGTGACTGATTGTAACATATTGAAGAGACCTGCTGGATGGGCGGAGTGATGCCAGGTACATTCATCACCAAATCTCTTAGTTCTTTAAGTTGACTCGCTATATAGTTACCTGCAAAAGGATTAGCGGTACGAGCAATATTATCAAAAGAATTTGCAAAATTAAGGTTACCAAACGGATGGGTATTGTCAGCCGAAGATGTAACAATCGTGATACTGGTAAAGGTGGGTCCATCTTGAGGAGTCCCAGAGACATTGAGTGTAGGCGATGTGAAGGTTTTTCCTTCTACTGTCAGATCACAAAAGGCGGGAGCAACAGACGTCGTCATCATTGGAGATGTCATCATCTTCTGAGGCGTATTCTTCACATTTGATGTCGAACTCATTGGGATCCAATCATTTAAGACTGATGGACTAGCGCCGCCAAAATCGAGGAACCTGGGACGTATAGGAGATACTGAATCCACCCTCTCAGACAAGACCTGCTGCTCCTTCTGCATCTTCACCACAGCTTCAGCTATCAAAGATGTACTTTTTCCTTGTTGATCCAACTGGTGCTTCATCTGCATAAGCATACTTTTGATCTCACAATCTGGAGTGGGAGATGCTTGTTTCTTGCCTGCCCCCAAAGGTGGAGGTGGTGGCAATCCACCAGAGCCAATCGTTGATGTCTTATGACTGATGCCCCCAGATGAAGTATTAAGTCCACTGATAGGACTGGTCGACTTGCCAATGTCGGAGATCATGGGTTGAGTAGTCATCTTGAATCAACAACAATTCAATAGATTAAAAAACCAAGGGCCCCTCGGTGGGCGCCAAACTGTTTTGGTAGAAAAAACAATAAAGTGGATTCTAGATTGATAATCGAAACAAAGGAGGGACGAATTGAATTAATGCTAAAGAATTGAAATAAACCAAGATTGCACGAAGATGTAACGAGGAAAGCCCTTGAGAAAAATGATCTCGCCGGCACAAAACCTTGGGAGGTGATTAAGAGCACCTTCCTTCCCAAACGTTTGTATTGATTTTCTTGTAGAGCTATGGAGGATTACAAAGTAGATAATAGTGAGTGTACCTGTGTTCCTCCAATGCTTTGGTTTAAATAGAAGTTTACAAAGAGGAAACCTATCTAAAACTAACTAACTCTCCTAAAATCTCGGGCTCCATCTTCAAAGAGTGGAGACGTGGTCAATGATGCCGTTGATGGTTGTTTTCATGCTTATCCGCACGTGCTTTTTTGTTATTAACACCTGCAAACACTATTACTAAAATAGGATATTATTAATAATGTTAAATATACCTGCTGCTTAAGACGTTAATCTTGAAGGTAAGTGAAGATGGGAACAACTTGAAATTTCACCCACAACATAAACCATTACAAAGAAGAGTTACAATTGCTTTTGCCTAGTAGCCATTGTTTGGTATCGTTGCAAAATAAGTTCATTATCAACGCTATCGAATATATCTTTCTCAACATAGGTAATCAAACAATTAGCCATCCACTCATCGCCCATTCGGTTACGTAAATATGTCTTCACAAGATTCATAGCCGAAAATACTCTTTCAACTGAAGCTGTGGCAATCGAAAGAATCAACGCCAAAGTAATGAGCTTGTATACTAATTGATAGACACAATTTTTTCTTGTTTGAACCATTTTCTCTGCGAGCTCACCAATTCCATTCAACTCTAGAAATCGATCATCGGACTTCACATCAAGAATGTAAGTCTCAAGTTGATTGTCAAGTGAAGAGAGTTGTGACTTTGTGAAATCTTTGGGATATAGTGTGGCAAGATGAATCAACTTCTCTTTATTATAATGAGTGAATGATTGAGAAGGATCTAGAGAAGCCATGCACAAAAGCAAATCGATATGTATCTCATTGAAACGGTTACTAAGCTCTTGAAGTTGCATGTCAATGACGGGATAAAACACTTCAACACGGAAATGATGGATATATGTCGCTTTCTCAATATTTCGTCATGATCTTCCATGAAGAACGAACACATCATCCATGTTAGGAACATCAATGCCATTCCTTTCACAAAATGAGCAAACTTCATTCAACAAAAAGTCCCACCCTTCATCTCGCAATAATTGCAATCTTTGCTTGGAAACCTTAACAAGCTCCATTGCATTTACAATATCTTGATCTTTTCTTTGCAAAGCTTGCGACAACTCATTTGTGATTCCCAAGATTTTTTTCATCAAGTGAAGTGAAAATGCAAAGTCAAAACATTGCAATGTATCTAATATCTTACTTGATTCAAGCCTTTGATTGGGATCCTTTGTAAGAACTTCAAGAACATCAATTATGGAAGAAAACATATCAATTAATCTCACCAGTGAATTATAGTGAGAGCTCCATCGTGTATCTCCAGCTCTTTTAAGCCTAGTCTCTTGATTCAAACCTCTTCCACTTAAATTCTCTTCCATGGGTTTCTCCGATTGAGCATCAAGAAGCATGTCATTGCACTTGCTAGAACCCCCAACATGATTCACAACTCTTGAAACCATATCAAAGAGAGACTCCATGTTCAAATCTTTTTTGGCAACACCGACAAGGGCCAATTGTAGTTGGTGTGCAAAACAATGAACATAATAAGCACATGGTTTCTCCTTCAATATTAGTGCTTTGAGACCATTAAACTCACCTCGCATGTTACTAGCCCCATCGTATCCTTGACCTCGTAAATTTGATATACTAAGATTATGCTTGGAATTGGATATATACATCAAGAAACTTTATAGAAACGTCATATAAATCATAATCAAAAGCAAGCTCTATAATCTGAATGTTGTCTGTCAAACATGACAACGTTTGGAATTGGATATATACATCAAGAAACTTTACCATTGAACTTTTGATAACTTAATCATGGCAAAATTTCCTTTTCGCACATGAGTTTGGAGCAAGTTTCATTGACTATAACCTACAAGCGATCCTTTTTGTAATTGCGTTCTTTTGTGCCCACCACATTATGAAATATAATCCTTGTCGTAAAATAAAAACTAACATTATTGAAGCCTAAGGATCTCACAGATACTCATGTAGCCGGAATATTTAGTGCCATGTCTGATCATAGAGCTCGCCCTTGGTGTTGTGGGGAAGGTTATATGATACATAGACTTAGGTGGTGTTTGATGTATTAAGGACTTGATGCCTGATGCTTAATGGATTGCAAGGTATATTTTGGAGGTAGGGTGCCTTTGATGGTAACTATTAGAATTGAGTCATCATCCCCTTAAAGTTCATCAATTTTACTCTCCAAGTTGATGTGGGATATATGAGGCTTCAGCACGCCCGGCCGATTCTATGGGCTCTACACGTGGATCATCATTACGCCGGCATTATTATCAACTCAAACCCACCACGGGTCAACTTTAACCCAATAAGGGCACCCAACACGGGTTAACTCAAGCCCATCATCAACTTGGGCCGGCTCTGATACCATATTAGAATTGGGTCCTCATCCCCTTAAAAGACCTTGTTAAGGGGTGAGGTTAGCCAATCTATATAGTTCATCAATTTTACTCTCCAAGTTGATGTGGGATATATGAGGCTTCAACAGTAACACTATAATATATAATATATATATATATATTTATTTATTCTTTTCCTTCTTGGTTCTTTTAATTTCATTATCCATAATAGTGAACATTTATCAGTTTGGGCAAGAATAGTGACAAGTACAAGTCGAATTAGGCCCATGGCCATGGTCAGTGCATTCCCCAGTCCCTTTGTATTTTAGGGAACATATGCTATTACAGATCTCTGCTTCTTCACATCCATTTTCATAAAGATCGTAACTGCAGTTGTATATAATGCCTGCTCCACCTGCTTCAATCTTCATCAATACAACTACAACCAAATAAAAGAAGATTAATTAAATTACAACACATTTCTATAACTGACAAAAGAAAAGGTTAACTGAAATTATGTACACATAATAAATAACTATGTATGGCCGATCATCTCAGAAGATAAATGTTTTAATTGTACGATAAGAACTGATCGTAGTTTATTTTCTGAAATTAAGTGGTATATGGAGCTACACAATTGCACCATCGTAAATATTGAACTATATTACAAGCACTATTAATCAAGAAGAATACAAATGGAGCAAAGCGAATGAGTTGAAACTCAAGTGATAGAAAATGGGATACCTGGGGCAACAAGAAGAACAAGGAGAAGAAAATAGAATGAAGTTTTTATCATTTGAAAATGTACAATCTCTCTCTCTATCTAATATTATGTTGATAGAAGAAAAAATGAATGAGACTGATCATGCTTGTTATTAATACTCCATCCGTCCCACACCAAGGGGCAATTTTGATCAAACTTACTTGAACTTGACTAACATTTTATGCTAAATAATTTATCTCTACAAAAATTTAAAAATAGTTATTGATAATGTTTCTATTACTGATTTAGTAACCTTTATAAATTTTTTATGGAGATTAATAATTTAACATAAATATTAGTCAAATTTCAAGTTGGTTTGACCAAAAGTGTCATTGTTATGGGACGGAGGGGGTATATGTTTTTCTAGTCAGTTACATCTGAAAATATATTATTAAATGATCAACGTCTAATACTTGTAATCTTGATAGATTCATTTATTCTAGAGATATATAGAAGATATAGAAAATGTAATATTATATCTTGTAATCTTGATAGGGGTATTTTTTTTTTGGAGATTAATGTATTGAAGATGAGAATTTTTGTAATTAGTTTGGGTTTCATGAAACTTGTTGTACATTATTGTCTAATAAACAGAAGGCTTTGAGATATTACGGACGAAATCACGTGAAGAATGTGGAAGAAATTTAAATAATGTTTGGTCGCACATTCGTTGACTGCACAAGCCTAGAGACGCTCACAATACATAGATGGTACACCGGAAAGTTGTATTAGCAAAGCCGTACAAACAACAAGAGAGAAGATTGCGACTCCAGCTGACGAGCCAGACTTGTCATTCTCCTTACCCGCTGTTCGTCAATTTTTCAGAATGCAGTCATTACAGTAATTCTGTTGGTGATGATGATGAGTCTTTGTTGATGGATGAATGCCTTGTTTCCCTTATATCATCTGAACGGGATAAACCGAGCACGACCAATTGGTCGGGCAATATACTCCATGGGTAAAACCCGCAAGGACAAAGTGAATGGACCCACATACTCTTGTTCCTAAGTAACCCATCCTCGTCATAGGGAATGGGCAAAACCTACATATTTACTCTTTGGCATAACAACATAACGAGCAGTCTATGATAGGTGGGAAATGGAAAAGTCCTGCACATCGATACTATTCCTCATCACATTACTATGCCGACTAGTACATGCCGATCAAGGCCATGCACCTGGCATGACTTGGTCAACACTCATTTACGTGCAAAGTCCTTTACTTACTCAGATAAGGAACTCGAGTATCTATAGAGTCTAAAATTTACTCAACCAAGGAAACAAGAAATTAGGATCCGGAAATGATTCAACTTCCCTAAAACCAATCCGAAAATTTCTCTCCAAACAATGAAACTGCCAGATTAAACTATAAATACAAGTCATAATTCGCTTGTCGCTGGTAACGCATTCTTTGACTCTGAACTATTCTCAATTGATTTGTTCTCATAAAAAAACATGTACTTATTCTCACGCCGAAAGGCCTTCGCCGAGAAGCCCGGCTTAGTTTAGGTTTGTTCATTTTTTTCAGGCCATCAAAGGTTGCTGGGATTATTCGAACAGCTGGATTTGGGCTGATCCGACGTTTTTAGCATCATCATCATCCAAGCCTGGGAATTATGATGAGTTGTTTCACTCTGCTGCAATTCAAATTCAAAAGAAATGTCGTGGTTGGAAAAAGAGGAAAGAATTTTTGGTAATCCATGAAAGAATTGTTAAAATTCAGGTTTGTTATCTTGGTTCTTTCTTGATTAGCCTGCTCCTTAGATTTTCGTTTGCCTTCTATGGATGATTAATGAAATGTACTGCATGCATCCCATTTATATTGTTCTAAATTATTAGAGTTATAAGTTGAGAATAAGATGGAGTGGACAGCGTGGAGCGGACCGAGGCTGAATGGAATGGATGAAGCTTGACCGAGTCAACCGAACGAGATCGAGATTAAGCCAGAAATCGGATGAGATATTGTGAAGATATCACAATATCTTCACATGATATTTTGTGTATAACTTTCCTTAGATAAGTAGAGTAGATATGGTAGGAAATCATTTGAATTATGATTTGATTTGTTAGGGTTTGTAAATAAATAGGGGGTTATGCCATTGTAAACTCTGGAGACAGAATAACAGAAACTTTATGATACTCCTCTCCAAACACATATTATTGACATTATAATTCTAAGAACTGAACATAACAATGGAAAAAATATATATATATAACGCAGGGAGTATGATACACTGAAAAAGAAAGAATGAAGAGGACAATAGAAAATACTAAATTTCCCTTGGTTGTCTTACCAAAGAGGGAAAGACTGTTTATATATAAGATGATGACAAATGCTAGTACATGAATCCTTTGACTATACAATGGATAAGATAGGACTATTTTAATACAAATACATTCAACAATGTACATACATGAACCAACAAATAGAAGGCTGTTATGATTCCATGGTCACATTCTGAACAATGCCTTGGACGTGGACTAGGCCGGAAAATTATGTTCTTTCAATAATACCTCTGTCCTAGCTTAATGTGCACATTTACCGTTTATTAGGTGAACTCATTTGAACTTTGACTATAATTTTATGAAAATTTAGATATTCCAATGCAATTCTAAAAATTGTTATTGTTTCACTGTTATGAATAGTATCAATAAGATTTTTCAAAATTACATAGAGATATCTATATTTTTATAAAATTATGGTCAAAGTTTAGTTGAGCTGACACAAAAAATCAAGTATCTGATAAAAAAAAAGGTCACTACCATTTGACGTTAGATTTCTATGAGGTTTTCTTAAAAGTGACACTAAAATGTGGGTGGTATGAGAAGTTCACTATTTTATTTTACAAAGTTTAGAAATAAGGACAATATTATTGGATAATGGAAGTATATTTTTTTGACTTTTGAGGGTGAAAAAGAAGGGAACATCATTGCAGTTCATATATGGTCGATTTGGTACATGACCATCAACTAGTTTAAGAATTTTGTTGATGTGGTTTGGTTTAACAAGTTCCTTGTCAGTTACACTCCATAGTTTGGTGGACTGTTTGAAGCATATCTAATGACTTGTTTTTTACAGGCCCATGTAAGAGGTCATATGGTGTGGAAACAATACAATTAAAACAATAGTTTGGTCAGTGGGCATACTGGAGAAAGTGATTCTGCGATGGAGATGGCCTACGTGGGTTCCGCCTTGATGCACTCAAAGAATGTAAGCCTCCAGAAGATGATGATTACTCTCAAGGAAGGAAGAAAGCAAACTAAGGGACGACTATAGAAAGCACTTGTTAGGGTGAAATCTATGGTCCAGGAGACTCGTGACTTGCTGTAGAAGGTTTCCAGAAGAATCAGGTAATCAATTCCGAAAATTGATCATCATCTGTAGCTTATTAGCTTTATATGAATACACTGATATGAATCCTATACCAGGAAGAACAATATAAATCAACTATAATGTTTCTATCAATTGCTGCACTTTATTTTTTTTTTACCATTAGTCCCTAATTTTCTAATTTTATGTTTTCACTGTATACGTATCATCTATCTGCCCTTTTCTGCTCGTGTCATTATGTGTACACTGTTTTGTTTGTTTGTATTGTGCTTATTTTTCAAGTGGCAACATTTATACTATGTTACTCAGACTCTTTTCTGCCCTTTTTGAAGTACTTAGAGGTCATATGAAGAGTCCGAGTAACAAAGCATTTATACGCATATGTTTGGGCAGTTTGTCAAAATTTATTTTCAAATTAATCTTGTTATTTAATGTTTTTTGTTTTCGCTTTGATAAAGAAGCTCTCAGTTCAGTTTTTTTTTTGGATGGAATCTGATGCATGGATGTGAAATGAAAACCTGTTTATGGTTTTTAGGTGTAACTGACTTAAATGTTGAAGTTACATTTGTCTATCTTATTTCTCCTATGTCATAGAGATTTTGATGCAATACGAGTATATGATTATATCAAATATTATAATCATATTGGTATCTTATTATTAATTGGGATTAATTAGTATTTTTATTAGTATTTTCGTCATTAATTTTAGAGGATTCTAGAATAGATTTTGAGTCAATTTACTAGTTTTAAGTCCTATTAGGTTACTATATAGGTTAGGGTTAATTCTAGAAGGTTTTTAGAGTTAATTCTAGAAGGTTTATGAGTGTTTTTCAAGTTTTATGGGCACTATAAAATAGGCCTAAAGTTGTATTCCGAAAACAAGAGTTTTATTATTAATTCAAGAATTGCTTAGCAATTATTTATCTCTCTTTCTCCTCCTTTATTTTCTTTATTCAAGAATTTCGTTGGAATTCTTCTTGGGAATCCTTATTCCTTGCAGAATAATTGGTTTCGATCAATTATTAGTTACTATTCCGCTGCGTCTTTACATCAGTTGGTATCAGAAAAGGACGATCATTGGACAATGGCTAACGATGGAGGAAACAACGTGGGCACACATACCCTTCTTACTACTATTACATGTCTGTTGGAGCAACAAGCCACGCATCAAGCAACGGGACATAATGAGCTTCTGATGGCGACTGAGCGAGTAGTAGTTAGCCGTGGTGGTGATGTCAACCCCGGAAACCGAAACGGCGAGCGTGAGGAAGATCTCCGTCGCGTTGATCCGTACGGTAGGGTTAATCGTAATACTCATGATGAGGGGGTCATGAGAGCACCCCACGCCCTAATAGTCGTGAGGAAGATCTCCGTCAAAACAAATTATTTACTTCGTTCGTGATGACTGAGGTTCTTCCTAGCGCAACAAAGGAGGAAAATCATAGCGTTGGACCCATTGATCTAAGTCCAATTGCTAGTGTTGATGTGGATTTCAAAGGAGAAAAGGTTAGTAATATATTTTTTTTCCGATGGTGGAGAGATTGCTCCAAAATCGAAATCAGATGAGCCACTTTTAGAAGTGGTGGTGGAAGAAGATTGTATGAACGAGTCCTTCGACGCGAGGTCAGAGGAAGCACGGGAATCGAGTCCTGAACACCCAGAACAAATCTGCCAGAACGAAACCCAGGACTCCCCCGAACCAGCTCAGATCGCCCGGATCATCGGCAAGATCCGCCCGGACCTGGTGATGAGATCCGACCGTCCTTCGTCAAAGACCCGCTCGAACCTGGTGATGAGATCCGGCCGCACCACGGGAAAGACCCGCCCGGACTGGGTAGTGAGGTCCGACCGCACACATACACAAACCCGCCCGGACCTAGTAGGCTTCGATTGGATCAAGTCAGATACTCGGTTGAACATAATGCTGTTTTGACAGAAAATTTTAAAGCCGGTGTTGAAAGATTGTCTTATTTCCTACCTGGTGCAGCAGTGCCTGATTTATGGCGGCTAGGAAAAGTATGTGTTTATTCCAAATATCTATTCAAGTGGAGTGGAAGACTTCAAGTTGCAAGCACGAACTCGAGGACGAGTTCTTTTAAAGCGGTGGTGAATGATGCAATACGAGTATATGATTATATCAAATATTATAACTCTTTTTCCTCCTTTATTTTCTTTATTCAAGAATTTCGTTGGAATTCTTCTTGGGAATCCTTATTCCTTGCAGAATAATTGGTTTCGATCAATTATTAGTTACTATTCCGCTGCGTTTTTACATCAGACTAGCGGGTAACCCGTGCTCTGCACGGAAACCAATACTATGTCTTTTAACTATAGTTAACTGATATAGTAATCATCATTTTAACTAATACTATAAATAATAAAAATTAATCTATATGATTACTATTATTATAATTACTATTATAATTAATTAATACCATTGATAGTAATAGTTAATATATATATTAATAGCAATGATGTCTATATAATAATAATTATTAATATAATTATTATAATAAAATAATATTATTAATAGTAATAGTTAATTGATATAGTAACTATTATGATTAATTAATATTAAAAATTAATAATCTAACTTATATAATAACTATTATAATCAACTAATACTAATAATAATAATAATAGTTAATGTATGTAGCCTATTATAGTTAACCAATACTATTAATAGTAAAAAATAACTTATAAAGTAACTATTATGGTTAACTAATACTATTAATAATAATAATTAGCTATATAGTAACTATTATAGTTAACTAATACTATTAATAGTAATAGTTAACTAATATAGTAGTAACTAATACTATTAGTAGTAATATTTAACTAATATAGTTAACTATAATAGTAACTATTATAGTTAAATAATACTATTAATAGTAATATTTAACTTGTATTGTAACTAATATTGTTAACTAATACTATTAATAGTAATAGTTAACTAATATAGTTAACTATGATAGTAACTATTACTAATAAGAGTAATAGTTAACTATAATGGTTAACTATTATAGTTAACTATTACTAATAATAGTAATAGTTACTATAATAGTTAACTATTATAGTTACCCTTTTTAGTAACTATTATTATGAGCTAATAGTATTAGCTAATAATGAGAATATCAAAAGTCACACACATTTAGGATAGTGATGATGTGGCTTCATACAAATGAAGCTTTAACATAAGTTTGTCTATGTGTCAAAGCCATAGCCCTCCTCACCAACTTTAATATATACTCCCTCCGTCCCGCCGGAAACTTCAAAAAAAAAATATGGCACAAGAATTAAGGGAAAAAGTGAAAAAGGTGATGTGTTGTGAGTGTTGATAGTTGAGTGGGAGAGAGAAAGTGTGGTAGAGAATAGTTAGTGGGTTAGTGGGTGTGAGTATGAGAAGTGGGACCCACTAATTAAAAAGTATTAAAAACTTTCCATTTATGGATTTTGCAATTTCTATGGGACGCCCAAAATGGTAAGTTTTGCAATTTCCGGCGGGACGGAGGGAGTATATATATATAGATTTGCTACTGGTCCAACATCCATCTTCAGCAAGATGTTCTAGTCTTTTCCACTTGACTGTTTATGCTCTTATTAGAGCTGCGTATCATTTTGTTTTCTTCGTATTTATCATGTGATGGTGTGTTGCTATCATTTTTTCTTCACAATACAAAAATACTGCATACCCAATTTAGTCTTACTATTTCTTACCGTTTCCTCTACCAGCTGAAGATGAAGACGACATGATTGACGTTGAAACCTTATTTGATAACGAAAATATCATGTCTATCACATTTGAATGATTCATTTTCATATTAGGTTCTTAATTGATTGTGAAAGAGTAAGAATCCAAGAGGATCTCAACTCTCCTAAAAACTGTGTATGAGAAAGAAAAAAGGTAAATGTAGATTTTGTACTTTCTAGCAAGATTTAGGTTAGGTTAGGTTATTCTTATTTAAAGTAGGATTAATATTCTTAGGTGGTATTTTATGTTTAATGCATTTTACTTTATGTATATAAATCTCTAACTAATATTTAAGACTAACATACTAACCCTAATGAGATCTTCCTTCCTATGTTG
Source organism: Campanula takesimana (assembly GCA_026119855.1). Lineage (NCBI taxonomy): Eukaryota > Viridiplantae > Streptophyta > Magnoliopsida > Asterales > Campanulaceae > Campanula > Campanula takesimana. The sequence goes on along the minus strand of JAOWBW010000665.1, from coordinate 511,046 downwards.
ATTTGTGGAGTCGTGAATAAAATAGTTAGAAGTTGCGAGACAGAGAAATAGCCAATGCACTTAAGTTTCTGCTGTTGGTGTACGCATAGTGGCATTAAAGAATGATGGGCTGAAAGCCCAATTGGTCTTGTGCGTGCATAAATGGTGTTCCTGGCGTGCAAAAGAAGGGAAAAGGAATTAGTGTTCCTTTGTAATATTTGTCTCCTTATTCATTAAGGAGTTGTACTCCCTCCGTATTACACCTTAGGTTAATTATTTTAAGTTTAGGCTTTGGACTTAAAAATTTTATATAAATCATGTGATAGTCATAAGCATATTGTAACATCAAAAAAAATATTAGTTATATTAGTGAAATATTTTGGCTTGGTACCGCCTCCGGAGGCAGTCATTGTTGTGACGAATCGGGTAAAAATTTCTTGTGTTCTTTGTGATTTATATTTCGTTCTTAGTTTTTTGTTAATCGCTCCATAGCTTTGGGCCGTGACTCTTGATAAAATTCCAAACAACTGGCATCAGAGCTCCGGTTCTATCTATCCATGGCTACGCTTGTCTTTTGTCATGGAATTTGTGGGGGCTTTGGGGGATTGTAACAAAGTGTTTGTCGATAAATTTGATGGGACGAATTTCAATTTTTGGAGGACACAAATCGAGGATATTTTGTGTAATAAGGATTTGTATCTTCCATTAAAAGAAAAGTCGGAGAATGTGAAGGACACATATTTTGCTATCATGGACCGTAAAGCGTTAAGGCTTGTTAGGCAAACGTTGGCCAAGGATGTGGCGAATAATGTGTTGGAGACGAAGACTACCAGAGAGATGTTAGATATGTTGACGAGCATGTACAAGACACCATCAACTGCTAACAAGGCTCATCTGATGAATAAGCTGTTGAACACAAGGATGGTGGAGGGCATGTCGGCAACAAAGCATATAAGTGAATTCAAGTCTAATGCGGCCCAACTATCTTCCGTGAATGTTACTCTAAACGATGAGGTACTAGCATTGATTTTACTTTATTCTTTACCAGATAGTTGGGACACAACTGTGATTGCTGTTAACGCGGCAACAGGGAAGACAAATATGAAGTTTACGGATGTCGTGGATGTGATTCTTGGGGAAGAAGTTCGTAGGAAAAGCAAAGGACAGACATCCGGGCTTGCACTAAGTGCCGGTGAAAAGAGTAAGGGTGGCAAGAAGGTGATTACTTGCTACAACTGTGGGAAGAAGGGACACTATCAAACTAGATGTTTAGAGAGGCCGCGCGGTAAGAAGGAATTGAATGTTGCTGAGGATATAGCGGATGTATTAATCTTAGGTGGGAGCAATCTAACAGATTCGTGGGTCTTAGATTCGGGCGCGATGTTTCATTCGTGCACTAGTGCAGAGGGGATGGAGTAGTACGTTCCGGGTGATTTTGGGGTTGTTCATATTGCAAATAATAATCCGGTCAAGATCATTGGAAAAGGGGTTGTTCGGGTCAAAGCAACGAATGGGACTGTATTGCAGCTACGTGATGTGCGACGTATTCCAGACTTGAAGAGGAACTTGATTTCCATAAGGCAACTCGACAAGGAAGGTTGTGTGGTAACCTTTGGTTGTGGGACATGGAAGGTAAACCGAGGAGCTAGCTTGGTAGCTCAAGGCGGCGTGTAAAATATGTTGTATACCACATACAACATGGGTCATTGGGGGAAACGAGAAGACATCCCAATGATGGATGGTGGTGGGCGAGATCGCCATGGTGGGAGAAGTTTCACTAAACGGTATGTTGGTAGGAAATTGAGGTCTGAAGCCGGCCGGCGTAGTGCCAATTTAACCAATATGGGAGCGGGATCTAGAACAGTGATGCAGTGGGTTGCAAAGAACACACTGATCCGTGCCTACGTGCCCTAATCCACAACTTTTGGGTCGGGATGAGAGGTTTTCCAAAGTACAGTAGTGGTTTTAGTGGAAAAAAATAAGTATGATGATTGAAATAGAAGTCAGGTGAAAGTATAATAGTTTAAAATGAAATTAAAGGAGTTAATGGTCAAATTGAGCAAATTTCAAACCAAATAATTTAAGCAGAAGCCATAGTTTTGTGCTCAACCCTCATGAAAGGACTTTGAAACTACACCTTGTATCCTGCCTTTCCAAGCGATCAAATAGTAACAAAGAAGAAGAATAGAGCAAGTTAGAGATTTACTGGAGGATGTAGGAAAGGTACCCTATTTTAGCATCACAATACTATAAAACTAAAAAAACAACAACAAGGCCTTAGTCCCGCAGTATGGACTCGTCAATGGGAGGTGGGAAAACATAAAAACGTTAAAAAAACAAAAAAAAATTGATGAACGAAGGTACAAAACTCATATTTCCAGATAGAGAACATGTACATTAGAGCTGAGCCATAAAGCTAAATATCTTTGACATTGGTGCACATCAAACCAAGAAGAAGAAAAAACATGATCTATACAACCCAATTGCACAGCCCCACCTTGCAATACAACACACACACACACACACACACTTGCTCGCTCAATATAAATAGATTTCAAATTACAAACAGATTTATTTGTTATAGAAAGCCCTTTGTTTGCACTGTACTATTCCAAATCTCATAACCATCACCTCTCTCACTGTCTTTACTTGACTCCGAAACTTCAACCTCAGCCCCTTGAGATTTTTTAAGCTTTGCCACGAGGACCCACATGTTAGCGAGTTCATTTTCAAGGTAAGCCTCTCTTTGTTTTGATTCTTCAACTCGCCTATGTAGCTCTGATTCTCTTTGATCCTTTTCTTGTAGAACAGCTTCATAAGATAGCTCTCTCTCCCTGCTCAAAGCAAGCTCTCTCTTCAAATCTGACTGTAATGGACCTTGATCTTTTTGTCTGATATGATTTGTTTCCCGTCGACCATTCTTAATTAAACTGCTTGTTCTGCGATGGGTAGGGGGATTCTTTTGTGCTGCCAGCTCAGTTGTTAGTCTTTCGTTGTGGTTCATTAGCTTTGTAACTTCTTCTGACAGTGCTTTGAGCTCAACTGCAGCAGCAGAGGCAAGTCCTTTTGCATATGAACTCTCCTCAGCAAGCTTCCTGTTTCGAAGCTCCAGCTGCTCCTTTGACTCGGTAAGCTCAACAATCTTCTGTTTGAGTTCTTCAATCTCGGGTGCCTATTTTAAGGAAAAGGCAAGAGTTTGTTTCAGGTCACAATATTTGTTTATGTGATAATGAAAAGCAAATCTTATTATAAATAAGAGGAAAAGAAAGAAGGATGTGTGGGGGAATGGTTATTACTCATTAATGTGCTATGAAAAAATAAAACAACATACAACAAACTGTTGGGTTGTGGAGTCAAAACCAATGAGAAAGAAGTCAAAACCGCGAACGGAGGAGTCGGAATAAATAAAGCAAAAAAAAAAAAAGAAGAGAAAACTAAATTGGCCGGCCTAAGCCCAGAGTTAGCAACGTGCGGAGGTTAACTTTTGGAATGTGAACTTTGTTTCCTATTAATTAATGGAATTAGTTTCCTTTTACTAATAGTAGTACTACTCCTACGGTCCTCTTGCAGTCAATTGGTTTTGGTTTTGGTTTAGGTTTTGGACTTGGATCCCTATATAGACAATGTGACACCCACCATCTAATGTGTGCTTAGAGAGAAAGTTGGGATATCCAAAAGAGAGTCACAAAGAGTGTCAAGGAGAGGGTCAGGGGCCTAGGAGAGCTAGGAGGGTCGATCCTATAACCAGACCATGACAGAGTTGTGTGTGTTCTTGAAGAAGAGAAAAAATATATGTGAGATAGGTTGTTCATGGAGAGTAGCCATGCTTAGATCTTAGTGATTGCATGTGCGAAGTTGTAACCATCATCATATATTATTATAGTGTATATCCTGGCTTGACAACGCCCCCAGACGTAGTCATGTGTTGACGACCTAAGTTAACAAATTCATGTGTTACTTCTTTCATATTATCTGCGGGTGATTGATTTACCCATGTTAGGGCGGCTAGTATGGGTTAGGTGGGTGTGAGTGTGAGACACCCCTCAATCCCCAACACAAACAAGTATCAAACATTTTCTTTTTATAAGAAGAAGTGTCAAACATGGTTTGCAGTGATTTATTTGGTTAACCAACCAATTAAAATAATCCATAGTCACAGATACCAAACTGAAGTCAAATGGAGAGTTTTCCTTTAGCCTTTCGGAAACAAGAAACAATTTTTTTTGGTTTAATTCAAAAACATATACCCCCTCCGTCCCACTCTAAGGTTCCTAGTTTGACCTGGCACGGGGCAATAAAGTAAATGGTGTGAGTATGGAAAGTAAGTAGGAGAGAGAAAGTGGGTAGGTTGTTTTTGTTTTGAGAATGACAAGTGGGTCAAATTGTCCATTTTAAGTAATAAAACAACTAAGAACCTTAGGCTGGGACGGAGGGAGTAATTTACTTTTCTAGGTTTTCAAAAACAAGTACTCCCTCTGTGTGCTGAATGAATGCCAACCCTTTCTTCTAACAATGTCTAAGTATTTTAAGATACTCACTTCAATACAAATTAAGAGACGTGTTCCTTTCTTGCAATGTTCCAACAAAAGAGTCCACTTCCCTTACTTGAAATGCTAGAATCAATAATGCTATATAATAATTAATAAAGAAAATTGTTATAAGAATAAATTTTTATTTCTTAAAAATGAGAATATATACATATTTTAAATATACTATCCATTAATTTTGAAAATTTTGTTAATAATTATCTAAATTATATATATATAAATAAATAAAATCAAATTTTAAATACATTTTAATTACTTTATTATACTTTTTAGATTATTTTTTTTTTGAAAGCAACTTTTTAGATTTTTTTTTACTTCATATTTGAAAATTTTATATATTTCAACTTTTAAATTTAAGTATTAGCATTTAACCCCTTTAGAACTAATACCCGTTTTAAACTAATCCAATCCGTCCATCACGTGCAAGGCACATGTGACTTAACTAAAATTTCTAACGAATTCCGTCAAAAAGCCCTAAATTGATCAAATTTTGGCACCATAGGCCCCATTTCGCTAAAATTTTGACCATAGGCCCTAAAGTGGTACCTCTACGAGGAGTTTAGGCCCTATTTAGTGATTTACCCTTATTTTAATTAAGAACCAATTAACAAGTCTAAAACATTGTGCCCAGTAAAATAGGACTTATATTTTGTAACAAAGGGATCAAAAGGATAACAAATGATGCTTATATACACTTACACTTGTTAATAGGAGTAACACTTAGAAGGTTAGATGATGTATCTAAATATCCGTGCACCTTTATTAGTTTCCATCATAAGTAATTATCTTGCATAAATCCACATTTATTAGTGAGAGAAGGAAGTATTTTTAAGAATGCTCAAGGAACAACTTAGATAATCTCAGAAAGAGTTCTTTTCGAACTTTTCTAGTGTAATATCAGACCCTTATCTTCCATTTAGTTTCAATAGCAAGAATAATAGACCGGTTAATTTAGGCCTAAAAATTTAACTTTTCGAACCTGAGACACTGGTCATTTCAGTTGCAAAATGAACGAGATATTGTATATGTCCAAAACCTATAATTAATGTAGATGCTGCCGTGACGTGTCGTCGTGTCCTGACATAGACGAATCTGATAGTGTCCTCCTAAGAAGTAAGTGATTACACCCTAATCTCGACTCAGCATCTTAGAATGGTTTAATCTATCATAATCTCAATACAGGCAAAGAAGCTAGAAGTATCTTATGGATCTAAAAATTTAGCTTTCTGGAGCGGATGTGTATCCAATACGGAATTCACTAGGGAAATTGGATTTTATAGCTAAGATTATGACAGTCTGATACCATTTCATGTCTGTTTAAGAATTTGTGGAAGAATTAGAGCTCATTCTAAGTGAAGAAGGATTTGAAGAGGAATAATAGGATTCTTATCGTGATATATAAATGCTAGCTAATAGACCACGATACCAAATAGCAAAAGCACGCCATAGCAGGAAGTATGTCTCAAGTGGGTTCTGCTTCTGTTATCAAAAGTTTATGATGGTGTTAAATAAAACTTAACCACATTTGCACGTAAGATGAAACAACAATCACGTGATTACACATCTCAAGAGCTAACCATATTATGAGGTAAGGGGTCAGAACAATCAGAGCATGCAAAAGCAACACGTTGCTTATATCTTTGAAATTCTTGCATGCTTTTTTTTCTCAGGGTAATGATGTGAACGACCACTTACTGGATTGGAGTTTCTCAAATCCAGCACATCAGAGAGCTGTTGTTTCAAAGAGGCCACTGTTTCTTGCAGTCCTTCACATTCAGTAATCTGTTAAATAAGAAACAATTTGTCACACTAGCTCCTAAAACATTAAAATCTAGGAACTACAAATGTTCAGTATAAATTTTACATGCTTTTGTACCTTTTGGTTGAGCTGATCTTGAATAATTCGATTATCCGCAGCTTTAACCTGTCAAAGAAAATATTAGATTATGTTAGTGAAGTTTATGCAATGACAAATAACATAGAAGTGGTACATAATCATTTTCATCTTAGTTTTTCCTCTTTGTTTAAGGGACTTTTTATGGTTCTTTTCTCCGTATCATAAACTCCTTCATTCCACACAAAACAGTCCATCTGTGAAAATCAAAGTTTTTAAGAATTATAATATTTATATATGTACCTAATTTGAAGTAATAAATAGTTTTCATAATTTTAATTTTATGAAAGTCAAACTTTTAAGTTAGTTTTTCAACATGAGTCTTTGACATCCCCAAACTGCAATATCAAACTTCTTGAGTGAGACGAGAGTAATTCACAAAGTCTGATTTGCCATCCAAGAAAAGTGGATAACGAAACTACCAATTTGCATCCCATGTCCACTAAATAACTTAACACTGTGACTCTGAAAAAAAATAAAAATTAGTAAAAGATATTTCCTTGCCTCAAGCTCAAAGGACTTCTCATTTAATTGCGCCTCTAGCTCGGCCACATACTGCATCTGGAGAGAAATCAAGTTTAAAATTTAAAGAAAATTACATTAACTGACCAGCCGTAAACATCTAAAGCAGCACTTACCTGTGACTTGTCCACTTTATCTGCTTCGTGATGAGAAGATATAACAGAATCAGCAATCCTCTCTTCCAGAAGAGTTATTCGTTCGTTCTTCCTTTTAATTTCATCATTCAATTTTGATATCTCCACCTTAAATATAAAGGTAATAAAAGTAAATCTCTTTGTATACAAACATTAAAGGCATGTGATTAGGAATAAAGAATGGACATGTTACATTAATAAACTCCTTCTTAGGGTTTCTGGCGGCCTCCTCTGACAATCGCTTTAGAGCACTAGAATGGAGTGCGACCTCTCCGCACAAAATTTTCTGCTGCTCCCTCAAGAGATCTACTTGATCAATTGTCTGTATGCTAGTCTGTCCTTCACATAAGATAAGCAACTATAAATCCATTGACTAGGAACTCATGAACTTAAATAGTCAGTGCATAGAGGATTTGTTTTTACTTAAAAAAAGAAAAAAGAGAGAGAACGATATGGAAGTCATTTATAGCCAAGAGTTGAGTTTGCTTATCAGAATAACAAGTAAAACAAATGAACGTGTTAAATCTGGTGCAGCAAAACGCATATCAATAGCATCATGCAACACTCAAATAGACTTACTATGTACTGCTGAAAAATAGGCCAGGAACCAAGAACATACAAGTGGATAAATCGAAATAACCAACAGTTATCTAGGCAAAATTTCAAGTCTCCTTATCACATGGTAAAAAAACAGATACGGGTTGAAGAGAAAAACAAAGCCTCCTTGCAGAATAAATTCAAATCAAACGATGTCCATACCAGAGGAGTATCTTGTTGGGAAAAGGCATCTTCCGGAATTTCTGGATCTAGTCTGGCCTCGGATAAGAAATTAGCTGATGTGCTTTCTGTTTGTAAAGAATGTGAACGTCTGGCTTCCATAGGAAAATTGTGGTTTTCTGCCGGTGGGGTTGAAGGAGTACTAATAGATACAGCACCACTTGATTTATCGCTAGTGCTTGTTAAAGCTCCAGAACCACCTTCTCGTTTCTAGTAAATACCAAAAGTCACAAAGTTAATGAAAATTATCATAACAATACTAGCAGAAACTACAAGAGTGTGCATCAAAATTCTGAAGTACAGGGAAAAATCATTTTATAATAGATTACATATGCTGAAAAGTACAACCCAGAGATTCAACACTACAAAATAGATAATTAAGTATGGATTAAAATATATCAATAACCTTTCCATAAATAAAATGTGATCGTAAAGTAGGGATGACCAAAACCGGTTCCAGGCCCGGTTCCGGTTCGGAACCGCCGGTTCCGGTTCAGCATATATGTGACCCTGAACCGGCCCGCGCTTACACCGGTTCCGGTTCCGGTCATCACAATCCGGTTCCGGTCCGGTTCCGGTTCAGTCCACGCTACCTTTTTTTTTTTTTTTTATCATACAATAATGAATAAACATGTTAAAATTTATTAAAAGACGATAGATTTTTATTTTATAATACACTAATGAATAAACATGTTAAAATTTATTGAAAAATAAGGGATTTTTATTTTTTTTAATGGAAATGCCGATCCGGTTCCGGTTCCGGTTCGCCATACATGTGACCCTGAACCGGCCCGCGCTTACCACGGTTCCGGTTACTCCGGTTCCGGTTTACTCCCCGGTTTGCTCCGGTTCCGGGCTTTTCCGGTCCGGTTTTCCGGTTCCGGTCCGGTTTGGCCATCCCTATCGTAAAGGATATGGCGAAACCCGGATTTCATGAAAGTTAGGATAAAACCAAATTCAATAACTTTTAGTCAAAATTATAGGTTGCGAACAACCACACAGGAATATATTCTTGCACCTAACCACGACAACCTTACAAGACCTCCGCATCCTTCCCTTACTGGGTACCATAATTATATTTTATTTGATAACTACAACAACAGCAACAACAAACCCTTAATCCCAAAATGATTTGGGGTCAGCTAACATGATCGACAAATGGACTCGTCAAAGAAGATGAGATAAACAAAGAAAACAAGAATGGTTAAATAAAAAACATGTATATAAATATAAAAATTGTGAAAGTTATGTAGAAGTAATTAGTGAAGAAAACCAAGAGAAACAGGAAAACAAAAACATTTGGAAAGAAAAGAAGATTGATCTGACGCGGGTGACGAAGCCTGTGTATGCTAGGAGTATCAAAAGAACTTAGCAAACAGGAAACTTAACGGCCTCTTAAGGTAGTATACTATTCTAAAATTCACAAATACATTAGCGTACTTTTGATTTGACATAACAAAGCGTGCTTTCATTTTTTTTTTTTAATTAATGAAAAAAATGGATGCTATTAAAAGATAACAGGATACCTGAAAAAGAAAATGTTTTACCAGCCAGAAACTCAACAAATGAATGAGACTTACCCTTAGTTTTAACCAGTTTAGCAATCCAGGCTTTTTAATCTTTTTCTCCTCCTTCAGTATATCATCATTAGCTTCTACACTCCCATCAAGAGAAACATACAAGTCAATGTTTTCTTCATCCAGAATTAGGTCCCGCCTTCTGTGTGGGAGATAAGCAAGCTGCATATTAACAATGATAGCTCAAGTTAAGTTATATAAATAAACAGAATATATATAGAAATAGATCTGTAAGTAATCCAAGTTTATCAAAAGATCATAAAATAAGAATTGAAGGTACTTGTTCATATATCAAAGAAAGAACATATAGCTACGTCAGCCATACTTACCTCTTCTTCTCCGAAAGAATGCCTTCTTCTTGGACCAGGGCGGTATGAATACCTAGAAGAATGAGATGATTTTGTGGAAACAAGAATTAACTTTGTCAGGCGTTGTATTCTGCTTAACAGAGCAGCTTTAGCATCTTCTTCTTGTTCTAATCTTGATTGCAGCTTGAATTGGCCATCTTCTAGCTGTATAGAGTACACATCATACCACATCAAATGAATTGGTTGAGTAATGCTAGAGTCAGATCAAGTTTACATAAGTTGGGTGAGCATTTTGTGCAATGCTTGTGATGTTTTAGATTGTGTGCCCTACACTTGACACAGAGTTCCGACCAGTCACAAGCATTACTATGCCATCACTCCCTAATAGCATTTTACTCAAAACATTTCCCTGGTTTGAATTTCATTACTAGAAGTCAGAAGAACACATGAAAACTGGAGGTTTGACGCTTGGGGGGCGTTTATTGTTTCGACCAACATCAAAAATGACCTTAAATCTAGATTCTCATCACTTGTGCATAAAAGGGGTTAAAAGATGCAAAAGTAAAATGCTATCAATTTAATTTGGGTAAATATAATTAAGAATACACAAATATGCTTATATGCATCAGCTCCAGATACTTCGATGATGAATTGGGCAAATGTACCTCCGCCAATAATCAAAGGGTAAGAATGACGTTCATTGAACATTGAGTGGGCCTGTAGTAAGCCAGTTGAACCTTACTACTCCATGGGTTTGAGCCAATGTACGGGCAATGGTTGAACATTTCAGGCATGGTTCCTCAGGTTTGATTTCTAGGAGCTTAGTATCTAGCGAGAAATATGAGAAACCATTGCTTTCAAGGAGCAAGGGTAAAAGCTTAAGGCACACTCTCCACAGTGCTCTCATCTTACATAACCCACGGTTTTGTTCTGGGTGTCTACTTGCCTGGACATGCCAAGGATTAAAGTGGGAGATAGTCATGGCCCAATTTCTATTAGTTAATAAAAAATTGACTGAATGATTCTATATGGTCAACGGTTGTTGAACGGCCCAGGTGTTATGTAGGATGCAATACGCGGAGGCAGGCAAGCATCCCCCGACAATTTTCAAGATTGGATATGACACATCAGAACACTCAGATATCATAAGGGAAATGTATTATTTGATAGGGCAAGGTTATGAGGAAACAAAGCATTTGATAGAGGTGTAAGATAGGAGCAGGAACACTGGTCGAACAGATAAATTTTAGAGCAAGGCACTCCAAACGAAATAGAAGTATCCAAAAAAACACCCGGTGATTTACTTGGGTAGTTTTGGATATTAATTGGCGATGGTGGGGTAGTGGTGGATGGTGGGCTCCACTGGGACCAACAGGGTGATGGTCAACTGTTTTTATATTCAACAATTAACCCATTGCATTTGTGGTTAAACCCAAAAGAACTCATCTTATCATCGGCAGGTTATTAAATAGCCCATTAAAGATGCACACATTAAATGGGTGTTTTATTGTTTAACTACTGGATGTTTTCAACTGGTTCATCTGGATGCCTTAATGGATATAAGAATGAAATTGCCACCCCTAGCTTTAAGGTTGTAGAAGGTTGAAGAATGTCAGGTCCTTCGCAGGAATTAAAATGTACGACAAAGCACATATGTTGAAGATAAAAGCCAAACTAATTTAGTCAATGACCCAGAACTTAAGAAAAAGAGGGAAAACAGACCAATCAAATATAGAGGCCACAATGGATACCTTTTGTTTAAGAAGAACAATATCATCTCCTCCTGTGTGCTTCAATTGAGGGACTGTAACAATCCCACTCTTCAGTTGTTCTAACTCCTCCTTTAAACAGCGAATTTCATTTTGGTATTTCTTTATAAGCGACTTTTCGTCAATGATCTGAAGATTGACAAGCTTAGTCTCAGTAACTTAACCAAAAATGATGCGATGAGAGCAAAATTTTTAATATATTGTACCTTGTTTTGTGCTGCCTGGATTTCAATGTGTTTTGCACGATGAGCGAATTTCAAAGTGTTATGTGTTTCCTCTGAATTGCTTGACGAGGGAGTAACAGTGCATATGAGCTGACATGTCAGGCATAAAAGGGAAAGGAAACCAAAAAAGCAGAATAAGAAAGATAGTAAAAATGTGCCCCAGGAAATTTCAAGGGTAATCTCATTCAAACCAAAACAAGGTTGGTGCGTGATTTGAAAATTATGCATGTTTCAACATCCTTAGAAGACTTACGGACACTCTTCCATGGCCACTTAATGAAGATTGCAGAAGTCTGGTCAATTTCGAGTCCCTGTAAGGTATATGAACAGCCCTCCCATCTGTTAATTTTGATATAACCTGTGACATTCCCAATGCAGCAAGTTCCAAAAGAACTCAATTTAGTCAGTTGAAAATCAAAACCAAGTGATGGGACATGCACAAAATCAGGTTTGTGAAAAAGTTCTGACTCACATTACCATAAAGAGATAAGAAGATAGTTAAGAAGTTCTAAACTTGGAATGAGTACTGAACTGATTTCAGATCATAACATAACCACAAGTTCATGAAAGAAATTATTTTCATTTTTATCAATATGTGAAATATTTTTCGATGAAATAGAGTAAGAAACACATGGGAAGATTTTTTGAAAGTAGTTTGTGAGCAGAAATCAGATTCAAACTAGTTTCCTTGCTTTCCTTGACCAGTTTAGGTTACTTCAATCTTTTAATATTATTCAGGCTTATAACAAAAGAAAGCTAGTTAAGAAACATATTAACTTAATTGGTGAACCCTGCACTTCAAATGATTTTGCTGATTGCAGACCATTTCGTGGTCGTATCATGAGATATTTGACACAGAACCCAAAAGATATATCCCAGCAGTCAGCAGTATTGCTTCGATAAGTGACCGTTCACCAATATCTAGACAAATGTTTAATTGACTTGAATTTAGAAAGATCTGTTGCCGTAGTATTTTCCTGAGGTCAAAGTTGTCCTCGAGTTATGTTTGTTTCTATTATACTATCAATAAAGCTTCTCTATATCGACAACAACCAATATAGTCCGACTCTCAAACGGTAAGTGTATATCAACCTTTAAATTTTCTTCCAAAAGGAATAACACTCTTCCAAAAGTCAAGCATTGGCAGACATTTATTTACTTTGCATGCATACTTTTGTGGATACAAAAAAAAAAAAAGAAACTACAATTAAAGAACCCAACAACTTACAACAGCAAAGTACCCTTGCTTTGCACAGATAGAACTGCTGAGAATCGTCTTTCTTGATTCCGGTGCTTTGGAAATAGTGACATCTATTGAGGGACCAAGGCAGTAAGGTCTGAGTAGCTTGTACTTAGATATAATATCCTGTCTGTAATTTGCACTTACGTCCAGGGCCGGTCCTGTGAATTTTGAGGCCCTAGGCGAACTATTTAATTGGGGCCCTTAATTTACCTCATACTCCGTATGCAATAAATTTTGTGATATTTTCGAACATCTACCTTCTCTTCGGCTTTTCGACTATGTCATTCTTTCAATTGGAGTTCATTTCTGATTTTCTTAGGTTTTAGCATTTTAACAATTGGAGTTGGACACTAAATTGAACCGTAAAATAACAACATGATTTGGAGAATTTCATAAATAAAAATATTGAGTTTTGGACTTAAACAAATGAGTTTGTTATTTAATTGGGTTGAGATAATCGGAAAAAAAAAAAGTTAGGAAATAATATGATCAATTTCAAAGGATTCAAACCAAAAAACTCACCATAATTTAGTTACAAATGAAAATAATTAAAAAAATATTGCAATAATGTTGAAATAATTATTGCAAATAATTTATTAAAATATATTGAAAAAAAATCAAACTTATTAATTAAGTTTGAAAAATGAGAAAAGAACACAACTAATACAAGAGTGAGTTTAGAGCCCAAATTAAGAAAGCCCAAACTAAAATAGAGAGAGAGAGAGTAAGAAGGAAAGCCCAAGAAGAGAGTAAGTCTGAAAAAATAAAAATGTAGTTGCCATGATTCGAACGCAGGAAAGAATTTGGCATCGTACAGCTTAACCACTGGAACAACAACACGTTTACTAATTCAATATCTTTATATATACACAAAAAACCTAAATTTGGGGCCCTCAAATCAAGTAAATTTTCGGTGGCCCTAGGCGACGGCCTCACCTTCCTTGCCACAAGGCCGGCCATGCTTACGTCTTTAGTCCTAACTCCCAGCCACCATCATAGGAAAGAGACCTATTTTTCACTAGTTTGTCAACTAATCAAGGCTTCTTATCCAGTGTATTTCCTGATAACGTATTTACTTCTTAATGCGCTCAAATGTCACATGATGGGGGGGAAAGGCCAATCCAGAACTATGTTAAAGAAAATGATGCTAGAAGATTAACAATTCATTTGGAAGTCCCTAGATAAAGCTATAATCAAATTCAAAAAAAAATATATGAAAATCAGAATGCACCAACACACGATTCTTTTTTCCTCCATATGAAAATGGTTGTAGCAATTTTTCAGTCTCATGAATTACGAAGCAAGCACAAGTTAGCGATTGAAGTTGACATTTGTATAGCAAACTATTACGCTTATTAAAATAATGACAATGATTAAGGCCTCACAGTTCCAAGAGTTAGCAGGCTCTTATTAATATATGATCCTTCTTTTCGGCGAACTCCAGTAGTTTCAGCCTTAGAGCTCTCGGAACCTGCCAGATCTATGAGGTTCTGCAAGTTCAAACAAAATATGAATAAAGAGTAAATCAATAAGGTTCATAGTTGTTTAGTCAGGGGAAATATTGTATAAAAGGATGCACATGGCAATCACACACCATTAACCATGGAAAAAGTGTCATTGAACCAAAATTAATTAGAACAAAACAACTTATTTGTTGATTAAAATTCTCATGATCATTGGAAAAACAAATGAAGAAAGATATAAACTTAAGTTCAGAAGTATACCAGCTGTGACAAGTTAACAGCTTCCCCTTCACTATTTTCACCGCAAGGGCTACTCTCTATTGTCTGATACATGTAATACATTGAAAAATAAATGAGAGAGTGAAAGCTACAGAAAGAAGTGGAGAAGTAAGAAAGCAAAGATTTAAACGTAAAATGTTGTGAAGTTGCAAAAACAAGTGAAAATGATGGGAAAGTGTTATAAAAACATGTTTAATTAGATAACTTTCAGTTGAATTGAATTGATTCCAAGATGCATGAACACTATTTGGGATATAATCCAACTCAATTATGATCAGCGTACGATTCCATGAAGTTTTCTAGAAACTTCTCCTCTTCTACAACTCACTCTTCGTCAAGTTCATTGGTAATGCGATCAAAAGCAAATCTTACAGTGTTATGGCGTAAGTTTCTTCTCAAACCATATAGAACACAAGCTTATCTGCATCCATTTAGTTTTGACAACCAAGAACCTAATAGTATACATGTGTGATGTGACTACTCTGACGTAAAAAAGGGAATCCCATCTTTTACTGCCACAGAATACAAAGTCTCCAATCCATATTCTATTATGAGATTCATGACAAAACCATCTACAATCGTAGACTAGAGTCTTCGAGGAAGAAGCTTTGGAATACTAAATCCACAACTAACACCAATCCAACATCATTTACTTCAATTGCAGGTTTGTGGGAAGTAGAATACTAATTACCAACTTATTCTGAAAATGCTTAATGATTCTTGAATCAGATGCATGAAGTTGTTAAATTAACTACAAGGGACGGACCAAAGCAAAATAAATAATTTAAGTGTCCACTTGTACCGCAAATTACCAGTGTAAATATTGTGTGGCTTCTGCTGCTGAGTAAATTGAAATTTGTTGAACCAACATGTCTGTGTTCTGTTATAATACAACGGAACAGAAAGGAATACAAGTCAATTCACACCATAAACACTCAACGGCATTCACATTTCTGAAAACATGTAAACACGAAAACCTCAATTTAGACAATAGTCAAAAACCTCCTTTTAGACTGTTGAAAACAAAATCAGTTATCCTTCATACTTTATGACATCAAGACTTACATAAGCATAAGGAAGTGCCTAGAAGTCCTTCAGATAAAGAGTATGAAGTAATAAAGTTATGTTTTTGCCAACCTGCACTACCATCTTGATAGAAATATGAGAACTGAATCCTAAAGCACAAAAAGATTACCTTCTCCAGCAGCAATAAGAGAGAGCGCATGAGCTGGGGACAATACAACTTCCTCCTTAATTCCTTCAACAAAGGCTCCCTGTAGTCACCAAGTATTCAATATATTTGTCTCATAGAACAGTTAAAAAAATATTAAAAAGTAAAACACCCTTTTTACAAACATGCATTTCACCGAATGGACATTCATGCAACCAATGCACGTGCTTAGTATGAGGCAAATGGTAGAAAGGGCTAACTTGGTTTCCTGTGCACTGATACGAATAATTGGTAGTTTGTGCCTTTCGTGTCTGAATATCTCTTATTATTTTGATTTTAAAATGCTCTCAATGGAAAAGCTTACATTTAAATGGAGTTGTATAGAACTCGTGACAAAGTCTTTAATTCTTTATAACTAAGTGGTCAAATGCTGCTATGCCATTACTGAGTAGGACAAGGTCAGGCTCAGGGCCAAGTATCTTCGAACTAAGTAAAAGATTATGGGGGAAACTTATGAATTGTTGCACAATATAAAATTAAAGACAAGAATCATCATACGATACGCAGGCAATCACCTGAGCATCCTCTCTGATCCTTAAATTTTGTCCTGCTGGATTCAACAAGTCATTCACAACCTGAGATGAACAAAAACCTTAATGCATACTAAAATAATACAGTAAACGGGTGATTAATAGCTAGCGAGATATTCATGGAAGATCATAGTAACAATCTAGAAACACGGACATACTTCACTAGCATATTTTCAAGGTCAAAGTAACAGATAATTTTGAATACATCACCATGATATGTCAATGGACACCATGCGAACAAAATGATAGATACATGAACATTCTGAAGCTACTTCTTCAAGGAACTTTGAGTGCCCACTCTTGAATTACACACCACATATAAACATGCAACAGATAACTTTTTGCTATCTCAAGACAAGTTTATTTAAGTTCATGAAAGAGTTTCTGAAAAACATTTGTACAAAGAAAGTGGAAAAGCATGGCGTTTTTATAATAGCAAATAACTTCTGGAGAATGATACTAACTATTGATTGCCAAAAAAAAAAAAAAAAAAAACTGATTCATAAAAACTCATTTTATCCCGACAGTTGAAGCCCAATAGAGATATCAAAATCTTAAGCAGGCAAATTTACAGAGAATGTTATGCAAACATGGTCTCACCACTCACATCAAAACGAATGAAGAGCAATGGTCTCTATAACAAGGACCCTTCAATTTTGCCAAAGTGCCGTGTCCACAAGAGACGACATGGGCGTGAGTGGCTATTTTACACTACATAAGTGTAACATCATAAACATGGGAGGATCCGACACTTGGATCCGTACACGTTCTATATCCTCGTAGCCGAGTCCAGGTAACATAGACTAATGTTTGTTTTTGTTTTTGTTTTTGTTTTTCTTTTTCTTTTTTTCAGGAAAAGAGTGGAACGACAAGCTATTGTTTTCTTCATCTTGATCTTTTATTTTTCAAAAGATGAAGTGAAAGAAAGCGAGCCTGAAATAGGTGAATTTATGTTGCATAATTGTACAAAACCCATTTAAATGCCCAGAAGACTGATTGAGTTATTTAATTAAATGTTGCTCATTTCAGTACAATAGTGAGTAGAACCTAATAAGGGTAGATGTAAAGTCTAGTGCTGATAATTAAAGAATTGAAATAAAAAATAATAATACTCCTCCGTCCCTGAATGAATGTCCATTTTTAGTTTTTAAGAGACTGAGACATATACGAACGTTCAATCTTTAGCAATTTCAGTGCCATAAATACATACACACCCGTAATGTCTCACAATTTAACATCATGGCTGTAAGTAAGAATTACTCCCTCCGTCCCAAAATACTTGTAGTTCTAGGATTTTCACACAAATTAAGAAAAACAATTAATGCATGTCTAATGGACTAAATTACCCTGGAAACATTTCAAGTACCAAGAAAATTAAATGCTTTTACAATGACAACTACTATCATAAATAAGGGTATATTTGACAAACAATGCCAAAAATGTCTAGATAAAAGCAAAACTACAAACATTTTGGGACAAACTTCAACCCCTTAAACTACAAGTATTTTGGGACGGAGGGAGTAGATGATAACTGACAAAGGGGTATTTAGTAGCTTTTCCAAACATGGATGTTCATTTAGGGACAGAGGGAGTACTAAATTTCTTTTGGAGCACGTTTGATAGCAATGTTTGCAACATTGTGACTTATGCCAAAGCTGTAAACCTACTAGTTGAATAAGAAATCAAGAAAGTAAAACATCCAAATGTTATGCATGAAGAAGCTGTGATGTTCGAAAAGAACCATCAAATCAATCGCTGAAGACACTCTAGAAGCTCACCTCATTATAGATTTCCAGATATGAAACACGAAGGAGAAATTCACGGCTTGGAGTCTGTGGAAATACGTAAACATCATCCTTACTGTATTTTGTGAACAAGTATAAATGTTAAAAGGGGAGGGTAAATGATGCGAGTACCTCTTGGATAATACTAAATGCATCCTTTATGGCCAACGGAATGATTCCGGGGGACCTCTGATCACCCTGTAATGCATGTATAATAAAAATAAGCAAACTGATCATAAATCAAGCCAAAAAAGAATAATGTAATGGCTTACGAGTCCAACAATTGTGTAGAAAACAGGCATTCCGAAAGGTTAGAGACAATCAATCAAAACTCCAACTGATACTAGTGAGCTCCTCAATTTATTGGAACTATCTGGTAAATGTATTGACAGCAGATAAAATACCTAACAAATACTAAATCAAGATAGCAATTTCATTCATGTATTTAGAAATTTGTAGAGTATCCGGACATAACCAGAGGATCGGGGAATCCAAAAGAACCATTGTGCCAACCCAAGAAGAAAAATTCAAGTATTTTTTCTGCTACCGAAAGACGTAAGACATGGCAACTAATAAAATTTGCCAATGCCAAATAATGCAAGTAGTAAAGAGCAAAATCTTCACAGAATAATCTGTCTTACATTGTCAAAGCTGGTCACAAATATTCATCTTCAAGATAACTCCCTTGCGGGCAGAAGAAAAAAATATGTGTGGTAAATGGCTTAAAGGATACTAAAGGGATTGGAGTACAATTATTGCTATTAATATCCGTGCAGCTTAAAGAGAAACCAATGTTCATAATTGTATCAAGAGGTAAGTTACAAAGAGACATATTGGCATACAAGCTTTATTACATTATTCTTGGTACTTTCATCATCTAGAGTCACCTAGCAAAATTAGAGATTTTGGTTTCAGAAAAAATAATAAAATGAATGATGTACCTCGTCGATAGAAATTAGAGTTAAATTTACTTGAGAATAAACTTTTGAGTTTGTATTTTGTCAATCCTTGAGAAGGAAGGTTCCTCCCCTTCTTCTCACAGTTTGTGGGTTAGTCAATCCTTTAAAAGGTGACACATATCTATACTAGTGTATCTTACAGTTTATTGTTATTTGGGCCTTTGACTCTAGGGCCCCTGAGCCCAGATTCAAACCCAAAAAAGGAAAATCCGGATGGAAAATTCCTCATACACCCCTCACTAGCAAAATGATGTAAGAAGACTAAAATACCCTCATATCTCTTCCCAACTTTACTTTTTTGGTCAAATTTTAGTCAACTCTTATAACTTACACATAATTATCATATAAGAGTTTTAAAAAATTACTTTTTGATTTTTTTACAAAAAAATAATAATTTTTTTTGGTCAAATTTGGTCAAACTTGGTCAAACAGCAGTCAAACTCTTATAACTAACACATAAGAGTCAAAAAATTCACTTTTTCCATTTTTTTAACAAAAAAAAATAATAATTTTTTTGGTCAAACTTGGTTAAACAGCAGTCAAACTCTTATAACTAACACATAATTATCATATAAGAGTTGCAAAAATTAATTTTTTCGTTTTTTACTAAAAAATTATAATTTTTTTTGTCAAATTTGGTCAAACTTGGTCAAACAACAATCAAACTCTTATAACTAACACATAAGAGTAAAAAAAAAAAAAAAAACACTTTTTCCATTTTTTTTACAAAAAAAAATGGGAAATTTTTTTGGTCAAACAGCAGTCAAACTCTTATTACTTACACATAATTATCATATAAGAGTTACAAAAAATACTTTTTTCATTTTTTTTACAAAAAAAAAAATTTGGTCAAACTTGGTCAAACAGCAGTCAAACTCTTATAACTGACACATAATTAACATAAAAGAGTTACAAAAATTACTTTTTTCATTTTTTTGCAAAAAATATTAATTTTTTTTTTGTCAAATTTGGTCAAACTTGGTCAAACAACAGTCAAACTCTTATAACTAACACATAAGAGTAAAAAAAAAAAAATCATTTGTTCCATTTTTTTTTACAAAAAAAAATAACAAAAATTTTTGGTCAAATTTGGTCAAACTTGGTCAAACTCTTATTACTTGCACATAATTATCATATAAGAGTTACAAAAAAATACTTTTTTCATTTTTTTACAAAAAAATAATAATTTTTTGGTCAAACTTGATCAAACAGCAATCAAACTCTTATAACTGACACATAATTAACATAAAAGAGTCAAAAGTCTTATGAACATATTCATAAGACTAAAGTCTTATTGGACCTGTTCATAAGACTTTGCTCTTATGAATAATAATGTGTATTATAAAAGCTATTTTCAGTCTCATTAAAACATGTTCATTTGAACCTATGTTCATAAGACTAAAAGTCTTATTGAAGCTGTTCATAAAACTTTTCAATCTCATTATATATTATTTTTATTTAAAAATACTTTTTTTATAATTATTATATAAGAGTTACAAAAAATACTTTTTTCATTTTTTTACAAAAAAATAATAATTTTTTATAGCAGTTTTGTAGGCAATTGCATAGCAGTTTTTTGATGAGGTGAAAGTGGGATGCATATTTGCTGATGAACTCATGCCTACAGTGATTAAAGCTCGTTGAGTTTAAAAAAAAAAATGGAAAGAAGATAGATGTGAGCAACAAAATTATTATGCGGTCTAATTATATGAACTCGGGCTAATGCACCTGGATTAGTTAAATATTGCATTTCACTGTTGAAATCTAATCTCCACACATATGGACAACCCTCTCGTTTGTTTAATGCAGTTAAGTCTCTGATAAAGATGTCGAATTGTAATGCTATTAAAGTAATACTCCGTATAATAATAATACTGAGAGTCAAAATAAAAATAATACAGTCAGTTGTTTTACTTATAAAAAAATGGAAGAAGATGTTGAAGTGGGCATTTTGTCAAACATCTTATGGGCAGGAAAATCTATCCCATTTTCACTCAAATTAAGTCTCACCCAAGCCATAATTACTTAAAACATCTTACAGAGAGATCGGAGAAGGAGATCGAGTGAGAGAATTGGAAGACGAGACGCACCGGAGAAAATGAAGAAACCCGATGGGGTTAAGATCGACGGAGACGGAGGTCAGACGTGGTAGAGGAGTTTGCCGGAGAAGATGAGGGCGTTAGAGATGGCCTAGGGTTTAGTCGGATCTGCAGACGAATTTGAAACTTCAGATCTGACGAGTGGAGCCAGATCTGACGCCGGCGATGAGTAAAAGACGGATGGATTTGACAGAGAGAGCCGCCGATGTCGGAGATTTGTTAGCCGGAGGAGAGCTCGCCGGTCGGAGGATGGAGATACGGTGGGCAGGAGAGAGATGTGTGTGAGAGAGAGAGAGTGTGCGTGTGCGTGAGAGAGATCTGGGCGAACGTGAGAGGAGGGAGGAGAGAGGAGGGTTTTGCTGGGGTTAGGGGTAGTTTGGGTATGTAGATGTTATGTTTGACCAGTCAAAGGAAGCTAAATGAAGCTAGGGGTGTGGGTGGAATTTTGATCTCGGGTGAAGCCTTTATCTGGCATTTGGTCTGGGCTAGGGTTTATGTGTAATAAAATCTCGCCCCAGGGGCCCTAGGGGAAAAATTCCATTGTTATTTGTAACCGTTGAATGGGATTTCCGTAATCCATCCTTCATTATTGCGTCTTAACAAGTTTGACACTGCGCCAATTAATTAAGTGGACAATCAATTAAGGCACTGCAACTAGTAGACTGATCAAGTTTATATGCAGGTGCAATATGCGTTTACTCCATATATCTGCACTATTACAGACAAAACGGAATCTCCCTTAAACAGTGATGCCAAAAAGAACATTCCTCACTGCAGGACATTGAAGTCAGGACCAGGTTTTGTTTCTGTTGGATGAGACTAGGGTTAGAGGCAAGGGCAAGTGGAGGGAATATGGATCTCCATAAACGATGGAACTGAGGCTTCATAACTGCCGTACAGTTGTTTCCATCCACTAAATTGTCACTTCCCTGAACAAGGAGACTGGTCACAACAGGTACAATGTTTATTACTCCCTCCGTCTCAGTTGAAACTAAACAATTTTTGGGTTGAGCACGGGAATTAAGGAAAAGTGCTAGTGGAGTGGGTGTTGTGAGTATAGAAAGTGGGGTATGAGAGAAAAAGTGGGGTATGAGAGAGAAAGTGAGGTAGGAAATGGCAAGTGCAACATTGTTGTGAGTGTGAAAGTGGGCCCCACAGAATAAAGAGATATTATCAGCTTTCCAATTTAGAAAGTTTAGTTTGTAATGGGACACCCAAAAGGGTAATATGTGTAGTTCAATTGGGACGGAGGGAGTATATTTTATGTCCGTGTCATGAGTTACAGTCCTACAGAACAGTGAGACAGTGGAAAACAAGGTATATATCCGAAATAAAGAAATTGCAGCAAATATTAGGTTCCGTTGTCCATCACACAACAGCGATATCAGTTTTACTTTGTCCTACTGATAGTTACAATTCATATTCCATTGTGCAGCTTTTATTTCTTCTCTTAGTGTTGTGGCTAAGAAATCCTACAAAAGTTAGTATGAATGGCAAAGTGGAAAATGATTATAATGACTATACAGTTGAGTTCAGGTTTATGATACTAGAGACTAACAGATATAATGCTCAATCATTTTATTGGACAAGCCGAAACAGTTGAGTTCAGGTTTATGATACTAGAGACTAACAGATATAATGCTCAATCATTTTATTGGACAAGCCGAAATAGGTTGACTTACAACACCTATACAAAAGACAGTGGAATGTTCTACCAATTGAGGCTGGCATTTGATTAGGCCTAATTTGGTCGGACACTTCCTAAAAGATAGATCAAACTTCAAAACACACTTGTCTAAATCAATCAGATCAGACGTGATGTTAATACGCCCAGAGTTTGAACCGTACAGAAACAAAAAGAACATATGAGGAGAGTTGTCACAAGGCAATATGAAATTCTTACATGCATAGTGTGAGTCTTCCCACTACTTGTAACCCCATAGGCAAAAATAGTGCCTGTCATCATAATAAATAACCAAAATGTTGTTAAATAAACAACACAGGATATCCATATCATCCCAAAAGCAGTGGATAATGTAGTCATTTGCGCAAAAGAGAGAACACAAAATATTTCCTTGAGCAAAAATCTTCAATCAGATCATATGTAGTAAAGAAACATATGTAATTGTGAAAGTGCACCACCAAATTCTAGATGGCATTGCAAGAAAATAAAGTAATTTGACAGTGTAGTTAACTAAAAACCCTATGTCCAAAGAACTTGTCCGAATTACCATAATATTTAGAAAGATGGAGTATATAGATCAACGCCTCTTCTTCCCAACATTTGACAGTGCAGAAAGAGAAAGAACAATATTGCACGGTTGGACCGACCATTTTTTATACATGCAACAGCTATCGCTTGTGAGATAATCAAGTGCATGTATTCATGATTGCTAATAACAACAACAACAACAACAACAACAACAACAACAACCCCCCCCCCCAATTCAGAATAAATTATTTTCAGCGGAAGCATTTGAAGGGGTTATGAAAGATCAGTGAAGTAGGCCAAACTAATTTAATGACAAGAAACCAACCCAACACAAATCAGCTGTAGCATGAGCTTGTAGGAATAAATTTAAAATGTGCAATGAAGATGATTCTAGCAGAAAAATCAGTGTATCAGAAAAGAAATTGTTTGCAAACTTGAGTTCAGCAAGTCGAAGAACAATAAAAATACCGTTAATGCCTTCCATAGCACCATTAACCACGTGTTGAGCTGCAACATCATAAACATGGCGTGTTGTGGTAGTAGGGCCAAACACGCGATCTGGAGATAGATGTAAATAAAAGAGAAAGAAAATAAGATTCAGATCGACCCTCATAAAATGATAAAATTATTCCACTTACAATTATGTGACAGAAATTGAAACCCGGTAGAAAAGGGGAAAATATAGAAGCCAATGAGAACAACAAAGGAAGTAACCAACGAAAACAAACCCGTCAATATTGTGTATAGCTTTCTGCGGCGGGCGATCACTTGATGTGTCGCTGGATAGAGTTACATATTCCAATAGCTTGGATGATTGACAGCTAATATTAAGCAAGATAATTTTGGGCCAAGTCAAGATGGCAAAGCATACATGAGAAAGGGCTGTTATGGAACTTAAATCCAAAGGAAGATCAGAAAAAGTCGTCAATGTAAAATAAGCTATTTCGAGTAGTGAGATTCGCATTACAATCCATCGGGTTTGTGAAGATTTGACGCAGAAACAATGCATGCATTTGAGGAGCTTCGCAACCTTGCTCTTGGTTAGAACCAACGCTAATTAAGAGTTTATTCCAATTAAGTTCAGCTGCTCAAGGACACCTCAACTAAGAGGAAGCTTCTTCGTCATATGTTGGAGGCGAAGTTGCAAACTTTGACTTTTGTCACAAAGATCATTTGATTAAACCTTTAACTGAGGGTATGATTAAGATGTTTTATAAGAAAGATAACATTTTAATGTTCAGGTTGTGATTGAGTGGTGGTGAGGGTACATCATTTGTATACATTTGACACAATCTAAATGTTGGCATAGAAACAACCATGGCATAGAGCACAATCACAATATCTGTGGTGATGCATAAACTCAGTGCTATTGATCCTCTTTTCCTCCTTTCTCCCATCAATTCTCGTTCTGTGTCATTTGTATACATTTGACACAATCTAAATGTTGGCATAGAAACAACCATGGCATAGAGCACAATCACAATATCTGTGGTGATGCATAAACTCAGTGCTATTGATCCTCTTTTCCTCCTTTCTCCCATCAATTCTCGTTCTGTGCTTCTCTCCCTTGACACTGTTTCGAGTCACTGTGTCAACTAATCTTCTAAATCATTCAACTTGACACCCATCTCTCTCAGTCATCGATATTTGTTTCTTCATCCTTGATTATCTACTGATGCATCCTTGCTGCATTTTATCTGTTATCGTTTCATGTATTGCTACAACGGGATTTCGTTCTGCTCATGCCGATATCCATACTAAATAGCCTCTGCTAATCTATGCTCAGTAGTTTCTTATCATCTGGAGTTATTTTCTATCTTCTCTTTTTGTAACACCAGATTGCCCTTTTGTTCTCTTCATTGACTTGCCAGTGTCCTAATGGTATCACAGCACTATCAAACAGATATACCAGCAAGAGTCAATTGTGTTTCTGACAAGAATGATTAATTTTCCATCCAATGTGAAGATTCCATCCTTGATTTGATACCTAAAACATGCTTGAACGCAGTGGCATAAGTACCATCTAGCAACCCAAGGTGAATGTGAAATCCCTGTTGTAATACCATACAAAGCTTCCAACATGATCACATAAATGCTATTCAAAGCTTGCACTTACATCTCACTGGACAGTTTATTCTGTATGCATTACGTCTAAATAACAAGTCAAGTCTACCCAAGGTGCTATTAAGAACACAATAATTTCAATTTTAAAGAAAAAGCAAAGTATAGGTATCTAAACATTAATGATCAACAAAAATTTATCAAATACCAATGAGTGCATTGTCAACTTACCATATGCATAGGCAATTGTCGGGGTACGCTCATTCCGCAGAATAGTTTCTCCATCTGCATACCAAGCAATTTCCTCCCCTTGTCGAATTTCTCTAGGACTGCTCCGAACAAAACCCCAAATACCCAAATTAACCTCTTAAAATTTCCAGCCACGACAATGATTGTCGGGAACAACAAATTAACCATTGGCGGAGTTACATGGGGTTCAAAGGGGGCAATTGCCCCCATTGATTTTTAAAAAATAAAAATTTATTGGTGCAAAATTTACAAAAATTTGGGGGTTTAGTGCAATTTGTTGAAATTTGCCCCCTTTGAAATAAAAGTAATAATACACTAGAATTTTTTTTCCCAGTGGATTAAAATACAGATAAAAATTTTATGTTATGCAATCTTTGCCACAGCTGACGAAAATTCCTGGCTACGCCACTAACATTGGTAAACAAACACTAATGGCCAAAGCACAAACAAGAACAATCAAATAAATTAATAATTACAGTAATTAATTAACCAAATGAAGACAAAAGCTTCGAAGCCAACCTTAGAGGTCGGAACCGGACAGTAACAGTAACATTCTCCTTGGATCTCTCATTAGAATCGGAGGGCAAAGTCTCGGAGTAAAAATACTGCGGCTTACTTCTGGCGGAGGAAGAAGCCGGTGAGCTGAGATTATCAACAGAAGTAGTCTCGGGAAAATGCTTAGAAGAGGAAGTAGTAGAAGACGAGGGGGAGTTCATGGCTCTGGAAGAAACCGGCCTCTTTGGCTTCGACAATGATGATGATTGCTGTCGAGTCGCCATTGAAACAAACTACTGAAGCTCAACAACAAAATTCGTGGAAATTGTGAGAGGATAATGCAGTTAGCTTCTGGAGATGTTCATGGATCAGAGGTAGATTAAGAAGAAAATGATGATGAATGTGATTGAGAGGGTTTGGGGATTTGGGATTGTAGGTGAGGGATTTGTGTGCTTGCCTTGGAAGGGATGAATAAAAGCTGTGTGATGGAAGCGCACGGGATTTGTTTAATCTTTTTTATTTTAGTTGGATTAGTTTTAGAGAGAGAAAGTAGAGTGAGAGAAATTGACTGGACATGGGAAAGGACGGTACTGTGTGTAGTATGTGTAGTGTAGTTATGGAAAGGTAGAGAAAGGAGAGAGAGAAACAGCAAGGTTGGCTTTCTAGTCAAAGTAAATTAAAAAGTTTTTCCCTCTGCAAAATACAGTATATTATGATGAGCCAGAAGCAAAGGAAAAACGTGTTTTTCAAAATACGCGGACCATTATACTTCGAATCAAGCAGTGGTATTTTCGTAAATACTAACAACTATAGTAAATACTCAGTGTTAGTATTACAAAAAGCCAGTGATTTCAAACTGGCGTTTATAAACATGAAACTGACACTTTTCTTAAGTGTCAGTGGTTGTGTTAAAAATTGCCAGTGATTACACTGACACTTTTTTAACATTGATATTGACACTTATTAAAAGTGTCAGTGGTAGTGTTAATAACTGCCAGCCATTACACTGGCACTTGTTAACATTGAAACTGGCACTTATTAAAAAGTGCCAGTGGTAGTGTCAATAAGTGTCAGTGTACATGTGCTGGCACTTTTTTACACTATCACTGGCACTTACGATCAGCGCTAAACAATTTCCCGTTAATTACAAAAATATCACCGCGCCAACTTAAAAACACGTTTTACGCTAAGCTTAGCGTAAAACATGTTTTTTATCAGATTTTCACCATTTTGATAGTTTAATTAAAACTAGTGTAACAACCGTGCGTTTAACGCACGACTAATACACTTTGATAAATAAAATACTATAAGAGGCATTAAATGAGAATATTCATATTGGCATTAGTCACAATGATTATAAATTTTGAAAATTTTATTTGTAAACAACATTAGTCGTTTCACCTATGGTCTTTCCCTTTTCATCACGTATTATAATCTTCAAGATAGTTGAACCTAATCAAGGTAGTTGACATTTTTACTGGGCTAATGTATTTTATTTTTCTTAATTAATAATATACTCCCTCCGTCTCAAAACAACTTGCATACGAGTATATATGGAATTGTACAAAAATGTATATATGAAAATTAATTGGGCTGGACTCCTGTGAGACGGTCTCACAGCATGAGACGGCTCACAGCCAAGCCGCCGAGCGAGCCAAGCCAAGTCTCTTTTTTTTTTTCCTCCAACTTTTTTTCTCTATCATTTTTTGCTTGCCAGCAAAAGTAACACTTTTTTCCTCATGTGTAACACTTTTTTTTTCAAAAATGTACCACAAATTTGCTGAAATAGATTAAAGATAACATAAGATTGACAACTAAAACTAATGTTACATTTTATAACAAATGAATGTAACATTTTTTTTCCTCAATTGTAACATTTTTCTAGGGTTTTACATTCAATAGAAATGCAAATCCGATTATATACATGAATTTTTACTCTCTTTTTTAAGAAAAAAGTACTAACATTTACTAAAAAAAGTTACATTCATTTATATAGAAAGTTATAATCATATATGCACTCTGTTACATTTCAAATATTACTTTTTTTAACCACAAAAACTATCAAGCTATTTAAATTTTTTTTTGCAAAACTGTTGTTACATTTGACAGTAAAAGTGTTACTTTTTTAAGATGAAACTGTTACGTTTATCAGAACATAGTGTTACATCTCAGGAGACGAGCAGCTCACTTTTTGTGTGTGTTAAAAAGTATGTTTAAAAAAAAAAAAAAAAAAAACCATATCATGACCTATCTAGTTTTGTTCGTCTCGTTGAGACGAACACAACGGTATTTAAAAAAAAAATACTTCAAAATCTTAAGATATAGCATTTTAAAGTTATTGGATTTTTTTTTAAAGGCAACACGTGTCGCGCTGGGAGGTCAAAGACACTACAACAAAAGTGACTTTTCCCGGCACTTTAAAAAGTGCCGGAAATTGAAAAAAAGTGCCGAAAAAGCTATTTCCGGCACTTTTTCTGGCACTTTTGAAAGTGCCGGAAATAGTGGTGTCGGCAATACTTACCGGCACTTTTCAAAAAGTGTCGCTAATTTCCGGTACTTTTAAAAGTGCCGCTAATTTAAAATATTGTTTTTGAATTTAGAGATTTGGACCCTAGAACCCCTGAGTGAGATCAAAATCCCATAAAAACCCATGCCTAGATCAAAATCCCAGGTACACCCATTAACACTCAA
Organism: Campanula takesimana; assembly: GCA_026119855.1. Classification (NCBI taxonomy): domain Eukaryota; kingdom Viridiplantae; phylum Streptophyta; class Magnoliopsida; order Asterales; family Campanulaceae; genus Campanula; species Campanula takesimana. Next base: position 482,019 of record JAOWBW010000665.1, on the reverse strand, counting down.
AAGACATAACTACCCCTATCCACTCCAGCCCACAGCCCATTCCAAAATTTAAAAGAAAATTCTAAAGCAACGCATGAGTGTGGAATCGAACATGTGACCTATGCTTGAACAATATTACCAAACCATTGAACCAAAGACATATTTGTTACGAATTAAATTATTTAATATAATAATCATTTTTTTCACATTTTCCAACTTTTAATAAAAAAAAAAAATAACATTTTTTGGTCAAATCCGGTCAAACTCTCATAACTGACGTATAAGACATGCTCTACTCTTATAATTAGAGTATAAGACTCATTTTTTTCACATTTTCCAACTTTTAATAAAAAAATGAATAACATTTTTTGGTCAAATCCGGTCAAACTCTCATAACTGACGTATAAGACATGCTCTACTCTTATAATTAGAGTATAAGACTCATTTTTTTCACATTTTCCAACTTTTAATAAAAAAATGAATAACATTTTTTTGTCAAATCCGGTCAAACTCTCATAACTGACGTATAAGACATGCTCTACTCTTATAATTAGAGTATAAGACTCATTTTTTTCACATTTTCCAACTTTTAATAAAAAAATGAATAACATTTTTTGGTCAAATCCGGTCAAACTCTCATAACTGACGTATAAGACATGCTCTACTATTATAATTAGAGTATAAGACTCATTTTTTTCACATTTTCCAACTTTTAATAAAAAATGAATAATATTTTTTGGTCAAATCCGGTCAAACTCTCATAACTGACGTATAAGACATGCTCCACTATTATAATTAGAGTATAAGAGCCATTTTTTTTCACATTTTCCAACTTTTAATAAAAAAAATGAATAATATTTTTTGGTCAAATCCGGTCAAACTCTCATAAGTGACGTATAAGACATGCTTTACTCTTATAAAAAATGCACTTATGAGACCTTTGAGAGCCTCATGAGTCTCTGCTATGAGACCTTGTAAATAGACCCTCATAAGTCTGATATGAGACTTTTTACATGTCTCATAAAGAATTTACAAGACTTTGATACAAATTATAAGGCCTAAAAAAATGCACTTATGAGACCTTTGAGAGACTCATGAGTCTCTGCTATGAGACTTTGATACAAATTATAAGACCTAAAAAAAATACACTTATGAGATCTTTGAGAGACTCATAAGTCTGATATGAGACTTTTTACATGTCTCATAAAGAATTTACAAGACTGATACAAATTACAAGACTCATAAAGAATTTACAAGACTTTTTACATTTTCTTTTCCACTTTACTTTTCACTCACAACGTTTTTTTTTTTTTTAATTTCTGTGTAAAATCAAACTAAAAAATTTAAATTGAGACGGATTGAGGGAGTAACATTTTGTAAGCAACAATTTACAAAATAACCAAAAAAAAAAATGCGCATCCTCATTGTACCCTTTTTTCTTGCAATAACCCCAAGGCCTGTACTTAAGTTTTGTCTAGAAATTAACCCAGGACAAGCAGCTTCCAGATATCCTTTAAAAATTAGAGATGATGTGTATGCTTAATTGACTAATCCACACCAGTAAATGCTTAAAAAAAACAATGTCCACCATTGACAGAGACAGAGCAGACGAAGCCGATCGAGGTGGGATATCACCGTCGGTCGGTGCTAGATCTGAAGTAAGGGCCACGCCGGTGAAGGAGAGGTGAAGCGCCATGATTGAGTATGAAGCGAAAAGTCTATCGCAGATCTAAGGAGGCGCCGGAGGTCAATGACTGGACCTTGAGGTCATCGGTCAGAGTGGAAAAGGGGCGGGCGGCCATTTTCGCCGGAGATGAAGGAGCTGAGCCGGAGAAGGCTGCCGGTGTGGTTGTCGTAGTCTAGAGAGAGAGAGAAAGTGTGCGTGTGTTTAGAGAGAGAGGGAAGAAATAAAAAATGAGGAAAGAGAAAGGAAAAATGGCGTTTTATTTGGGGGCTAGGGGTAGAGTTGGTATTTAAAATTAACCTTGACTGGGTCAATGGAAAGTTGGGTTTTGATGGAATTTTGATCTGGACTTTGGGTATAGATGGGCTTTAGCATATGGGTTGGGTTTTTATAACTTTTTGATCTGGGAATAGGGTTCTTGTGGAATTATGTCTTGAATTTACCCGAATTCGAACCCATGACCTCTTGCATACGAAGCACACCTTCTACCGCTAGGCTAAATCATTTTTTGTTATAAATTTTCATATACAATTATTTGTTACAAAACAAAAACTTATATTAGGGCATTTCTATTATTATAGTCCATAAAAAACTAATATAAGTAACAAATTAAAGCAATGTTACATGAAAAATATGATTAAATTTAAAAATTAAATAAAAATTTCAAAACAAACATCTTTTTTTTTAGCGGCACATTATAAAAAAGTGCCGGAAATTAGCAGCACTTATAAAAAGTGCCGGAAATTCCCGGCACTTTTGAAAAAGTGCCACTAATTCCCGGCTAAAAAGTGCCGGGAATTTAGCAGCACTTTTTAAAAAGTGCCACTTTTTAAAAAGTGCCGCGGCATTAGCGGCACTTTTTAAAAGTGCCGGGAATTAGCGGCACTTTTTCCAAAAGTGCCGGAAATTAGCGGCACATATGAAAGTGCCGGTAAATAAGTGCCGGGAAAAGCCATTTTTGTTGTAGTGAGAGGACAGTTGGGCGGGTTAGGCTGGCGGGTTGTGGGCATGATCGATGGGTGGATCCGTCTCAAGGTGAGACAGTCTCACCCCAAGTCTTTGTAAAAGAGACCAATACATACGAGTATATATGAAATTGTACAAAAATGTATATATGAAATTAATTACCCCAGTTATTATGTTTAGAATGTGATGAATCATGAATGATCAAATTTGTTCACCCATTCCTAGAATTAAGGAGGGGCGTCAGTTAGTTAATTTTTCAAAATTTCATTTGCCCATATATCGTTTCCTTGATGCTTATCCACGAATTAACCTTTTATTATCCTGTAATTTTCCTAAACATACGCCCGTATTACGTTTTTAACGCGTTATATACGTTTTATTCCAAAATTACTCGTCTAAATATTGAAGTTTGAACAATACTGATTTCCGGGAATAGATTTAGATTTGATTACAGACAATCTTTTATTAGTATAATATGCATATTTACCAACCATGAGACAGAAACAACCCAGGACAGAATTAACCTTTCTCAAGTTTCTGATTTTAGAAAAAATGAGTTTGAGCGGAAACTAAAATAGAAAGGGGCTTAGCCTACTTCAGCCATTATTTATATATAGATTTAATTAATTTTGAAAATAAATATAAAATTGTATGAGAAGAAGCATTTTTGTAAATTGTGTTTATTTTGAGATACGACAAGGATTCTTTTGACACATAAATAAATGTTCGAAGACCGGTGTGGTTCATAAAAAAAATGATATACTCCTTTCTCTTATTAAATTAAAAGACTGGTCATTATAAATTGAATTGTAGAAAATGAAAAAAAAAAATGAGTGGTGGAGTAAAGTAAATATAAAATTATATAAGGTACATTATTTTGGAGAGAATCAAGTGAACTGTGACGGAGCAAAATAAAAGTAAGTGTCAAGTAAGCGGGGACGGATGGAGTATGTCTTAAGCAATTACTCCTATAAAATTTATGAATTATTTTATTTTAAAAAAAGGAAAAATAATTATAGTACTATTCTTTTTATACATTTATTTAATGGGAAAATCAAAAACTCCATTAGTGGGAAGAAAGAGTTTGTGCGTCAGGGAGAGAGTGGTGTGTATTAACGTAGGAAGGAGGAGGGAGGCACTAGGGACGGGAGGGAGAGAATAGTGGGTGTATTTTTGGCGCGCGTGATAAGGGGCAGGGGGGTAACGGTCAACCTAGGGAATGGGAGGAAAGGGTGAGAGAGTAAATAAGTCGTTAAGTTATGAGTGTGGGTGCTTCGGCCAAGGTTCTATAAAAATTGAATGGCGACGTCGGAGCTGGGTTTAGCATCTAAATACCTAGTTAGGGCTGCACGGACCGAAAATAAGACATAATTTATCACATCTCATTAAAATGGCGTTGAAAATGTCACAAAAGCATGCAAACAATTAATTTAAATGTATACAATTATAAACTTAATACAATTTTCCACTTAAAATACTAATATTAAAAGTTGTAGGCAAACCTATAGACAAATTTGAAGTTATAGCGGCATTTTAGTGGAATTTAATGTAACCTTTTTTTTTCTTCCATCTGGTCCAAAATAGCTGTCACTTTTGGTCAAACATATATAAGTTTGATCAATAAATTTAAATAAAAAATAATGATTGTAATAAAAATCTAAAAATTGTTATTGAAAGTATTATTAATTATAATACAATGGTAAAATTTTAGATTTTTATTAGCATCATTATTTTTTATTTAAATTATTGGTCAAAGTTACATCTGATTGACTAAAAACGACAGTTATTTTGGACTAGTAGTACTAATATATGGTCTAGGGGATTGGAATTACGCGTGTCGTTTATGAACGTCTAGTAACTAAGCGAGAGTTAGGCGCTTTAGACAAATGATTTTTAAAAATAGTGCTTGGGCCTTCTAGTCTTGTTTTTACTTGGTACATTGAGTAGATTTTTTTATTCTTCCTTTTAACTCTTTTAGTTTGACCAAATTACGGATAACCCCTCTTTAATTGGAGTTATGTTTATTCTCACTATTAACCTTAGAATTCGTAATAAATATGAATATTTGAAATATTAAAAATAATACAAAAAATCTGATAATGATTTTAATATATTATTATATTGAATTGTGATACCACACATCAACATTATAATTGTTGTAACTACAATTTCGATCTCAAAATAAATACTTAAAAATATTTAAATTTGTTTTTAATAAAATGTAAATTTTAAATTATTATTTTAATATTTATTTTAGAACGGTAGGAGGAGTAAAGTAATTAGGTAAAATGGTGGTGAATAGTTAAACTTTTTTTTCGAATCCAATAAAGTAAAAAGACGCAGGACATGTGTTTGATTATATGCATTATGTAGTTAAAAAGCATAATATAGCAATCTTTTGTTATATGGAGTTCATATGTTTTGCAAATTATAGTAATCTCTTGTTATATTTGAATAAAATTTCATATGGACATGGGGTTCATGTATTATGTTACAAATTATGGTAATATCTTGTTATGAAGGATGAAATAAGCATGGAAAAAGAGTTTGGGTTAAGACAAATTCTTCCGTGCGGCGGGTGCGACCCGCGGGTCAACCCGCCCGGCCCGACCCACCCGACCCGCTATCCGCCTCTCCTCCACTCCCAGGCGACACGTGGCGCGCTGTGAGCCAAATTTGGTTCGCCCAACCGCGCGCTGCCACGTGTCGTCTCTAAAAAAAAACCAAAATCTTTAAAATGCTATATCTTGAGATTTATAAGTCAAAAAAAAATTTAAAAATACAGTTGTGTTCGTCTCGACGAGACGAATAAAACTACATAGGTCATGATATGGTTTGATTTTTTTTTAAAAAAAAACATGCTTTTTAAGACACAAAAAAATTTGATCTACTTGTCAGCTCAAATGTAACACTCTGTTCTGATAAACGTAACACTTTCATCTTAAAAAAATAACACTTTTCTACTGTAAATGTAACAACAGTTTTTACAAAAAAAAAATAGGTTTGCATTTCAATTGTTACTTTCTCAATAAAAAATTGTTACATTTCATATATAATGTTACATTTAGGAATATAAACTCTTACAATTAAGAAAAAAAAATGTTACATTCATTTTTTATAAAATGTAACATTAGTTTTTAGTTGTCAATCCTATGTTAATTTTGGGAGAAAAAAAAAAGTGTTACATTTGAAAAAATGAGTGTTACATTCCTTTATAAAAAGTGTTACATTAATTTAGTTGTGAATCTTTATGTTATCTTTAATCTATTGCATCAAAATTGTGGTACGTTTGTTTTGAAAAAAAGTGTTACATTTGAAGAAAAAAAGTGTTACATTTCGGTATAAAAAGTGTTACTTTTGTTGGAGGAAAAAAATTTGGGGTGACGAAAAAAAAAAAAAAAAAACGGCTCGGCGGCTTGGCGGCTCGGCTCCGTTGTACGCCGTACTACGGATGTACAGGAGACCACCTCTTGGGTTAACATTTGTTTGCATTGATTACTTATAGACGTATTGTTTTTCCTTTTTAGTTTTTGTTTAGAATATATCGTACTCTTCCGTTCCTTAATAATCTTTCTATTTCATTATTCAAATATTTAATGATATGAATATTTGTTTTATTAGTCATATTTTGTTTATGCATATTGAGAAAATATTTTGTGAGACTGTCTCATGTATGAGATGAATCTGGATGAAAGAGGAAATGAGTTTGCCCCACCCCACCATAGGTGATGAGACAGTTCCACACAAATTTTTATCAAGCACTTTTAACCCAAAAATAAAAATAAAAAACTTTTTGAAACAATAAACATAACAGATGTAAAAATCATTATTGATTTGAGGTAGAAGAAGTACTATTTTCTTAAGACAAAAACTTGTATGAGAACATCATGACCCGTCTCATAGTAGAGACGGGTCATTTTTGACCCATGACCCACAAGCCATTTTTTTTTATTTTATATTATTATTTTTGGTTTTTTTTTTCGGTTTGTCAAAAGTAATAGTTACTATAACTAAATGTAACAAACGTGTTACTTATATGTAACAGTTTGTATACATAAAAGTAATACATATATACAAAAAAAGTAACAATGTTTTCTTTTTTTTTAATGTTTTCTTCGTTTGCCAAAAGTAATACTTATTACAACTAAAATGTAACGAACGTGATACTTATATGTAACAATGTTTATACATAATTGTAACACATATGTATAGAAAAAGTAATAATTCAACCATTTATAATTTTAGAGCTAAAAACACTTTATTAGTATTACATGTAAAAGTATTATATTATCTATAGAAATATGTTATAATTTCTTTTATTAAAGTGTTACATTTACTTGTACAAACAATTACATTCATGTATATGAGTTGTTACTTTTCAAATGTTACTTTCTTTCAAAAAATTAAATCAAAATATACAATATTTTAAATTTTTGCAAAAACACTATCAGTATAAATGATAATTACATTTAGATATTGTTTGGGTAATACTATATACAAGGCATACATTTTACAAGGCATGGACAAATGACTAAAATGCCCTTATATATATACTAAAAAAAAAAAAAAAAAAATCCCTCATTCCCATTCAAACGTATCAGTCGCTCTTCTCTCTCTCTCAAAAACCAACGGCGAACCCTTCTCTCTCTCGACGACTCGACGAACCCGGCGACCACCACAACACCACCACCGGAAATGAAGACAAACCTCCCTCTCACCGGTGGAAAGTCCGCCTCTTCTACCGCCGCTCCAAAAGTAATATAATCTCTTTTTAACCTAAAATTTAAATTTGAAAACCCAACAACAATTTTATGCCTAAAACCGATTATATAACTGTTAAATGTTGTGTAAACCTATCCAAAATGGTTCTAATTGTGATTTGGTAAAACAAATTAGGGTTTTTCGTTGGAATTGGTTACGAAACTGGCCATGTCGGGGTGTGTTTCGTGTTGTAGTACACGAGATACTTTCCACATTTCGTATATTAGGACACGAAATGTAAATTGATTCATCAGTTTGCATTTCGTGCTCTAATACACGATATGTGGTGAGATTTCTCGTGTCTTTATACACGAAATGATCACCAACATTTCGGGTATTCCCACACGAAATGTCAACTGATTCTTGAAAATTAATTGTCTCTTATTTAATTTTTTGTAGGGACGTAAACCTGCGACCGCCTCTAATAGAAAGAGGAAGGCCGAGGAGGCAGCTGCAGCTAGAGTAGATGCACGGAGCAAAAAGAAGCACGACAAGAATGTCGTGATTGAGCAGATTGTGGATGATGAGACAAATAGTGAGGGTACAGATTCTAGTACGGGGTCGGAGGAGGATTCATCTTCTCGTACTCGTTCCCGAGGTGCATCTGTGCATGAGGCACAGTTATCTAGTGATGAGGAGGAGGAGGAGGAGGAGGAGGAGGAGGTGGAGGTGGAGGAGAGTTTATCTGTGAGGCCTCGCAAGAGGCGGGAGGCACGGGCCAGAAAGGGGAAAGGGGATAAGGATGAACAGTGGCAGCTTAAGACTAACCCCGGTGGTGGCCCGGAGGAGGTTGATTTGTTGTACGGGTTTGGTCATCACCGAGCCCGTAAGATATGGGAGAACGCCACTTGTGAGCCGGTGTTGAAGCGCCAAACGAGGCAGCAGATTCTAGATAAGTAAGTATATGATTTGTTTATTAAATAGCTTTATTATTTTTTGTTATTGTTTTAAACCTCCTCTGTTCCAGAAAAACAGTCCCATTTTGACTTTTTGTTAAAAAAAAAAAAAAAAAAAAATCAAAATGGGACTGTTTTTCTGAAACAGATGGAGTATTAATTTTAATGTTTTGTTTGGAATCAACAGGTTCTCGTATGCTTCTTTACAGGCGGATGATAGAGCTTGGTGGGCTCGTGTTCAGGGTACCGGCCTCCATTACCTACATGATGCTACCATTCGCCGGTCTAGCATGGCGCTCCTAACGGCGTTTGTGGAACGGTGGTCTCCCGAGACTAACTATCTTCCACATGCCGTAGGGGGAGATGACAATCACTATGCATGACGTCACTCATATCCTAGGTATATTCTTGTTTGTTGTCTATTTTTTATAAATTACATAAATTTTATCAATTTCATAAATTTTATCAATTTTATTAATTATTTCATTTTCAATTTGTAGGTATCAGCTGTTCAGGTGGCCCTGTTACGAAGGCGGTTCCAGAGCCTAACGTAGCCGGTATCAGGGCACGCCTTGATACATGTCGGAAGGGCACGACGTACTCTTTAGATGGCCTCCGCCGGTCCTTTGAGACCCCTTCCGACATGACTGACGATGAGCGCGCTTCCACGTACATCATGTTCCTCCTCGGCTCCACGTTGTTCGTGGACAAGACTCAGGATAAGATGCCCTCAGACTACCTTTCATTGTGCGTGGATATTGACAGAGTGGGGGCTCTATCCTGGGGGACAGCTGCGTTGGCATATCTATACCGGGAGTTGGGGAAGGCATCTAGATACGGATGCAAGCAGATCGGTGGTTGTTTGAGTCTTTTAGAGGTAATATTTAACAATCATTTAATAATTACAACATGTATTTATGGTTATAACATTGTTAACTTATTTATTTCATACATTTGCAGGCCTGGATATACGAGCACTTTCCGGTTTTCCGGAGAGATATTGACCCGTTATGGACGGAGGGCCAGCCGAGGGCTCGTAGATGGGTACGTACTGATACGGCCGGAAGGGATATGCCCCATCTATTGAAGTTCCGGTATACCCTGGACACGATGACGGTTGATAGGGTGAGTTAGTTATATTTAAAGTTTTACAAATTGTTATAATTTATTATTTCTGTTGACGGTGTCTAACAAATTCATTTTTAGGTTTGTTGGACTCCCTACGGTACCACCCCAGATGCGCTTTTGCCGGTCTCATACTTCCGTGGGGTTATACGCTTCCAGGATATCACGGAAGCGTATATGCCTGACCGTGTTACACGGCAGTTTGGGATCCAGCAGAAAATCCCCAGAGACCCCATATCTTGCGGCCGAGATTGTTCATTGATGGCCGGTCAAAAGGGGTACAAGAAGTCCTATGGAACGCGTGATGAGGTATGGGAGGGTTGGTTAGAGGACGGCTTGGGGTTTTTCGATCCAGTGCGTAGATGGGGGCCGTCCGTGAGCGCATCTGATCCTGTTACTTCCAATATATGCAGTGGTTCCTGGCTAGGACTCATGTTCGGATTACTAATCCGAATCATGATGCCCTAGTTAACGTTCCACCACCGCCTAGGGTTGAAGAGGCACGAGATATACTACTTCCGCTGCTCACGGATGACAGGTTACCCGCGGATGCCATAGATCAGATTAGACGGGCGCACGATCTATTACGAGGTCCCTTTTAGGTACTATTTCCATTTTTATTATCACATTTCAATTCTTATGTTCCTTTTGTATTGTTTTAGTACTTTTGTTTTGGGACGGATGTTGTAAATTAATGATTTATAACTTTTAATTTCAGGTTGGAGAGGAGTATGCCCCAGGGATATGGACTCGTGACTGCTCTGCTTGAATTTATGATTTGTAATTCTGGTTTGGTAGTTTTCTGATGATGTATGATACATTGATTGGATTTTGGCACTTTGTATTGTTTTAGTACTTTTGTTTTGGGACGGAGTTTTTAGTACTTTTGTTTTGGCACTTTGGTAGTTTATTATGAGTTGGGATACATTGATTGGATTTTGGCACTTTGTAAATAAATGTTTTGTAAACTTTTGATGTTTGGCACTTTGGGTAAATTTTGCTGAAATTCTGGTTTAGTGTTATTGAAATTTTGGGTATGTTTTTGTTACTTTTAAGCTTCTGTTTTTTTCCAGTAAAGAGACCATCTCGTGTGCTAATACACGAGATGGTATTAATCATCTCGTATGAACATACATGACATGTCTTCATTCATGTCATGTATACACACACGAAATTCATTTATACCCAGAAAACAAAGCATTTCGTGTTTGTATATACGACTCGTTTAATTAAACTCGTGTAAAGTTCATACGACCAGAACAACTACATCTCGTGTATGTTCACACGAGATACAAAGAACCCAGAAAAAAACATGATTACATAACCTAAAACCCACAATTTCATACATCATTTAATACCAGAAATTCAAAACCCAAAAACCAATAACACAATCATACTAAAGTCAACTAATGTATCCATACATCACAACAACCAATATCAAAACAAGAATTTCAATACTACATCAAGTGATCCAAAAATAATAGTACTAACTTTAATATACTATCTCCGTCCCAAACAATACGAAACTTCATACAAACTGGATGATTCAAACATCAATACACTATACACATAAACTATGGCCTATTTCCTGCAATTCGTGCTTCGTTCGCCATAATTGAGAGTCGGTTGAATGTTTATATCCGAGTTCTGTATGGCATGATCAGGTTACTTGCGCTTGGATCACGTTGCTCCTCCCAATATAGTGCTACTGATGGTATCGGGTAATCACTATCTGACATGTGCAGCTGCAAAAGTAATAAAATTGTCAAATATAACAAATTTAAATAAGATAGTTAAATATAACAAATTTAAATAAGATAGTTAAATATAACGAATTAAAGTATCATACCAATATAAAATGGTTTCCCACATGTCCCAACACAAGTGTGTCTGTGGGTGGTCCTGTTCCTTGTGGTACAGTCACTGGTAGGCATGTGAAGCCAGCGGTTTGCGAGTACGAGACAAACACCACATTATACACCGTGGCTATGATGTGCCCTATCTCTGGGAGTATCAACCAATAATATTCCGAACAAGGGGAGGCATAGTGAGTAATGCGACTATAGAGCTCGTCCATATCTCTCCAAGGCATAACTCTCTCATAAAGCTCGCGGCGATGAAGCAGCTCCTTGGCACAATCTGAGCGCACTCTTTGCCACATCTCCTCTGTTCCGTATATTTGCGCTGCTACCGCTCTATATCCACAATTTCCATCACCCATCACATCTGTGAAGCCATCAATAAATGGGACAATGAGAGGGGACTCCAAAATGTCTGTCGGTACGCTCCCAATCTGACAGTACTCTACAACTGGTGGTCCGGGGTTTATTTGCCTTTGAAATATGATCCGGCTCAGAAGCATCTCCGGTTTGTGGATGTAGCCCTTCATTTATCGTTTGAAATAACCTTCTCTTTACCGTCCAGGTGCGTTCTGCAGTTCATTCAACACAACTTCAAAATCAGGTCCAGTGGGACAGTATTCTACTTCAATGTCCAACTTCTTCCAAAAATCATGAATCGAGGACAACTCAATCCGGCCCCCAGATTTTTGTATGCATGCAATCTCGTGACTAAATGGAAGTCCATGTGTTCGCCTCAGGTAACACCCACAGCCTGAAGGATCCATGACATTATCCCCACAACGACTCCGCTCTTCTTTGATGATGTCCAAAGCTGCCTTTGACACTCGCCCCAATATGTCGTTATACAGATCACATGTGTTCATATCATTTGGAATTCTACTCTTTGATTGCTCCATAGTATCTTTGATTGTTGTTATTTGGATTTCCATAATCTCATGAGCCTTTTTGAATAATGTGTCAAAAGTAGAAGAAGCACTCCCCAAGGCCTTCTTCAACCTGTTATGCTCACTCTCAGCCCTGTTCGTGGTGTGGGTTCCGAAGTGCAGTAACTGATCTGTGTGCATCGACAAAATATTCGTAGAGTATGGAGCAATCCAAGTCTCGCGGAGGTAGGTCAATAAATCAGGATAAGACCTGTAACGATCGCAAAACAATTGCCAACGGGTGTCCCACTCTTCGCGAGTAGCGGCTGATATTGCTTCATTAAATCTCCTCATGAATGATAGTGCAAACTCATTGCTACCAGTTTTAGCCAACGCTCTCCTTTTAACATTGACTTCGATATGCCTTCGACACAAATGGTGTGCGGTCTCGGGAAATACCATTTGGACAGCATTAATGAAAGCCAAGTCACGATCAGTTAAGAAAACAGTTGGCATGTGGGGAGTATGAAAAAGACTTTGCAAATTCTTGAGTGCCCACGTGTAATTCTCAGTCTTCTCATTTTGGAGGAACGCATATGCAATTGTGAAATTCTTCCCCGTTGAAGTAAATCCTATAATCTCAAGTAATGCCATTCCATAGCAGTTGGTCTTGTAAGTGCAGTCACCTTGTATCATTTAAAGAGAAATAAAGTTAGAAATGAATAAAATTGCAATTCAAAAAAAAATGCATACGACTTGTGGAAAACAGAGTCAAAAAACAGATTCAAAAAAATCAAAAATTTACCTTGTACTACATATGGAAAACAGTTAAGCATATCCGATGCTAGTGGGTGAGAGAAGAATATGTCACCGATCATGTCACTCTCGTTAGCTTTCCTCATGAAGACGGTATATTGCTTATCCTCGAGTGCTTTTATGAACTGTTGAAGCGAGGATCTCCCTTGTCGTTCTTGTGACTTGCATTTTGTGAGGGCATTGTGGACGTGTTTCGGAGTACTCACGTTTTTCTCATCCTTCCTCTTTAACATTGTTAGAATGTTATTTAGACGCACCGAAGACTGACTTGCGCTACACACCTCCTCATATTCAGAACTAGTCAATTTACCCAACGGATGACCTTCGGGATACGTTGGAAAGTCATGATTATGAGAACCATGCTTCACAACGTAACCCCATACCCCATCACCCCTATCTTTGGCCCGGATTTCAAAATTGCACCCAATCTTCTTCGTACTAGTCAACCTCACATCTTTAGTTTTTCCGGACCTGTACTTGCCACCAAAATGGCATACAATCTTCGCGTAGCCTAGGATCTTGCCACTTGTCTTCCTCGAATCTCCTATAGAAAGGCTTATATTTTGACGGGCCGCGATATCCCGTACGTGTTTAACAAGATCATCCCTATTTGAAAATAATAGGGATGTATCGAATTGATCACTGACATCCGGTCCCTACAAATTGTATTACCATCAATTAGAAAATTGCACAATAAACAACAGGCTGTATGACATTTCGTGTAACATTATACGAGATGGTCTGGCACATCTCGTGTAACTATACACGACTTAAACACATTTATCTCGTGTGATGTAATACGAGGTAATACACCATCACTCGTGTAGACACACACGGCAACTAGCATAAAACTCGTATAATCTCACACGAAATAGAGTAATATCAGAATTTAAAAATCCAATCTTGAAAAACAATTTCGTTTCAACATTGGATTTTTATTGCGATTTTGATCAAAACACCAAATATAACTTTAAAAACTTACTTCATTGCTGCTTGGATTTTGATTTTGATGTGGAGAATTTGGTGGCAAACCTTCTTCTTCAAAAATATATTCCACAAGATCAAGATCAATATGATCATAAAAACTTGGAGAATGTTGTGGAGAATCCATACTATGGTGTTAGATGATTTGAGAATTAATGAAAATAATGGGTATAAATTTATGGGTGTTAAGACTTGGACAATGTTGTGGAGTATATCAATGCTGCATGGGTGTACAGCAATGGTGTTTTTCTGTAGGGTTAAGTTGTCTGCGTGTATATCGTGTTTTATGTAGGGGTTCAGGGTGTATCTAGTGTGTATATACACGAGATACTATGGTACATATCGTGTAAAACCACACGATATAGTCTTTGTTTCTGGTAATTATCTCGTATGAACAATACACGAGATATAATGTTTCATTTCGTGTATTGTTCATACGATATGTCTTACTAAATGTCGTGTATTTCAACACGACACACCATATAATAAAATAAAAATTAATTATAAATAAATGTGGTAGGTTATATGATATTGTATGATGTTGGTTCAATCTTATATGTAATCATTGTTTGTTTTCCAACTTATTATAACAAGAAACATATAATCTTGATTAACAAATATGATAATTTCAAATATATAATCTTGAGTAGTTGGTATTCCTCTAATGTACAACTTATCATTAACCCCGTTTGGCAAATCATCGAAACAACTTAACTCGTTTTATAACATGTTTAATTAACTCATTATATATAATATTGATTAGAAATATAACACATAATTAATTAATTTGACATAGTACATGCACATCATAACATCGGTTGTTAGTTGATAAATAAAGTGGTATCACATTAACCTAATGAATGTGGTAGCTTATATATGATATTGTATGATGCATTATAACATGTTTAATTACCTCTTTAAATATATTATTGATTAGAAACATAACACCACAATCATTTGTTAGGTGATTATAAATAAAGTGGTATCACTTAAATGTGATAGGTTATATGATATTGTATGATCCAATATGACGTTTGTTCCTTGTCATGTATAAGTGTATAAATTTTGCTCAATTAACAACACAATTCAATAATATAACATAGCATATGCGTATCATTAACATCGTGTTGCAAATCATCGAGAACACCTTTATTTTGATATGTCGTATGCATACACACGAGAATATAGACTTATATCGTGTTATTATATACGACATGTATGACACGGCCTGTCTTATAAAATATACACGACTTGTTTACATTTATTTCGTGTGTCTATGTACGACAGAGTATTGTACAACTCGTATAATTGAACACGACTTAACATCTTATACATTTGGTATATCTCGTGTGTTTTCACACGACACAAAGCCTTCAAGTCGTCCTTTTGCACACGACACGCGATGGTAGTTTTGCCATTATTGGTGCCTTGTATGTAATATGCCTTGTAATTTACCATATTGTTTGAGTTACACGTAATTATAGTTAGTATTACATTTGAAATAAATGGATAAAACGAGCTTTTGTTTTTGTAAAACAGGTGTTACGTTTACTTATGAACAATGTTACTTTATATGTATACAGTCATTACATTAAGTTATGGTAACTATTACTTTTGGTAAACGACGGAAAAGCCGAAAAAAATATATATAAAAACTCCAAAAAAAAAAAAAAAAAAAATTGGCCAATGGGTGGTTGCCATGTGGTAGGTTATGCCCCATGGGTCATGGATCCGGTTCAATGAGTCGGGTCGGGTGGATCAAAATACCCGTCTCATAGAAGAGACAGATATAGGTGTTCTCATGGGAGGCTAGCTCTTAATCTCTAATTTTGTGGTACGTAGGTTTATACATTGTGGGCGGAAATGAGGGTCGGATAAGCAGGTCACGAGAGGCTCGTAGAGTTGGATAAATGGTATACAACTCTTTGAAAGAATTGTAGTTAGGACTATTTCTCTAAATTTGTTATTTATTCGTAACAATGATCACATAAGTTTCTGAAGAACTCAACACACAAACGCACACGAATAGAATTAAAGTAAAACACATCGAAATAAATAAAAACACAAATTAAACACTTCAGAAAGACTATGCTTGTTGAAAAACTTTCATTAATAAAAAATCATTTACAAAGTCAAAGCGAAATGATCAACTTTAATCGAGATCTTTTACATTACAAAGTAATTAATAAGATAACAACTCAATGACTTGTAAATTGTACTCCCTTCGTTTTATTTTAATTTACAATCAAAGAGAAATGCTTAACTTTAACCGAGATCTTTTACATTACAAAGTAACTTAATAAGATAACAACTCAAAGACTTGTAAATTGTACTCCCTCTGTTCTATTTTAATTTACAGTAAAAGCAAAATGATTAACTAAAATCAAAATTTTAACTTAAATCGAAATTAAAGTGGGAGATTAGATTGTAATGTTGGAAAGTGGAGTTGTTCACAAATTTGTGGGCACGCAATTACAATCATATCCTAAGCAAGTACATCTTTCACTAACATAGATACATATAATGCACGTGCAATTTGGTAAATTCTTCTGTCCTTTGTCTAGGCCATAAGTTGGAATAAGAACATAAAGTGATTGTGCATTTTTCATTTTCATTCACTACGATATTATTTCATTCGCCTAAATATGAATACTCTCTACTTTCTAAAATAATCTTTCGAATTTTTTCTCAAATAATTCTTTATTTTAAGTATTTACCAAAGTACCACCAAAATGATCGACTTTGAGGTAATTCGCTTCTAGAAAAGCGTATTACTTTAATTCGCTAATGCCAAAAGCGAATTACCTTTGACCTGATTAGGCCCGCGGGGTTAATTAACGTTAACCTAATTCCACATAATTCGCTTCTCACGGAAGCGAAATATGTTTAAATGAATTCGCTTTTCTCGGAAGCGTATTAGGTTTTTAAATACAACCCTACCACTTTAATTCAGTTCAGTTCATTCACAGACACCATAGACAGAGTTCGAGAGGGCGACGAAGGGATGATATCTGGGCGATTGACGTTGTTTGTTGGTCCGATTGTTAGGGGTTTTCTCAATTCGAAGCTACAACATTCCGTTCTTATTATAAAATGTAAGTCTTTCTTTATTTTTAGCAAAATATCTATCATATGAATGAGTTGGGATTTTGCGATTTTTGGTTCAATTTTGTGGGTGATTGTCGACTGGTTATGGAGTCTAGTAGCGTTTATGATTTGGTTTTTGTACAATTATATTGAATTTGTGTTATTTGCATGTTTGATTTCAAAATTTGGTTTGAAATTGGGTTTTAAATCCTATTATCAGTTTTCAGAAAGGAGTTTTTGATGATTTTTATTTGTAATTTTTCTTTGAAAGTATGAAAATTATTTTTGGACTGAAGAATTAATGCAAAAATGTGATGGAAGATGATCTTGTCCCTCAGTAAAGCAAAAATGTGATGGAAGATGAGATTGTGTTCTGAACAAAACTACATACTCTGTCTTTGGTCTCTTAGTTATTCAATTTTTGTATTTGCTCTCTCAGTTAATCAAGTGATTGATTACCTGTTTGAAAATTAACACTCCCTCCGTCCCACACTTTACATCTAATTGTGGGTTTTTTATTGTTACAGATGGATGTAGATGAGCTGTTTGTAGATCCGGGTCCTTTGAACCGGACGGTGCTGACGTTATAGGGTTCCCATAGATCTTCTCAGCTATGGGCTGGTGAAGAGGTTTGTAGTATATCGTTTCGACATGGTCCAAAGCCCCCGACAAATTTAGATGGAAGGGTTGTCAACAGATTACGAGTTGCGGGGTTTTACGAAGTGTACAGGATGGGGGAGATGAAGAAATATGACTGCGCTTTATTTGAGGCGTTGGTCGAGCGGTGGCGCCCGGAGACCCACACTTTCCATCTACCTGTTGGTGGGATGACGATTACGTTACAGGATGTGGGTCTATTGACAGGTTTACCGATAGATGGATTGCGCGTGCCTATCAATAGCCGCTACTGTGGCATTTTCTTCCAAATTACCAATATTAGAGAAATGCTCCATAAGCCACTTGATATTCAACATCCCCGTCTTCAAGTTCGGGGGACCAGGTCTGACACCTAACAACTACAAACACAAATCAGCCCACTCGGCGTCTGTCATATATGTCTGAAGGCCCGTGACATGCAATCCATCTATCGGCAAACCTGTCAATAGACCCACATCCTGCAACGTAATCGTCATCTCACCAACAGGTAGATGAAAAGTGTGGGTCTTCGGGCGCCACCGCTCGACCAACGCCTCAAATAAAGCACAGTCATATTTATTCATCTCCCTCATCCTGTACACTCCGTAAAACCCCGCAACTCGTAATCTGTTGACAACCCTTCCATCTAAATTTGTCGGGGGTTTTGGACCATGTCGAAACGATATACTACAAACCTCTTCACCAGCCCATAGCTGAGAAGATCTATGGGAACCCTATAACGTCAGCACCGTCCGGTTCAAAGGACCCGGATCTACAAACAGCTCATCTACATCCATCTGTAACAATAAAAAACCCACAATTAGATGTAAAGTGTGGGACGGAGGGAGTGTTAATTTTCAAACAGGTAATCAATCACTTGATTAACTGAGAGAGCAAATACAAAAATTGAATAACTAAGAGACCAAAGACAGAGTATGTAGTTTTGTTCAGAACACAATCTCATCTTCCATCACATTTTTGCTTTACTGAGGGACAAGATCATCTTCCATCACATTTTTGCATTAATTCTTCAGTCCAAAAATAATTTTCATACTTTCAAAGAAAAATTACAAATAAAAATCATCAAAATCACCTTTTTGAAAACTGATAATAGGATTTAAAACCCAATTTCAAACCAAATTTTGAAATCAAACATGCAAATAACACAAATTCAATATAATTGTGCAAAAACCAAATCATAAACGCTACTAGACTCCATAACCAGTCGACAATCACCCACAAAATTGAACCAAAAATCGCAAAATTCCAACCCATTCATATGATAGATATTTTGCTAAAAATAAAGAAAGACTTACATTTTATAACAGGAACGGAATGCTGTAGCTTCGAATTGAGAAAACCCCTAACAATCGGACCAACAAACAACGTCAATCGCCCAGATATCGTCCCTTCGTCGCCCTCTCGAACTCTGTCTATGGTGTCTGTGAATGAACTGAGCTGAATTAAAGTGGTAGGGTTGTATTTAAACCTAATACGCTTCCGAGAAAAGCGAATTCATTTAAACATGTTTCTCTTCCGTGAGAAGCGAATTATGTGAATTAGGTTAACGTTAATTAACCCCGCGGGCCTAATCAGGTCAAAGGTAATTCGCTTTTGGCATTAGCGAATTAAAGTAATACGCTTTTCCTAGAAGCGAATTACCTCAAAGTCGACCATTTTGGTACATACTTTGAAAAAGGTGGTACTTTGGTAAATACTTAAAAATAAAGGAATTATTTGAGAAAAAATTCTAATCTTTCCCTTCTTTTATCGTTATCACAAATACAAATGAGCTTTGAATAGTAATTTCAAAGTGATTTAATTATTTAATCTTAAACTAAAATTTGTAATAAATACACCATCAACAATAATATCAATAACAAATTTTACATTTTCATTAAAATAATTAAATTAACATAAAATAATGGTTAAAAATTTATTCATAGTAACGAAAAATAATTAAAACATTCTTTTGAGACGGAAAGAGTATATATTTTTAGGGTTAATTGCAGTTTGGTTACCTGGGTTTTACAAAATTCTGCAATCGGTTACTAAATTTGTCAAAGTTGCGATTGGGTTCCTGAGTTTGCTGAACCGGAGCAATCAGGTGTAAAATCTGTTAACTTGTTAAAATTGTAACGAAATGTATATCATGTGCGGAACACGCGACTTTTAAGAGGGCAAACTTGTCATTTCCGACTGAAAGGGATAAACTTTCACCCAAACAATAATTAAATTTAGGGGAAAAAAAGAAAGAAATCGTGTGTGATTGTGTGTTATGTAAGACACCTGAGCATTGAAGACGGCCGGAGGAGTGAGTTCTTGGAGTGGCCACCGGTTGGCTCTCTAAGCAGATTCACGACATTGACTTGCTTCTCTGCTCCGGCGTTCTTCGTCACTCCAACGCGATTGTGCTCTCTCAATCGGCCGCCGGAGCCGCTAAGGAGGATTTAGGGTTCTTTGTTAGGGACCTGTTCACGAGGCCCCAGATCGGCGGGGCTGAGTTCAAGAAGAAAGCTATGGAATCTCTCCTTCAATTGCTCACGGAAGAAGGTAATGTTAGCTATTTCATTCATCTCCTCGATCTTAATGCTCATCCTTCTGTTCAAGAATACGCCGTCTCAGCCGTATCAATTCTAGCCACCGCCAATGAACAATCGAGAAAGTCAGTCTTTGAAGAAGGCAGATTAGGGCCTTTATTGAGAATAATCGAATCTGGCTCAGTTGTATTGAAGGAAAAAGCAACCATGGACGTCGAATCAATCACCGCCGATCCGGATAACGCCTGGGCGATTTCTGCTGTCCAATTCGAGGTTCACCTAGTTCAATTGACGGTGGTGGAAGGGTGCCGTGAGGTATGATGGCTTGTTTCTGGGTTTGATGATAGCGAAGGTGGTGGTGGGTAGATGGTGGCAGTAGATGGCAGTGGTTGTTTTGGGTGGAGGGGGGTAATGCTAGAGGTTGAAGAAGAAGACATATTTACATTTTGGCCCCTAATCTTTTATTTTTAACACTTGAAACTAAATTATTTGTAAGTGAGATTCATTTACGAGTGGGAATGACATATTTTCCCTCAATAAAAGTCACATGTTTTGCACATGATATACATTTCGTTAATTTTTTTAACTAGCTAACGAGTTTTACACCTGATTGCTCCGGTTCAGCAAACTCAGGAACCCAATCGCAACTTTGACAAATTTAGTAACCGATTGCAGAATTTTGTAAAACTCAGGTAACCAAATTGCAATTAACCCATATTTTTAAGATAAACTACATCCAAGATCAACCAACTATTTGAGATAGGTGGATTTGATCATTAACTTTATTTATTATTTTTCGCATTTTGTCGCCTAAACAAATTATTTTGTAAGTCTGTGATCATCAGTATAAATCAACATTCATATTTTAGCCTTAAGTCGTCATTGTGCAATACAGTGATACACCACTCCTTTTCTTCCCTCTTTCTCTTTTTCCTCACAATTGAGTCGTTGACATCCCCAATTTCTTCGCAATCTACGGGAGCAACAATGATACGTGGCCTCTCAGGGATGGCCAAACCGAACCGGAACCATCAAACCGGTGCGGAATCGGAACCAGAAAGCTTAGAACCGCCTTGAACTTTGACGAAACCGGAACCGTGTGAACCGGGACCGTTTGTAACACGGGCCGGTTCCGGTTCATCCCCTCTGAAAACCGTGAACCGGCGGTTCCGAACAGCCATGAACCACCTAGACCAAACCGGAACCGGAACCGCCAGCAAAACCGTTAGAAAAGAGTCAAGATCGTTAGATTTTTAACGGTTTCATCAAAATTAACTGTTACTAACGGAAAATTGACAAGAAAAATTGAGTTTTGACTGAATTTTTAGCCAAATTAGTGACTAAAAATAATAAAAAATTATTGAATATGTAAAAGAAAAGAGGGACATATCTCTTTAATTTTTTAAACATTTTTTCTATACCTTTTTGTAAAAAAAAAATCAATAATAAAATATTATTAAAATTATTTTTTTTTGTTGAAAAAATGTAGTTTTTTTTTAAAAAGAAAACTGTGCACATCCGATTCCAAAACCGTAACCGTAACCGGATGAGGAACAGTTCAGTCTTTCTCAAAACCGAAACCGTGTTTGGTCATTCTTAGGCCTATATGCCTCAACTAACTATACAAGCTCAAAATTGAAACCCTATGTGACTAACCACTAATTGGTACAACAATGTCTTGCTCGAACTACATCCAACTCTTATCCCATCAGTTTGATTTTTCATAAAATGACTAAGAGGTGCCTGAATTATACTCCATTCGTCCTAGTTTAAGTTTTTTAGTTTGACTTTGCACACTTATTAAGGAATCAGGACAAACTTGAATCAAGAATAGTAGTGGGTGAAGGATATAATTGTCCATTTATAAAGCAAGTGGATGAAAAGTAGATATGTAAGTGATGGTTTTTTTTTTTTGTAATATATGAACTTTATTTGGACAAGATTGTCAAAAATACTATTCATCATTTATCATTTAAAGAATAAAACAACTAAAAACCTTAAACTGAGACATACCAAAAAAGAAAGTAAGAACTGTAAATTGAAATTGAGAGCCGGTGGGAGTATGTAGGTATTAAACCATTACTAACTGATGGAGATTGAGGATAAATATGAGTTTTATTTTAATTATTTGTTAATTTATTTTTATCTTCGGATTTATATCTAGTGAGGGGATAATTTCATGTTTTGAAGTAGATTTAGGTAATATTTTGATATTTTATTGTTTGATTAGGTTACTATATAGACTAGGGTTATTTTTAGAATGTTTTAACTTACTTTTCAAGTTTGAGGAACCATATATAATTAGGGGTATGTTTAATTCCGAAAATTAGTTGATTTTTGATTAATAAAAATTAGAGCGTTGCTCTTTTCTTAAATCCGAAAGTTTGATTTTTCCTCCTTTCGTCCAACTCTTTGTATTTGATTAGATTCTACGAGTGTTGAAGGTCAATTACTGGTTAGCGTGCGCGTTACAACAATAACTAATTTCTATCAAGTCTTCCGCTACGTCAGTTGCTATCAGACTCCGGTTCGTTCCAGGAAGAATGGCACGAGGAAAGAAGGCCGCTGTGGAAGAGATCTATGGTTGTGAGGAGGATACGCTGGAACAGCGAATCGCACAGATCGTAGATCAACGTACATCTTATCCCGAAAAACTTAGTTCAGATTTTTCAACAATATTTTAATGTGGTGTGTCAAAAAACTACCGACCTTTTCATCGATTGATCGAAACCCCCTATTTTTGATGAGTGTCATTGTGAATTTTGTGAAATGTTAACTTTACATGATGTTGGTATGACAATGTTTGAGCTTGATTTTCAACAAAATCAATTACTATGGGTGTTTGAAGACATAAATATCAATCATCCTTACGAAGATCCATTTTACATAAACGACTCAAATTCTTCGCTTTCACTGATGATTCAACACTTAATTAGGGATTATTTTGTTGCAACTCAATGGAGCGATTGGATGAGTAATGTTAAGAAGACAATAAAGTTTAAAGTTCGTCGAGGCCATGGAGTATATCAACCACAAAGCCTCACCCCGTCTCGTGACGTAAAAGCCTTACCCCGTCTCGCGACGTAAAAGCCCTACCTCCCGTCTCGCGACGTAAATGCCCTACCCCCCGTCTCGCGACGTAAATGGCCGTACCCGTCTCGCGACGTAAATACCCGTACCCGTCTTGCGACGTAAAATCCCGAACCAGTCATTCCGACGTAAAATTCATCTCCTATGTGAAGGGTGCAAACCCTACTTGTACAAAGGTAAAGATCATGGAAACATCATCCACAATCGGGATCACGTCAACTCAACTCGCTTCATCAACCCGGTTCATCTCATCAATTTCCAAGATTGGACTTATCCAAGGATTGTCCATCTTGCAGGGGCATATTAAGGAATATTATATACTCCTAGCATATATTGTAAATATCAAAGTTACCAAACATAGAGATTGTATCTTGTAAACCAAGCTAGATTATTCTACAACATTAGTTTCCTTTTTGTATTAGTTTTCCTAATTAGATTAGGACTCTAGAATACTATTTGTAACCCAATATATATGTATGACTAGTACCAATAATATTTGAGTCTCTTATATCAATTATCTCTTTCATGTATGATTGGCTCCGACTATCTCTTTCTCTAATCATTGACATTTAATGCATTACTCAAAATTCGAGGACGAATTTTCTTCAAGAAGGGGAGAATGATGGAGATTGAGGATAAATATGGGTTTTATTTTAATTATTTGTTAATTTATTTTTATTTTCGGATTTATATCTAGCTAGAGGATAATTTCATGTTTTGAAGTAGATTTAGATAATATTTTGATGTTTTATTGTTTGATTAGGTTACTATATAGACTAGGGTTATTTTTAGAATGTTTTGACTTGTTTTCCAAGTCCGAGGAACCATATATAATTAGGGGTATGTTTAATTCCGAAAATTAGTTGATTTTTGATTAATAAAAATTAGAGCGTTGCTCTTTTCTTAAATCCAAAAGTTTGAGTTTTCTTCCTCTCGCCCAACTCTTCGTATTTGATTAAATTCTATGAGTGTTGAAGGTCAATTACTGGTTAGCGTGCGCGTTACAACAGTAATTGATTTCTATCAAGTCTTCCGCTGCGTCACTAACCCACATCCTTAGGCCTTTGGCTCCACCAATGAATTTGTGTGGACCCTTCTTAGTTACACCATATTACCTCCATATGTGACAAACCACTAGTTGGTACAACTTGTAGCTTTCCAAATAATGATGGTAGCTAGATAGGTGGGAATTGAAGAGTAGGTGCCAATGGAATTTAGAGGTAAGGGCCAAGTGAGAAAATCAAAATGGGTGCTTAAATGAAAGCCATATTTGTGGTCATTCCTTTATAAATTAAAGCATAGGTTGGCAATGCAGCTTTAGTAGCATTTGACCTTTAGGCCTTCACATAAAAAAATTACTAAACTAATAAGGGTCCATTTGCCAAGATTTCTCCGCACATTCAATCATTTCTGATATTTGTTTACTTATGTCTAAATATAATAGTGTTAACGTCAGTAAAGTAGACAAAAGTGTAATTAAATTTACGCATAACAATGCAATATTCGTTAGAAATATGTATCACCATTTTATAGGCTCTGAGCCTATCTCCTTAATAAATAAATAAATAAACATGTTTAAAAAAAATATAAAAATAAGGGTCCACAAATAATTTTATTAAAGTAGTAACGGTCTATAGGTATACTCACACCCGGTCTGCTAAATAAGCTCCACGCACTTGCTCATTGCAACAAATAATTGAGTCTATTCAGCTTACCACTGGCTCTCTCAAAAGTCCATAGGGATGACAAGGCCCAAACAATACTTCTGATCAGGGGCGATGCAAGCCATCACCGAACCGATACTATTGTGTCAGGTCACTGGCTATATAGATGACGCACGTCGCGTAGTATTGTCCACGGCATACAAGCTCCATCAGGATGACGGGAGCAGTAGTCAACTATATATCACAATAAAACTCATGTTGGCTTACAAGCCCCGTTTTTGTGGATTAGCCATCAGTAGTTCAATCCGGTTGTTAAGATTTATCTAAAACAAAATAAAACTATCCAAGGGTCAGTGTGAGTTTATACATCACTCATGTAGGCTTCTTTTTCCCCACCAAAAAGAAGAAGGAAAGGAAGAAGAAGAAAGTGATACTAATGGAAGATACAATGATAAGAGTGTAAGTTACAAGCTTCATAAAATATTTATTTATTATAAAACATAAGGTACGTGATAATCAGTATTATTATTACTCCTGCATTTGTGTTGATCCATAAGATGTTGATTATATATTGATAATGTTGACGCAATTGTTTAAGATTTTCAAGAATGATTCATAACGATAAGTGTACACTTTTTATAACTGCTCCCATAAAAGGTTTTAATGGCTATTGGCAATAATGTCTACCAACTACTCATTGTAATTGTAACTACTAATTTGTATAACTCATTCAAATTGCTAATTAGGCAAAACTTTTTCGGGTCTCGGGTCGGGCATTGACTTCAGGTCGGGTTCGGGTTCGGGTCACTCTGTTTGAGGTTAGGGTCGGGTTCGGTTTTGGAGAAACCCGCCCCGAACCCGCCCCGTTGCCATCCCTACTTGTGATGTCTTCTGTCTTTCCATACTAGGCTAGAGAAGGCAACAGGAGAGACCAATTGTACACAAGTTGACTTACATTTTTTGTCCTTATTTATAAGAAACTTATTTATAAGAAATGTACTCTCTAATAAATGTCATAGTCGACAATTCAATGTTTTTAAGCTTTTAATTGTATTTCTTTGATTATCTCAATCTATTTATATGGGTAGATTAATACATTTTATGACATTGCAATACTTGTGCCTATTAGAATGAGTATTATAGGAAGATCACCAAACTTCATATCCTATTTTTAATAAGACGACATTTATTTTGAGACAAACGAAAATAGAAAGTAGGATATTAATTCCGAAACATATGAAGTAATATTTATTTTAAAATAGAATGAAAAGAAATTGCCACATTTATTTTGCAATAATGAAAGTAGCATAGATAAAAGACAAATAAGAAGGAAGATGACTTATTGTGACAACTATCACCATCAAGTTGGCTAAGTATATCTTTCAAGAACTAACTTCACAACAAAAATTGGAGACAACCCAAACTACAAGTTCTAATCACACTTTCTTTAATACCTTTATAATTTGACACTTTTAATTATTATTTTTTAATGAAATCAACATCCTACCTTAAACATCTCATTCAGCTTCTTTATATATTCAGACAAGACAAGAAAGGAAAACGAAAACAAATACTCATATAAGCAATCCCAATTATATTGTTAACATTCCACTATGCAATGTGATAGCTATGTCTCATAATTCAGAAAACCATTGGAAAAAAAAAAGGACCAAATAATAGTACCCTTGTTTATTTATGATTATGAGCTACATGAATTGCTCAAAAATATTTATTTATTTATATATTAAGTATAGGTGTAGAGAATATAGTGTTTATGATGATGACCACTAAGGATGGTGTGAAACGCAGTGGAATAAACCAAGGATTAATCGAAATTAACCCTTAAAACAATCGGATGAAAGATCCCTCTTCAATAATCTTCAAAAAAACTATTCTGCAAGCACAAAGGCTTAAACTCACAAAGAAGAATTATCTTGCAATTGCAAAGATTGAATTAAGAAATAATAATGTTTGAACAATGAATAACAATAGAGTTTATACCCTAGCAAATAATAAAGGAAATCCTAATCTCATAAGGAAACAAAAACAAACCAAAAAGGAATTGTTTTAACGAAAGCTGGGAATAAATCGGCAAAAACGCCTGGCTTAAAACGGCGGGCACGGTCGTGCTCGAAAAGAGACACGGTCGTGCTAATAGTGTCGCAAGGCTCCATCTTTTAATTCTTTCCGTGTACGGCCGAGTC
Source organism: Campanula takesimana (assembly GCA_026119855.1). Lineage (NCBI taxonomy): Eukaryota > Viridiplantae > Streptophyta > Magnoliopsida > Asterales > Campanulaceae > Campanula > Campanula takesimana. Next base: position 454,862 of record JAOWBW010000665.1, on the reverse strand, counting down.
AAGTACTTTGCGCGGCCGCTCCAATCGCTGGCATGACCGTGCTTGGAAATCAGCACGATCGTGCAATTCATGTCGAGCCTGGCTTGTCTTCAGAACCAAATCTGCTCGGCCGATCTGTTCTCCATGCACGGCCGCTCCGGGATGGTGGCTCTCAAAACTTGATCGGATCCTTGCTGTAGCGTGACAATCCCATGCTACATCATGCTCCCCCACTTTAAACGGATTCGTCCCCGAATCCACATCAACATAAAGAGGATCATCCGGGTGAAAAGTAACCAAATCCGAGACATTAAAAGTAGGAGAAATATTCCACCCTTCCGGCAAATCAACAACATACGCATTATCATTTATCTTCTTCAAAATTTGGCACGGACCAATTCTCTTGGGATGAAGTTTATTATATGTACATTGGGGAACACGTTCTTTGCACAAATGCACCATCACCAAGTCGCCAACATTAAAGACCTTCGAACGACGCCTTGTATCCGCAAAAGCCTTGTACTTAGCATTGGATGCCTCAATATTCGCCTTGACTTCATTCTGAACCGCCTCAATCCTCTCCGCCATATGTTCAGCTGCAATGCTATAACCCAACAGTTTAGGCAAAGGAACCAAATCAAGAGTATGTGTTGGAGGCCGTTGATATACAATCTCGAAGGGAGTCTTCTTTGTCGTACGATTGGGCATGTTGTTGAAGGCAAACTCTGCAGTAGCCAAAACCAAATCCCACTTCTTGGGATAATCACCACATAAACACCGAATCATCGACCCTAAAGTGCGATTAACCACATCCGTTTGCCCATCCGTCTGTGGGTGGAAAGAGCTACTAAACTGCAACCCGGTCGCGAAAATGTGCCAAAGAGAACGCCAAAAATGACTAAGAAATTTAGTATCGCGATCCGATGTAATAGTCTTGGGTACACCATGCAGACGAACTACTTCTTTAAAGAATAACCCGACAATATGAGCAGCATCCGAAGTCTTTCGACACGGAATAAAATGAGCCATTTTAGAAAAACGATCCACCACCACGAAAACCGAGTCATTAGATCGCTGTGTACGAGGTAGCCCAAGAACAAAGTCCATAGAAATATCCTCCCAAGGACCCGCGGGGACGGGTAGAGGAGTATATAAACCCGTATTCTGCGATTGGCCCTTATATACCTGACAAACCATGCACTTCTCAACAACCTTGTGCGTGTCACGCCAAATCTGTGGCCAATAATATCTCTGCATAACCAAAGTGATCGTTTTATCGCGCCCATAAAGACCGGCACGATGGACCTCAGAAATAAGGCTCTCGCGAACGGGACCCTGGGGAATTCACAGTTTATCCATATAGAACAAAAACCCATCATGTAAAAGAAACAAACCTGCAGTATGCCCATCGCGACACTTGGCCCATTCGTCTGCAAAATCTATATCAGTCTCATATAATTCTTTCAAACAGTCAAACCCCACAACTACATTATGCATAGTCACCAACAAACTAGCCCGTCGACTCAAGGCATCCGCCACCTTATTCTGCTGAATAACAAAAGTAAACTGCTGCAAATAAGCTATCCAACGAGCATGCATACGATTAAGTGACTGCTTACCATTCAAATATTTGAGGGCCTCATGGTCAGTGTGGAGAATGAACTCCCGATGCAAAAGATACTGCTCCCAATGCTTAATTGCCTGAACCACTGCATAAAATTCAAGCTCATACACTGTCCACTTCCGTTTAGATTCCTCCAACTTTTGACTCATAAAAGCAATCGGTTTCTTCCCTTGGAGCAAAACAGCCCCTATGCCCACAATCGAAGCGTCTGTCTCGAGCTCAAAAGGTTTGGAAAAATCCGGTAAGACTAGCAGTGGAGCACTAGTCAGTTTTTCTTTGATCAAGACAAAACTAGCAGCGGCTTCCTCACCCCAATGAAATTTACCTTTCTTGAGACACTCAGTAATTGGAGCCATAATAGTGCTAAAATCACGAATAAAACGACGATAGAAAGTAGCAAGCCCATGAAAACTGCGTACCTCACTAACTGTCGTCGGTGTAGGCCAGTCGCGAATAGCATGAACCTTATCTTCATCAACCTGAATCCCATCTGTAGAGATGACATAACCCAAGAACAACAATTTATATAACATAAAGCAACACTTCTTGAGATTAATAAACAACTGATTCTCCCGCAGTGCCTGCAAGATTGCGCGTAAGTGCTCAAGATGCTTCACCTCTGTTTTGCTATAAATCAAGATGTCATCAAAATATACCACCAAAAATTTACCATTAAATGGTTTCAACACTTGATACATCAATCTCATAAAAGTACTAGGGGCATTAGACAAACCAAACGGCATCACCAACCATTCAGATAACCCCTCCTTCGTTTTAAAAGCAGTTTTCCACTCATCCCCCGGGCGAACACGCACTTGATGATACCCACTTTTCAAGTCAATTTTGGAGAAGACTTTGGACCCATGAAGCATGTCCAACATGTCATCCAAACAAGGAATGGGAAACCGATACTTTACAGTGATTTTATTGATGGCCCGACTATCCACACACATACGCCACGTGCCATCCTTCTTAGGAACTAGAAGGGCCAGGACTGCACAAGGACTCATACTGTCCTGAATATAACCTTTCTGTTGGTAGTGGTGCCCTAGGCACGTTTAATAAACGTTGTAATTGTTATCATCTATTTCATATCAATAAAGAGATGTTTTGATTATTATTGTTGTTCATGTTTACTTATAATAATCTCCGTCCCTAGTACTTGTTAAGCACTAGTATAAAGGCTAAATGATCATGGGATGATCATGTTAGATTTATGGGTACTTGTTTGGAACAAGGTACTGGACATGACCCGCTGTATGAGATTTATGTCATGGTCTATGTCGAACATATATCTCATATTAGTTATGTCATTTGAATTCTTAGACATGAAGTTATTATAGTCTTCCACTTGATGAACATTATGTTTGACATATTCAAACGCTACCTTTAACCGGGAAGTTATAAAGGGTATGATTGGCATAATCGGATTCCCGTTGGAAGAATAATAAGCTAAATGGATTTGTCCCTCTTCGGAGAGATGTCAAGCTTGGGCCTCTCGTAGGAATGGTGTTGATGAAATGTTCGGCCGGACTCAAATGAATTGATTGGATCAATGGCATTTGGATTATCAACATATTCGGAATCGAGAAAGTATTGAACAAAACAAGTTGACCGTTTGACCATGACTTGTGTTCAATGACATCATGGACAAAGGGATTATGACATATTCTAAAGGAATGCGAACTTGTATCTAGTTATACTATTTGGGTAGGTATGACGGTTTGCTAGAACCTAATCATATCTTATGGTTTCATGCTTGAACCCATTGCCAACTTAGTATAATCCTAGAGGGTCACACACAATAGAACGAATCTTTAAAAGGACTATATTGGAATTTTGGAAATTCTGGACATTCTGGGGAAGTGGGCGACCGCACAGTATGGACTGGGCGGCCGCACACTTAGCTCAGTTTTTGTACCAGTTTTGTTTCAGATAGTTGTGCGACCGCACAGAGGCTTTTGGGCGGCCGCACAGAACTGTCGGGTGGCAGATTCCTAATTTGATTAGGAAACGAATTTTGGACGGATTTTAACGCAAGTTTCCTATTTGGAATATGTCATACTTGTGTATAAAAAACCAAATTCGGCCAGCACTCTAAGCTAATGATTTTGTGAGTCTCAAAGAGTTTGAGAGAGGTTTTATTTTGTTCTAAGACATTCTTGGTTGAAGAACAAAATAATACATAAAATAAATTCCATATAGTTCTTTTGATTGTGGAAAAGTGTTTCACAATTTGGTCTAGCAACCAAGATCAAAGAAGCTCCTTTGATATTCGTTCGAAGTGTGGATACCGCTAGAGGGTGAAAATCATCATTTTCAAAGTTCGTGTTCAAGCTTTGTGATCGTGATCAAATCTTCAAACCTCCACCAAAGACCAAGAGAATTTGATAGCCATCAAGGGTTAGTTTATTCCTTTATTCTTATGTTGTATTTGATTTAATCATATGAACGGATCCATGGCTTTGGGTTTCAAAATTTTAAATGCTAAATTCCGCTGCGCATGTTTGATCGAAACCCAACAGTGGTATCAGAGCCCCGTTCATGTTGATTATTTCAATACCTAGATCATGTTATGTGTATATAAATTGTTTATGTGCCTTGCATGATATGAATATTGAAATATGTGATATATATGTGTTATGTGATTTTATGTGGTTTATTGTTTTACAACTTTAATCGCACGATTCAATCGCAATAAATAAATTATGGTGGATTCAGAATTGTTGGTTATTAATTTTTGATTGGATCAAAGTTTTAATAATCAGGGAAAAACAATTTTGAGACAAAATTTTCGAACTTAAAATTCTGCATATTCTGATTGAACCGGGCGACCGCACGGTTTTTGGGCGACCGCACAGGTCTTTTGGGCGGCCGCACGCCAAGATCAGAATGTCTGATTTTGCTCAAAAATCAGAATTTGGAATTTTCGAGAGGTTCAACAAAACCAGTAACAGAACCAATCCAGACCTGCTGATCTGGAATGGGTTTTGGGTAGTTGGTTTGTGTGTGGATCTTGGGGTTTGATTTTCCTATTTGTTTTAGTCTTGTGATTCTAAGATTGGTTCAAGGTTTGGATGGCTAATCTGCGTTCATCGAGATTGTGTTTCCCAAACTTGATCCCAATCAAAGTTTCAAAGATGAAACGAAGTTAGAATTATGAAGAGTTCATAATTGCTAAAATTGAGAAACAAAGTTTTTTGATTCAAAGTTTGGAGATCCATGTGGAATTGTGAATGCAATTGGCCTACGTTCATCGAGACCATCTATTGCTTAGTTTCGGCCACATGGACTACTTTCTTGGTCTCTTGAATTAGTGCGGGATTGTGGTTGCCTAAATGCTTAGTTCGACCGCACTTCTTGTTGTCTTGATTTGGAGATAATGACCAAAGTTGAAATAGTCTCATCCTCATAATTATAGAGAAACTAATGACACATAAATACCATGCTTAAATTAATGGAGATTAATTTAGTGGCTAAATTTGATGTGTAACATGTTTATATTATGTGCTCATAAATATGTTATATGCTACATGTGATGAACCTTCAAAGAAAATTTTAAGTCTTTTATTGCCATGCCATGATTAAAACACTTGTTAGTACATAAGTGACTCTAATGTAGATTCGCCCTAGCGAGATGCATTAAATTTATTTATGTATGAGCAAGATAGATAATGTGGGCACGCCCTAGCGGGACACATTAACTATGCGTTTAAAATGGTTAGACTTAATTGGGCGTCAAAACAGTTTTGGGCCTAGGCAAAGATGAGGTTTAACATGTTTGTTGAAATTGGATTTCTTAAATTATCTCATAAAAGGAACTAAGAGTCATATGAGATATGATTGACAAGAGTTGTCTACCTAATTAATTTGATTTTGTGTAATCCGCCTTAGTGGACTTGAAATTAAATTAAAGTTGGATCTTGGCCCAATTAAATTATATTATACATTGGATGTATATGAAGGTTATATAATTTAGTGGGAGTATTTTGTTTGAAAAATACATTATTTATCTCTTTAATGAAAACGGTACTTATTAAATTTTGGAAATTTTTGCATATTTGTAGATAATGACTAATAACACTCAATCAATGTCGTTGCGATCGATCCTTGAGAAGGATAAGCTCGAAGAGAATGATACAAACTTTATGGATTGGATCCGTAGCATAAGAATTGTTCTTAGGCAAGAAGATAAGTTGTACATTCTCGATGGGCCTCTCCCCGCTGAACCACCGCCTACTGCCCCTAGGGTAGAAAGAGACAATTACAAGAAACATCGTAATGATTCTAGAGATGTAAGTTGTCTCATGCTTGCTGCTATGTGTTCAAAACTCCAACAAAGTTTGGAACATTTGGAAGCCTATGAGATAGGCGTGGAGTTGAGAACCATGTTTCAAGAGCAAGCTAGGCAAGAGAGGTACAAGACCATTGTTGCATTCACTACTTGTAAAATGAATGAAGGGCAACAAGTGAGTCCTCACTTTCTTAAAATGAAAGGTTATGTAGAGCACCTTGAGAAACTTGGCTATCCAATCCCATTGGAGCTAGCCACGGATCTCATTCTTAATTCATTGCCTAAAAGTTATAATCAGTTTGTGATGAATTATAACATGCATGGAATGGATAAGAATCTCTCTGAGTTGCATGGGATGCTCAAGACTGCAGAGATGAAAATTGTGGAGAAAGGTTCTCCCGTGCTCTTGGTTCATGATGGGAAGAAGCCTGGTGCCAAAGGCAAGGGTAAGGCAAAAGTTGTCAAACCCAAGATAAGCAAGGCAAAGGTTGCCAAGGCTTCTGAGGCAAAACCTGATTCACAAAAGGATGCAATCTGTTTCCATTGTCAAGAAATTGGTCATTGGAAACGTAATTGCAAGGCTTTCTTGGAAGAGCAAAAGAAGAAGAAGAGCAGCAAGGCTGCGTCGACTTCAGGTATATATATGATAGATATTCTCCTTTCTACCACTGATTCTTGGGTATTGGATACCGGATGTGGTTCTCACATTTGTCTAAATGTGCAGGGATTAAAGAATAGGAGACTGCTTAAAGAAGGTGAAGTAGATCTACGTGTGGGGAATGGAGCAAGAGTTGCTGCATTAGCCGTAGGGACTTATGAAGTCACTTTACCTTCCGGATTAATTCTTGTTTTGAACAATTGTTATTATGTTCCGGATTTAAGCAGAAATATTATTTCAATTTCTTGTTTGGATAATGAAGGTTTTAAGTTTCTTATTGAGAATAAGAAATTTTCTATTTATTTAAATGATGTGCTTTATGGTATTGCTAATTCATTTAATGGCCTTTATATCTTGGATGTCAAGAATGAAAATAATGACAATGTCTATCATGTAAATAAGAAATCTAAACCTAATGATGTAAATCATACCTATTTATGGCATTGCCGTCTTGGTCATATTAATGAGAAGCGTATCTCAAAACTCCATGGGGACGGACTTTTAGGTTCATGTGACCTTGAGTCATATGATACTTGTGAGTCATGTCTTCTTGGAAAAATGACTAAGACACCTTTTACCAAGTTGGGTGAAAGGGCAAGCGACTTATTGGGGTTGATACATTCCGATGTATGCGGACCATTAAGTAGCAATGCTAGGGGAGGATTTCAATACTTCATAACCTTCACTGATGATTATAGTAGATTTGGGTATGTTTACCTAATGAAACATAAAAGTGAAGCATTTGAGATATTTAGAATATTTCAAAATGAAGTAGAAAAACAACTTGGCAAAAGTATAAAGGCACTTCGATCAGATCGAGGTGGTGAATACTTAAGTCAAGAATTTGATGATCATCTAAAGAATTGTGGAATAGTTTCACAATTGACTCCACTTGGAACACCACAATGGAATGGTGTGTCCGAGAGGAGGAATCGGACTTTGTTAGACATGGTTCGATCAATGATGAGTCAAGTTGATCTTCCAATATCCTTTTGGGGTTACGCCCTAGAAACCGCTGCTTTCACACTAAATCGTGTTCCAACTAAATCGGTTCAAAAGACTCCATATGAGATGTGGAGCGGAAAGAAGCCCTGTCTGTCTTTCATGAAGATTTGGGGTTGTGAAGCTTTTGTCAAAAGACTTGTCTCAGACAAACTTACACACAAATCTGATAAATGTATTTTTGTGGGATATCCTAAGGAAACTAGAGGATATTACTTTTACAACCGCGAGGACAATAAAGTGTTTGTTGCCCGAACTGGTGTCTTTCTAGAGAAATAGTTTCTCTCCAAAGAAATCAATGGGAGTAAAATAAATCTTGAAGAAATTCGAGACCCAGAAAATAACATTGAACCAATAGTGGAACAAGAACAAGAACCACAAGGAGTTGTGGAACGTGTTCAAAATACACAAGCAACTCGCAGATCTAGTAGGTTACGATCCGAGCCCGAGAGATATGGATTTCTCGTAACGGATAGTAATGAGGTAGAAATCATTGAGAATGATGAACCGTCAACCTACCAAGAGGCGATGTCTTCTCCTGATTCGGACAAGTGGCTTGGAGCCATGGAATCCGAATTGCAATCCATGCAAGACAATCAAGTTTGGAATTTGATTGATGCGCCCGAATGTGTAAAAACCATAGGATGCAAATGGGTCTTCAAGAAGAAGACTGACATGGATGGGAAGGTGCATACTTACAAAGCTAGGCTTGAAGCGAAGGGTTATAGGCAAGTTCATGGTATTGACTATGATGAGACCTTTTCACCCGTAGCAATGATCAAGTCTATAAGAATTTTGCTTGCCATTGCCGCCTATCATGACTATGAAATATGGAAGATGGACGTCAAAACCGCTTTCCTGAATGGAAAACTCCAAGAGGATGTGTATATGACACAACCAGAAGGTTTTGAACAAGATTCTAAGGTATGCAAATTGCAAAGATCCATCTATGGATTGAAGCAAGCTTCAAGGAGTTGGAATCTCCGTTTTGATGAATCGGTCAAAGAGTTTGGTTTCATCAAGAACGAAGATGAGCCTTGTGTATACAAGAAGATTAGTGGGAGCATAGTGCTATTCCTTATTTTATACGTGGATGACATATTACTCATTGGAAACGACATTCCTACACTTCAGTCTGTGAAGACTTGGTTAGAAAAGTGCTTCGCAATGAAAGATATGGGTGAAGCCGCATATATTCTTGGCATTAAGATCTATAGAGATAGATCAAGGAGGCTACTTGGTTTAAGCCAAAGTACATACATTGACAAGGTCATTAGAAGATTCCGTATGGAAAATTCTAAGAGAGGGACCTTGCCCGTGTTACATGGAGTTTCTCTAAGCAAGACTCAAGGTCCTAAGACAAAAGATGAGCGTGAGAAAATGAATGATGTTCCATATGCTTCGGCAATTGGGTCCATCATGTATGCCATGATTTGTACTAGGCCGGATGTGTCTTATGCTTTGAGCATGACAAGCAGATACCAATCCGATCCTGGCGAAAATCACTGGATAGCCGTAAAAGCGATTCTTAAGTACTTGAGAAGGACTAAAGACTCGTTTTTGGTCTATGGAGGAATAAAAAATGATCTCGTTGTAAATGCTTACACGGATGCAAGCTTCCAAACCGTCAAAGATGATAGCCGATCGCAATCAGGTTTTGTGTTTATGTTAAATGGTGGAGCTGTAAGCTGGAAGAGTTCCAAGCAAAGTACAACCGCTGATTCTACAACATAAGCTGAGTATATTGCTGCATCGGATGCTGCAAAGGAAGCTGTTTGGATTAAGAAGTTCATAACTGAACTTGAAGTGGTTCCTAGTATTGCTAATCCAATAGACCTTTATTGCGATAATAATAGTGCTATTGCTCAAGCAAAGGAACCAAGAGCACATCAGAAATCCAAACACATACTTAGGCGTTTTCATATCATTCGAGAGATCGTTGATAGGGGAGACGTAAATATATGCAGAGTACCTACTGATGACAATGTTGCGGACCCGCTAACAAAGGGACTTCCACAAGCTAAACATGATGGTCATGTTAGGTCCATGGGTATTAGATACATGGGAGATTGGGCCTAGGGAAAGTGGGAGATTATTGGTAGTGGTGCCCTAGGCACGTTTAATAAACGTTGTAATTGTTATCATCTATTTCATATCAATAAAGAGATGTTTTGATTATTATTGTTGTTCATGTTTACTTATAATAATCTCCGTCCCTAGTACTTGTTAAGCACTAGTATAAAGGCTAAATGATCATGGGATGATCATGTTAGATTTATGGGTACTTGTTTGGAACAAGGTACTGGACATGACCCGCTGTATGAGATTTATGTCATGGTCTATGTCGAACATATATCTCATATTAGTTATGTCATTTGAATCCTTAGACATGAAGTTATTATAGTCTTCCACTTGATGAACATTATGTTTGACATATTCAAACGCTACCTTTAACCGGGAAGTTATAAAGGGTATGATTGGCATAATCGGATTCCCGTTGGGAAGAATAATAAGCTAAATGGATTTGTCCCTCTTCGGAGAGATGTCAAGCTTGGGCCTCTCGTTGGAATGGTGTTGATGAAATGTTCGGTCGGACTCAAATGAATTGATTGGATCAATGGCATTTGGATTATCAACATATTTGGAATCGAGAAAGTATTGAACAAAACAAGTTGACCGTTTGACCATGACTTGTGTTCAATGACATCATGGACAAAGGGATTATGACATATTCTAAAGGAATGCGAACTTGTATCTAGTTATACTATTTGGGTAGGTATGACGGTTTGCTAGAACCTAATCATATCTTATGGTTTCATGCTTGAACCCATTGCCAACTTAGTATAATCCTAGAGGGTCACACACAATAGAACGAATCTTTAAAAGGACTATATTGGAATTTTGGAAATTCTGGGGAAGTGGGCGACCGCACAGTATGGACTGGGCGGCCGCACACTTAGCTCAGTTTTTGTACCAGTTTTGTTTCAGATAGTTGTGCGACCGCACAGAGGCTTTTGGGCGGCCGCACAGAACTGTCGGGTGGCAGATTCCTAATTTGATTAGGAAACGAATTTTGGACGGATTTTAACGCAAGTTTCCTATTTGGAATAGGTCATACTTGTGTATAAAAGACCAAATTCGGCCAGCACTCTAAGCTAATGATTTTGTGAGTCTCAAAGAGTTTGAGAGAGGGTTTATTTTGTTCTAAGACATTCTTGGTTGAAGAACAAAATAATACACAAAATAAATTCCATATAGTTCTTTTGATTGTGGAAAAGTGTTTCACAATTTGGTCTAGCAACCAAGATCAAAGAAGCTCCTTTGATATTCGTTCGAAGTGTGGATACCGCTAGAGGGTGAAAATCATCATCTTCAAAGTTCGTGTTCAAGCTTTGTGATCGTGATCAAATCTTCAAACCTCCACCAAAGACCAAGAGAATTTGATAGCCATCAAGGGTTAGTTTATTCCTTTATTCTTATGTTGTATTTTTCACGCCCCAAGAAATCAATAATTCCATATATATAAAATTTACATAATATGCAACTCCAAAGTACTAAATACCAAACTTGGCGCGTGAATCCAACCATCAAACCACTACCATCAATTAACACCTCACGAGATTACAACTCGGAGACAACTTACAAAGGCAGAAGCAAGAACATCTAATAGAAAATATACCCAAGAAATAACATCACGTATCACGTATCATCAAGTAGCATACAACACGGGTAGTTATACCAACCCATTATGCAACATATAAAGCGGAAGCACACATTACAAAAGATATTTCTTGCACCTTATTCCTCCAACCCATTCATATACCATAACTGACGATGTTGCAGTCGTTGAAGTCAGCTCTCATATTTGATGTAGCTTCACAATATTGGTGGAGACCTGTTACCCAGTGCCCCAACCCAAGAACAAATAAAAGCTATCTAACTATTGTGCATGACTGCTCCAATAATTAGGGAAGCAAGACCCTTACTTTGGCCAAAAGTAAGAGCAACGGCCACAGATGCATAGGCCTACGTTTATTGCTTAGCCCCAGCTCTCACAATATGCGCAAACCTATACACCCCCGACAAGTAAACCAGCTGGACACACATAAAATTCACACAAGTAGTATTTGCTTGATTTGAAATACGGGAAACAAATTTCAACTTGGGGCAAATCCAAAAGTAGTGGACTAGCCCTTTTTCTTTAATAATGTGGCATGTAATTATTGCACATTCACAGGTACGCATTTAGCACATTAAGTGTCTAAAATAATATCAACACAATCATACAATTATTGAGCTATTTCAATCACAATTAAGACCCGTACTCTTAGGTACGTACTAAACTAATACACATTAGTTATACCCATTAATGACCAATCTTCGGAGCTACCTTGCTCACAACAAGTCTATCTAGCTATTTGAGGGCAACCCTTAAGATCTAGACCAAGTCGGAACCTAAACACATTGATTCTAGGATTTATCAGTTTTTCAGGACACTGTGCGGTCGCCCGGAATTATCTGTGCGGTCGCACATTTTGGTATTTTCCAAGAACAAAACCTTTCAGAAGATTGTGCGGTCGCACACCCAAACTGGGCGGCCGCACAACTCCATCGAACTACCAGGAATTTCCTCCTTTCATCCTAACACTCAAACCCAACATTTTTGACTCAACCTAGTTTCATTTCAAGAACCAAATACATATAGAGAGTGATATCAAAGTTAACAAATGGTACTTGTGGTCCATTACTACTCATCCAACCCGGATTTCACCTGTAATTCGCAATATCTAATTTGTATAATGAATTCTAAAAATGACCTCTAAGCTTATAAAAGCTTTTCATAACAACAACAAACCATTTATACCACGATTGGAACCCAACAACAATTTATCCTAAAACTACCCAAAACACAAATAAATTCCAAACTTCCTATAAACCAACAATTAGCAACCCAAGCAACATAGATCATAATTATGAGCGTTAATATACAAGAAAAGGGGTAAGTAACTTACTTGTTATAAAAATAGTACCGAAAATAATACCGATGACATATTTTTCTGAATAGCTGGACTTGATCTACTCGACGCCACGAACATTTTGGTGAAGTCGGATCTTGAAACAGAGAAATATTTAAGGAGTAATTGAAGAAAGAGTGGATTAACTCCTCGTAGAACAGAAGGAGCAGAAATGGGGAAAATTTGGAGAGAAATGGGGAAAGTGTCGCAGAGAAAGAAAGAAAAAGAAAGAAAAGGGGAAGTGTGGGTCGGCAGAGAGGGAGGGAGAAAAAGGTTTATATAATTTCCATGTTACACTTAGGCCCCTCCAAGATTAACCAATTACATTTAAACCCCAAGGTTTCGACTTTAACATTTAAACCCCTTGCCATTAATTACAAATACTAACTCAACTATTTTAGCTTCTAGTTAAGCTAATAAATCTTCTTGCAACTCAAATACTTTTATTTATTATTTTACTAGAATCAAATAAGTCCTTTAAAATAATCAAACTAACAAAATTTAAATTATAAAATAATATTCAGTGAAAAATTTATATAAAATTGGGACGGGTCGCCACCCACAAGTGCTCAACTTATGACTAAAAATAGTGCCGGGTTTTCGGGTCGTTACATTCTACCCCCCTTGAAAAGAATTCGTCCGCGAATTCACTTATCACTTATTATAACACGTAGTCATATCGAGGCTACATATATATCAATACTCAATAGCAAGTACTAATCACAATCAAGGACCTATTACATATTTCGGACATAGTCTCCATAAATCCAACTTAAATTCCAATTCCAATTTCCATTAATTTGTATAAATTTCACTAATCATTTGTTTTCTCACTTTCATAAACTCTGAAACCCTCATTCTTAACTGGATAAAACATGCCCAAGAGTATTCATGAAATCCATTAAACCACTATGGATGTCTATTTTCCCACTTTTTGTCTGTTTCTTCTATAATCACATCCATTTCACGAGTTTCCTTAATACTTTCACAAGAGATAGTTTTACTTAAAGCTTGTTCCTTTGCATCAACTATTCCTACAAATAATTCTTTCAAGAAAACAAAATTCCTCACTTGATCTTAAGACTCGTTTCCGGTTAGCAGTATTACTTGTTTACCAATCATAAATAATCTATTTCTGATTAGCATTAAGCTCTTAATCAATCCCTTAAATCATCAATACCCATAAGTTTTATTTTTCCATCATCCCAATAGTATTTGGAATCAACTCCACACACGTAGTATATCCTTATAAGTATATATCTCGGTCCCAAGGATTTCCTAATATTATAACAAGACCCAAATAAATATCCATAACACTCGGAAATGTTTATTAAGATCAAGATGTACCATAATGGTCTCTGTCATATATCATCTCCACAAGCATCCCATGCAATCATAATACTCCCTGAACAGATAAGGGAATGAATAGGACTACCAATTATTGTCACCCACGAATTCATTTATATACACGAAAAATTATCGTTATCAACTACTCAATCAAATATGATTCCTCAAATTCATCCCAATATATTTTGTTTCTACTTGGATGGTAACTTACTTGGTCTCGTGACTCTCTTTAAGTACCTCTAGTCAAATTCCCACTACACGTGTTTCATTCGACTAAGTCAAATCTTCCATTCAGCGGTACCCAACATGATGTACACATTTACATGTTCAGTAATTTCACTAATACACTCATCCTTCTTATGCGAGAAAACACAATACAGTCATAATATTTGAATTTCTCCACCCACTTGCCTTATCTCATATTTATCTTTTCTAACGAAATATATCCATCAATTAGGAAATATATCCATCAATTATTGGTAGTCTAATAACATAACATTTCGAACTTGGTTCTCAAAAGAAAACTCTAATCTGCTAGGGTAATCTCAATAAAATCACAATCAATCCCAAGTCATAGATAGTTCTATTTATCAAGAGTTAATCATCGAAACATATACACACACGTTGTTACCTTGAATCGTTAAATACCTCAATCCCTATTTAGAAGCATCACTATAGATAATGGATTTATCAATTTTCAATATAATGGGAAACTTAGCATATTTCCAAGAAAACATTAACACTGGTCATACTTTTAACAGCAATACCAATCAAATCCACAAAACAATATCAATACTAAAATTGTCATCAATCATCATTTCGATATTCGAAAACTAATTCACGTTTATCAATCCTACTAAAGTCAAGTGAATCCCAATAATACGCGCACCTCAGTTTAAGTATTCTTTCCACTTGTAAAGATCAATCAATACCTGAAATAAATCATTTCAAAACAATATATACTCTAACTCTTGCTATATCTTGCGAACCATTGCTTCTTTCAAGTAATTTCAATAGATTTTCCCCAATGGATATTAATTCTGACTCTAATACGTGCTCGGACTTATTTCTCACGATATATCTAAGATTCACACTATTCAATATATCTCTACGGTTCGACTGAACCAAGACTCGGATTTTGGGAACAGTATAAAGGAAATCATCTTATGAAAATGAGATCACTGCAAAGGTCTTGAAAATATATTCAATTTAGACACTTGAATCATCAAATTTCAATTTAACATGAATAACTTACGATCATTTGAAATTTACTAATTTTCCAAATCTGTAAATACTTCAATAGCACAGAAACTGAAATTCGGTGGCTGTTCCACGCATATTTAAATTTAAAGAATCACTCAAACGGAAATCTCTCGAAAAGATGATCAATTTAGGTTCAAAAATCACTTTATTCCGATTTGAAATAAATAAGTGACTAAACACAATTTCACCAAGTTTTCGAAACTACACGAGAACTGGTCTGAAACCTCGACAACTCAATGACCAAAATGAAATATCCGAAAATACCCATCCTTGAGTTTTCCCACAAATCTCAGTAACACTTTTCTTTCATAAAAATTAATATAACTTCTCACAGAAGATGCATTCACTTAAAATCAACAGTCAAATGGCCAACTAATCATAATTTCAATTAAACCCGTTTAAAATCATACTTTCATGTTAAGTCACTTCACTCACACCTATTTCAACTCATCATATGACTCAGGTTCCAATCGATCCAACGACATATTGTACTTATTATAAAATATACCCATTCTACTTCTAAGCAAAGTCACACTTATCAGTAGAGGAATCTTCACCATCTACCGATGGCAACCAAGAAATTCACGACATGCAGAAAGCTAGGTCATACCACTTATTTCACCAATACCCCGTATAGATAACATAACTAAATCAACTTATAACCTTTAGCGCATTATCGCCCACAATTCTATCGGGTTTCTTATATATACCGATAGTGATACTGGAACATGGAAAATACAACGAGGAAACACAAGTGAAACGTTTAAAAGAAATAAACACCCAACACTCTTTGGAACCCACCAAGAGCAACCGAAGAGAAAAACCATCTTCTATTAAATACCAAGGACTCAAATACATCCCAAAATCTGAATTTATCTCACAATAGGGTTTAGATAGGCTAAATGGAGCACTCCTCCAATCCATAGACAATGCATGAATAAGAACAATACATGAACTAGGGTTGCTAAAACTGTTATGCTGATAGATTATACCCAACGAATGTTTACACGTATTCTGGAAACTTCTAGATCAGAATAGTTAATTCTACGAAGTTGACTGACAAATCTGGTTCTGAAATATCTTAAACTCGGCTTCATTAAATTTGTTTTCTTCACCTTTGCTCTACTCCTCAATATACTTTCATTTATTAGATTCTCCTGTATCAGGTAGAAATTCTATAGTCCCGTATTCGAGAATACACCTCAACATAAATCAAAGAATGAGGACAAACATGCATATATAGCACAAAACATTGTCCACTTTACGAGATAGATATGCCTAAGTCTTCAAAGACTCACATTCTTGATTCTCAAACCAACTAACCCCAATGAAACCAACAATATTATCACCAGTCCCATGCCTGGTATACCATAAGAGTAGGAACACTCGACATCAATATCATACTATCACTATATTCTTATTTCAATTATGCAATTTATACACAAGAAGTAATGGCTCTCTCAAGAATCCTTGATACAGTCGCCAATTCATACATCTCATAATGATATAAACCATCTCAAACTATAATTTCTCAAGTAGTCCAATAACCTTGTAGTATAATAAAACCAAATAAAACCAAAAATATTTCTTACTAAATGATAACTAACGATCAAAACAAATGCCCCAAGAATGAGATTCATTTTTCATTTACATTCTTTTCCCAAATTCGTTCTCGAATCCTCTAGGATCATGTTCCACAAATCCTCAAAACAAATACAACTAATTGTCCTCAAGGAAAGATAGTTTTCCTAAACCAAAAATCAAGAATGAGTATCTCTTTCGAGTTCTTATTTTCAAAAATTCGCTCTGATACCAAAATCACGCCCCAATAATCATAATATATAAAATTTACATAATATGCAACTCCAAAGTACTAAATACCAAACTTGGCGCGTGAATCCAACCATCAAAACCACTACCATCAATTAACACCTCACGAGATTACAACTCGGAGACAACTTAAAAGGCAGAAGCAAGAACATCTAATAGAAAATATACCCAAAGTACAACTCTACATACATACTTTATACGACCACGATCTCAACAAATGATATACAAAAGCGCCATGGAGCATTACCCTAAGAGAAGGTAACCTGCTCGACCGATCTCAGCCACATGCGATCTCACAACGTACTATCACTTGCTTCCTGGGGGGGGGGGGGTTAAGGAAACAAAGATAAAAGAAACGGGGTGAGATAAATCTCAGTAAGTTACTACATTAACTACATGATATGCATACATGTAAGTATGAACAAGAAATAACATCACGTATCACGTATCATCAAGTAGCATACAACACGGGTAGTTATACCAACCCATTATGCAACATATAAAGCGGAAGCACACATTACAAAATATATTTCTTGCACCTTATTCCTCCAACCCATTCATATACCATAACTGACGATGTTGCAGTCGTTGAAGTCAGCTCTCATATTTGATGTAGCTTCACAATATTGGTGGAGACCTGTTACCCAGTGCCCCAACCCAAGAACAAATAAAAGCTATCTAACTATTGTGCATGACTGCTCCAATAATTAGGGAAGCAAGACCCTTACTTTGGCCAAAAGTAAGAGCAACGGCCACAGATGCATAGGCCTACGTTTATTGCTTAGCCCCAGCTCTCACAATATGCGCAAACCTATACACCCCCGACAAGTAAACCAGCTGGACACACATAAAATTCACACAAGTAGTATTTGCTTGATTTGAAATACGGGAAACAAATTTCAACTTGGGGCAAATCCAAAAGTAGTGGACTAGCCCTTTTTCTTTAATAATGTGGCATGTAATTATTGCACATTCACAGGTACGCATTTAGCACATTAAGTGTCTAAAATAATATCAACACAATCATACAATTATTGAGCTATTACAATCACAATTAAGACCCGTACTCTTAGGTACGTACTAAACTAATACACATTAGTTATACCCATTAATGACCAATCTTCGGAGCTACCTTGCTCACAACAAGTCTATCTAGCTATTTGAGGGCAACCCTTAAGATCTAGACCAAGTCGGAACCTAAACACATTGATTCTAGGATTTATCAGTTTTTCAGGACACTGTGCGGTCGCCCGGAATTATCTGTGCGGTCGCACATTTTGGTATTTTCCAAGAACAAAACCTTTCAGAAGATTGTGCGGTCGCACACCCAAACTGGGCGGCCGCACAACTCCATCGAACTACCAGGAATTTCCTCCTTTCATCCTAACACTCAAACCCAACATTTTTGACTCAACCTAGTTTCATTTCAAGAACCAAATACATATAGAGAGTGATATCAAAGTTAACAAATGGTACTTGTGGTCCATTACTACTCATCCAACCCGGATTTCACCTGTAATTCGCAATATCTAATTTGTATAATGAATTCTAAAAATGACCTCTAAGCTTATAAAAGCTTTTCATAACAACAACAAACCATTTATACCACGATTGGAACCCAACAACAATTTATCCTAAAACTACCCAAAACACAAATAAATTCCAAACTTCCTATAAACCAACAATTAGCAACCCAAGCAACATAGATCATAATTATGAGCGTTAATATACAAGAAAAGGGGTAAGTAACTTACTTGTTATAAAAATAGTACCGAAAATAATACCGATGACATATTTTTCTGAATAGCTGGACTTGATCTACTCGACGCCACGAACATTTTGGTGAAGTCGGATCTTGAAACAGAGAAATATTTAAGGAGTAATTGAAGAAAGAGTGGATTAACTCCTCGTAGAACAGAAGGAGCAGAAATGGGGAAAATTTGGAGAGAAATGGGGAAAGTGTCGCAGAGAAAGAAAGAAAAAGAAAGAAAAGGGGAAGTGTGGGTCGGCAGAGAGGGAGGGAGAAAAAGGTTTATATAATTTCCATGTTACACTTAGGCCCCTCCAAGATTAACCAATTACATTTAAACCCCAAGGTTTCGACTTTAACATTTAAACCCCTTGCCATTAATTACAAATACTAACTCAACTATTTTAGCTTCTAGTTAAGCTAATAAATCTTCTTGCAACTCAAATACTTTTATTTATTATTTTACTAGAATCAAATAAGTCCTTTTAAAATAATCAAACTAACAAAATTTAAATTATAAAATAATATTCAGTGAAAAATTTATATAAAATTGGGACGGGTCGCCACCCACAAGTGCTCAACTTATGACTAAAAATAGTGCCGGGTTTTCGGGTCGTTACATTCTACCCCCCTTGAAAAGAATTCGTCCGCGAATTCACTTATCACTTATTATAACACGTAGTCATATCGAGGCTACATATATATCAATACTCAATAGCAAGTACTAATCACAATCAAGGACCTATTACATATTTCGGACATAGTCTCCATAAATCCAACTTAAATTCCAATTCCAATTTCCATTAATTTGTATAAATTTCACTAATCATTTGTTTTCTCACTTTCATAAACTCTGAAACCCTCATTCTTAACTGGATAAAACATGCCCAAGAGTATTCATGAAATCCATTAAACCACTATGGATGTCTATTTTCCCACTTTTTGTCTGTTTCTTCTATAATCACATCCATTTCACGAGTTTCCTTAATACTTTCACAAGAGATAGTTTTACTTAAAGCTTGTTCCTTTGCATCAACTATTCCTACAAATAATTCTTTCAAGAAAACAAAATTCCTCACTTGATCTTAAGACTCGTTTCCGGTTAGCAGTATTACTTGTTTACCAATCATAAATAATCTATTTCTGATTAGCATTAAGCTCTTAATCAATCCCTTAAATCATCAATACCCATAAGTTTTATTTTTCCATCATCCCAATAGTATTTGGAATCAACTCCACACACGTAGTATATCCTTATAAGTATATATCTCGGTCCCAAGGATTTCCTAATATTATAACAAGACCCAAATAAATATCCATAACACTCGGAAATGTTTATTAAGATCAAGATGTACCATAATGGTCTCTGTCATATATCATCTCCACAAGCATCCCATGCAATCATAATACTCCCTGAACAGATAAGGGAATGAATAGGACTACCAATTATTGTCACCCACGAATTCATTTATATACACGAAAAATTATCGTTATCAACTACTCAATCAAATATGATTCCTCAAATTCATCCCAATATATTTTGTTTCTACTTGGATGGTAACTTACTTGGTCTCGTGACTCTCTTTAAGTACCTCTAGTCAAATTCCCACTACACGTGTTTCATTCGACTAAGTCAAATCTTCCATTCAGCGGTACCCAACATGATGTACACATTTACATGTTCAGTAATTTCACTAATACACTCATCCTTCTTATGCGAGAAAACACAATACAGTCATAATATTTGAATTTCTCCACCCACTTGCCTTATCTCATATTTATCTTTTCTAACGAAATATATCCATCAATTAGGAAATATATCCATCAATTATTGGTAGTCTAATAACATAACATTTCGAACTTGGTTCTCAAAAGAAAACTCTAATCTGCTAGGGTAATCTCAATAAAATCACAATCAATCCCAAGTCATAGATAGTTCTATTTATCAAGAGTTAATCATCGAAACATATACACACACGTTGTTACCTTGAATCGTTAAATACCTCAATCCCTATTTAGAAGCATCACTATAGATAATGGATTTATCAATTTTCAATATAATGGGAAACTTAGCATATTTCCAAGAAAACATTAACACTGGTCATACTTTTAACAGCAATACCAATCAAATCCACAAAACAATATCAATACTAAAATTGTCATCAATCATCATTTCGATATTCGAAAACTAATTCACGTTTATCAATCCTACTAAAGTCAAGTGAATCCCAATAATACGCGCACCTCAGTTTAAGTATTCTTTCCACTTGTAAAGATCAATCAATACCTGAAATAAATCATTTCAAAACAATATATACTCTAACTCTTGCTATATCTTGCGAACCATTGCTTCTTTCAAGTAATTTCAATAGATTTTCCCCAATGGATATTAATTCTGACTCTAATACGTGCTCGGACTTATTTCTCACGATATATCTAAGATTCACACTATTCAATATATCTCTACGGTTCGACTGAACCAAGACTCGGATTTTGGGAACAGTATAAAGGAAATCATCTTATGAAAATGAGATCACTGCAAAGGTCTTGAAAATATATTCAATTTAGACACTTGAATCATCAAATTTCAATTTAACATGAATAACTTACGATCATTTGAAATTTACTAATTTTCCAAATCTGTAAATACTTCAATAGCACAGAAACTGAAATTCGGTGGCTGTTCCACGCATATTTAAATTTAAAGAATCACTCAAACGGAAATCTCTCGAAAAGATGATCAATTTAGGTTCAAAAATCACTTTATTCCGATTTGAAATAAATAAGTGACTAAACACAATTTCACCAAGTTTTCGAAACTACACGAGAACTGGTCTGAAACCTCGACAACTCAATGACCAAAATGAAATATCCGAAAATACCCATCCTTGAGTTTTCCCACAAATCTCAGTAACACTTTTCTTTCATAAAAATTAATATAACTTCTCACAGAAGATGCATTCACTTAAAATCAACAGTCAAATGGCCAACTAATCATAATTTCAATTAAACCCGTTTAAAATCATACTTTCATGTTAAGTCACTTCACTCACACCTATTTCAACTCATCATATGACTCAGGTTCCAATCGATCCAACGACATATTGTACTTATTATAAAATATACCCATTCTACTTCTAAGCAAAGTCACACTTATCAGTAGAGGAATCTTCACCATCTACCGATGGCAACCAAGAAATTCACGACATGCAGAAAGCTAGGTCATACCACTTATTTCACCAATACCCCGTATAGATAACATAACTAAATCAACTTATAACCTTTAGCGCATTATCGCCCACAATTCTATCGGGTTTCTTATATATACCGATAGTGATACTGGAACATGGAAAATACAACGAGGAAACACAAGTGAAACGTTTAAAAGAAATAAACACCCAACACTCTTTGGAACCCACCAAGAGCAACCGAAGAGAAAAACCATCTTCTATTAAATACCAAGGACTCAAATACATCCCAAAATCTGAATTTATCTCACAATAGGGTTTAGATAGGCTAAATGGAGCACTCCTCCAATCCATAGACAATGCATGAATAAGAACAATACATGAACTAAAAAAACAAAAGTTGCTAAAACTGTTATGCTGATAGATTATACCCAACGAATGTTTACACGTATTCTGGAAACTTCTAGATCAGAATAGTTAATTCTACGAAGTTGACTGACAAATCTGGTTCTGAAATATCTTAAACTCGGCTTCATTAAATTTGTTTTCTTCACCTTTGCTCTACTCCTCAATATACTTTCATTTATTAGATTCTCCTGTATCAGGTAGAAATTCTATAGTCCCGTATTCGAGAATACACCTCAACATAAATCAAAGAATGAGGACAAACATGCATATATAGCACAAAACATTGTCCACTTTACGAGATAGATATGCCTAAGTCTTCAAAGACTCACATTCTTGATTCTCAAACCAACTAACCCCAATGAAACCAACAATATTATCACCAGTCCCATGCCTGGTATACCATAAGAGTAGGAACACTCGACATCAATATCATACTATCACTATATTCTTATTTCAATTATGCAATTTATACACAAGAAGTAATGGCTCTCTCAAGAATCCTTGATACAGTCGCCAATTCATACATCTCATAATGATATAAACCATCTCAAACTATAATTTCTCAAGTAGTCCAATAACCTTGTAGAAATAAAACCCAAATAAAACCAAAAATATTTCTTACTAAATGATAACTAACGATCAAAACAAATGACCAAACCCCAAGAATGAGATTCATAAATTTTCGAGGTATTACATTCTTTTCCCTTTAAAAGAAATTCGTTCTCGAATCCTCTAGGATCATGTTCCACAAATCCTCAATAACAAATACAACTAATTGTCCTCAAGGAAAGCTTAGTTTTCCTAATCGTCCAAAAATCATAATATATGAGTATCTGAACCTACTCCATATCAGAGTTCTTATCCCTTTCAAAATCTATTCCCAACGCTCTGATACCAACTTTCACGCCCCAAGAAATCAATAATTCCATATATATAAAATTTACATAATATGCAACTCCAAAGTACTAAATACCAAACTTGGCGCGTGAATCCAACCATCAAACCACTACCATCAATTAACACCTCACGAGATTACAACTCGGAGACAACTTACAAAGGCAGAAGCAAGAACATCTAATAGAAAATATACCCAAAGTACAACTCTACATACATACTTTATACGACCACGATCTCAACAAATGATATACAAAAGCGCCATGGAGCATTACCCTAAGAGAAGGTAACCTGCTCGACCGATCTCAGCCACATGCGATCTCACAACGTACTATCACTTGCTTCCTGGGGGGGGGGTGTTAAGGAAACAAAGATAAAAAGAAACGGGGTGAGATAAATCTCAGTAAGTTACTACATTAACTACATGATATGCATACATGTAAGTATGAACAAGAAATAACATCACGTATCACGTATCATCAAGTAGCATACAACACGGGTAGTTATACCAACCCATTATGCAACATATAAAGCGGAAGCACACATTACAAAATATATTTCTTGCACCTTATTCCTCCAACCCATTCATATACCATAACTGACGATGTTGCAGTCGTTGAAGTCAGCTCTCATATTTGATGTAGCTTCACAATATTGGTGGAGACCTGTTACCCAGTGCCCCAACCCAAGAACAAATAAAAGCTATCTAACTATTGTGCATGACTGCTCCAATAATTAGGGAAGCAAGACCCTTACTTTGGCCAAAAGTAAGAGCAACGGCCACAGATGCATAGGCCTACGTTTATTGCTTAGCCCCAGCTCTCACAATATGCGCAAACCTATACACCCCCGACAAGTAAACCAGCTGGACACACATAAAATTCACACAAGTAGTATTTGCTTGATTTGAAATACGGGAAACAAATTTCAACTTGGGGCAAATCCAAAAGTAGTGGACTAGCCCTTTTTCTTTAATAATGTGGCATGTAATTATTGCACATTCACAGGTACGCATTTAGCACATTAAGTGTCTAAAATAATATCAACACAATCATACAATTATTGAGCTATTACAATCACAATTAAGACCCGTACTCTTAGGTACGTACTAAACTAATACACATTAGTTATACCCATTAATGACCAATCTTCGGAGCTACCTTGCTCACAACAAGTCTATCTAGCTATTTGAGGGCAACCCTTAAGATCTAGACCAAGTCGGAACCTAAACACATTGATTCTAGGATTTATCAGTTTTTCAGGACACTGTGCGGTCGCCCGGAATTATCTGTGCGGTCGCACATTTTGGTATTTTCCAAGAACAAAACCTTTCAGAAGATTGTGCGGTCGCACACCCAAACTGGGCGGCCGCACAACTCCATCGAACTACCAGGAATTTCCTCCTTTCATCCTAACACTCAAACCCAACATTTTTGACTCAACCTAGTTTCATTTCAAGAACCAAATACATATAGAGAGTGATATCAAAGTTAACAAATGGTACTTGTGGTCCATTACTACTCATCCAACCCGGATTTCACCTGTAATTCGCAATATCTAATTTGTATAATGAATTCTAAAAATGACCTCTAAGCTTATAAAAGCTTTTCATAACAACAACAAACCATTTATACCACGATTGGAACCCAACAACAATTTATCCTAAAACTACCCAAAACACAAATAAATTCCAAACTTCCTATAAACCAACAATTAGCAACCCAAGCAACATAGATCATAATTATGAGCGTTAATATACAAGAAAAGGGGTAAGTAACTTACTTGTTATAAAAATAGTACCGAAAATAATACCGATGACATATTTTTCTGAATAGCTGGACTTGATCTACTCGAC
The DNA here is from genome assembly GCA_026119855.1 of Campanula takesimana. Lineage (NCBI taxonomy): Eukaryota > Viridiplantae > Streptophyta > Magnoliopsida > Asterales > Campanulaceae > Campanula > Campanula takesimana. The sequence continues at coordinate 429,755 of JAOWBW010000665.1, read as the reverse complement.
GCCACGAACATTTTGGTGAAGTCGGATCTTGAAACAGAGAAATATTTAAGGAGTAATTGAAGAAAGAGTGGATTAACTCCTCGTAGAACAGAAGGAGCAGAAATGGGGAAAATTTGGAGAGAAATGGGGAAAGTGTCGCAGAGAAAGAAAGAAAAAGAAAGAAAAGGGGAAGTGTGGGTCGGCAGAGAGGGAGGGAGAAAAAGGTTTATATAATTTCCATGTTACACTTAGGCCCCTCCAAGATTAACCAATTACATTTAAACCCCAAGGTTTCGACTTTAACATTTAAACCCCTTGCCATTAATTACAAATACTAACTCAACTATTTTAGCTTCTAGTTAAGCTAATAAATCTTCTTGCAACTCAAATACTTTTATTTATTATTTTACTTGAATCAAATAAGTCCTTTTAAAATAATCAAACTAACAAAATTTAAATTATAAAATAATATTCAGTGAAAAATTTATATAAAATTGGGACGGGTCACCACCCACAAGTGCTAAACTTATGACTAAAAATAGTGCCGGGTTTTCGGGTCGTTACAGTATTTGATTTAATCATATGAACGGATCCATGACTTTGGGTTTCAAAATTTTAAATGCTAAATTCCGCTGCGCATGTTTGATCGAAACCCAACACTTTCTTCTATAAATCCTCAACCTGTGCTCGTAATATTTCATGTTCAGCAGGACTCATATGATAATGAGGGAGGTTAGGGAGGGACGCACCAGGAACAAGATCTATGTTATGCTGAATATTATGAAGTGGCGGTAGCCCAGTAGGTAAATCATCAGGCATAATATCACGAAAATCATCCAACACAGATTGCAGGGATGTAGGGACCAAACTGACCTTGCCATCAATACCCTTACTAAGCACAACAAAAACAACCGGACTATTTTTCAAGTCATCCATAAACTCACGAGCAGTACACAACGACACAATGGATTTGGGATTTGGTTTGCGATTAGAACCAGAGGATCGCAACGGGCAAAGATGATAACGAACTCCATCTTTGGTGAATTTAATAAAATTTTCACGACCATTGTACACAATATTAAGATCAAATTGCCACGGGCGAACCAACAGAATATGACAGGCAGTCATATCAACTATATCACATAATACTTCATCACTATATTTACCAATGGAGAAAGGGAGAATACATTGTTCATGTACCTTAATGTTGCCCACATTGTTAATCCAGCGGACTGTGTATGGAGTATGGTGCTTACGGACTTCAAGTTTTAATTTATCCACCAAACTCCGGGCAACAAGGTTTTCACTGCTCCCGCTATCCACAATGATCACGGTGTCACAATCTTTGACCTTCCCTTTGGTGCGAAAAATATTATGCCTCTCCGGGTTATACTCCTCCGTAGGGGTAGTCAACATCATTCTGCGAACCACGAGAGACTCACGCAGCCCATCCTCATCAGCAACGTCCCTATCCTCATCATTTGGGTCATGCGTATAGTCGACTCCACCATCGTCTCCATCATCCTCGTCGGACATATCCCGATCAACCATGTTAACACATCGGCGCTGAGGACACTGATTAGAATGATGTCCTGTCTGGTGACACCGAAAACACTTATCGCCATAAGACTTGGCATAAGGGTTAGGGGCCCGTTGACCGGTAGTGGGTGGGGGGTTACGCCAATCTGCAGGCGTCGTAGTCAGGGCGGGGGTCACCTGTTTACCATCATTAGGCTGAGAACCCGCGGCTGCAGTCTGTGTATTACCCGTAGCAGGAAAATTCACAGAAGGTTGACTCTTGTTACTGTTCGAAGTACCCTCTCCAAATTTCCTATATGGTGCTGGAGAACGAAACGAAGAAGATAACTGGCGTTCTACCTTTTTCGCTCTGGTGATGGTTTCACTGAGTGAAAAAGTAGTAAATAGGTCTACCTGATTTTGCATGGGTGGATGAAGACCTTCGATGAACCGTGCGACTTGAAGAGATTATATTTCATTCACATCCGTGCGGGCGGAACGGACATAAAAATCGCGAGAATATTCATCGACTGTCCGGTTACCCTGTTTACACTTCAAAAATTGGCGATAAATTTCCTGATCAAAATCATCGGGTAGAAAACGGTCTTTCAGTGCAGTCTTCATATCTATCCAACGACGAATCGGAGGTCAATTGTTACGAATTCACTGTCTCGTCACTTACGTCCGCCACGCAGAAGCACCCCCACGTAATTTATAGGCAACATAAAGAACCTTACGATCCTCCTCAGTTTGCATCAAATCAAAGAATTTTTCAACTTCAAAAAGCCAATCCATAAATTCTTCAGTATTCAACTCACCAGAGAAAAACGAAATGTCAGCCCGAATCTTGGGTCGTTGATCTGCAGGAGGCACTACCCTGACCTCATAAAAACCACCATCTTGGAAAGCCCCTTGAACCGGATCTTCGCGGCGGAGGTGTTCCCCATGAGGATCTGCCCGATTTCTTGGGTTTTCATTGTTACGCCCACCAAAACCATTCGCTATTGCTGTCAGAAGTTCAGTATGCCGCGTGGCTGCTTCTTGGGACGCGGTAGCAGTCGCCTGTATCAACCGTTCCATACCTACTGTCAACGTTGCGATGATGTCTTGTATATCGTTGGCCATCTTCCAAGGATCGAACCTTTTCTGATACCAATTGATGTGAAACGCAGCGGAATAAACCAAGGATTAATCGAAATTAACCCTTAAAACAATAGGATGAAAGATCCCTCTTCAATAATCTCCGAAAAGACTATTCTACAAGCACAAATGCTTAAACTCACAAAGGAGAATTATCTTACAATTGCAAAGATTGAATTAAGAAATAATAATGTTCGAACAATGAATAACAATAGAGTTTATACCCTAGCAAATAATAAAGGAAATCCTAATCTCATAAGGAATAAAAAACAAACCAAAAAGGAATTGTTTTAACGAAAGCTGGGAATAAATCGGCAAAAACGGTTGGCTTAAAACAGTGGGCACAGTTGTGCTCGAAAAGAGACACGGTCGTGCTAATAGTGTCGCAAGGCTCCATCTTTTAATTCTTTCCGTGCACGGCCGAGTCAAGTACTTTGCGCGTCCGCTCCAATCGCTGGCACGACCGTACTTGGAAATCAGCACGATCGTGCAATTCATGTCGAGCCTGGCTTGTCTTTAGAACCAAATCTGCTCGGCCGATCTGTTCTCCATGCACGGCCGCTCCGGGCGGGTGGCTGTCAAAACTTGATCGGATCCTTGCTGTAGCGTGACAATCCCGTGCCACATCAAAGGAAGGACTTGGTCAATAATATTTACATAAAGAAAGAGGCCTAGATTTTTATATTAAATCATCTTATTCATTATAACTATAAATTACTAACCCTTTTTACCTGTTAGAGTATGACTTTGAAAAAGAAGTCAAATTTGAGAAGAAAAAGGAAAGTAATTAAATCCTTTTGGGATTTAATTAAGGACTCATTTTGTCTTCTAGTTTAGGTCTCTAGCATATAAATACTAGTTGTAAATTAGTAGTCTCTGCGTGATTCAATGACATAGAGAGAGATCAATAATTCTAGATCTAGGGTTTTCCATAGTCAGGAACTTTGTGATCAAAGTTCATGCAAACATAGATTAATGTGATCATCTTCTTGTAATTGTTTTTCCGCCATAATAATATATGTTTCCCTTTACCCGTGGACGTAGCCAATAGGTTGTCGGTGAACCACGTAAAATCTGTGTTCTTACTTGTTGATATGCGTTCATTATTATCTGCTATCTCTTAGGTCTGATTTACTAACAAGTGCCACCAGAGAGCCTGGTTAGTTGAGAAAGATCAGGGCATTCCGCTCTAGTAGAAGAGATAGATTCCGGGATGGACCAGAAGATTGACAAGTTTGATGGGAAGAACAAATTTATTTTATGGTAGATGATTGTGCATTGAATGTGCAGATCGCGTGCAAAAAACATGCAGTGCACGTGCAGTCCGGGTGCAGGGTCCGTGCAGGCAGAAAACGTGCAGTGCACTTGCAGTCCGGGTGCAGGGTTCGTGCAGAAATCTGAGTGTCTAGGTTTAACACATCTGTTATTGTATTCTGTTGCCTCTGACATATTTGAGTTTAGAATTTTCCTGGTTATTCTGAAACTCTTAACTGTAGAGGATCGAGAATCAATAAATCTGAGAGCAGTCAGTGATTGCTCATCTGTGCTAGCAATAGCAAATATGGTAGATCTGAATCCGGAAGTTCGTCTGGTGTTCGTTGGTGATCCAAGAACACATTTGGAACATTCCGGTGTCTGATATCTGCATCTGAATTCAGAGATCTGAAGCTAGGGTTTTGTGATCAAAATTTAGCTATTTGGTATAATCTGAAGATCTAACATCCGGTGCAGTATATTCTAGTGATTTAGAAGTAGATACCAAATCTGTGTTGCCCGAGGCAATAATCTGATTATATTTTAGAGTTGTACATCTGACTCTGCATCTGAATAAATCTGAGTCCACTATAGCGATTGCAAGCAGTGACAATCTGGATGAGGATTGTGATTATGCCCTAGTGACTGAAGAAGAAGCGTGCAAGGAAGTTGCATGGGTTCTAGATTCAGGTGCTTCTTATCACATGTGTTCGCGCAAGGATCAGTTTACAACGTACGAGCAGAAGGATGTAGACCGTATTTATATGGATAATGGATCTGTCTGCGAGGTAGTTGGCATGGGCTCCGTAAAGGTGAGAACTTCGGGTAAATAAATTTCTCACATTGAACAAGGTGAGACATGTTCCACAAGTAGCAAAGAATCTGATATCCCTTACTCGGTTGGACAAGAAGGGATACAGTTTCAGAGGTGAAGGTGGAGTTCTGGATGTCTAAAAAGGTTTAGATGTGATTCTGAAGGGCGAGAGAAAAGGTTCCTTGTATATCCTCCAAGGTTCTGAGATAGGTGAGGGTGTTGATAAGAAGGTGGAGCAGCATTTTACTCTAAGCGGGAGTGAACTGGCAAGCCACGGCTAGAAGATCAACACACACCAGTTTTTATCTGTCATAGTTGGCAAGATCCAATGTCGACTAGATGGGCCACATCTGAATGACTGTTAGTTGCCTGTTAGGGCGATTCTGAGTGCCCGTACGTGCATGTCTGGGTGTCCGTAGAATACATGCATGCAGAATATCTGATTGTCCAGATGACAAAATTGTTTGTCTGGTGAGGCAAATTCTGAGTGTCTTAAAGATACAAGGAGCGCAAAATATCTAGTTATCCGGAAGACAAATCTAGTGTCTTTGACGAAAGACAGACTGAGGCAAAGGTGGAAAAATCTGTTTCTGGTACAAGGGATGTGGCTCAAGGTGGAGTCTATGTCGGTAGCTCATGCATCTGAATTATTCGGGGAGATTCAAAGTCAAGGTGGAGATTGTTAGAGTATGACTTTGAAAAAGAAGTCAAATTTGAGAAGAAAAAGGAAAGTAATTAAGGACTCCTTCTGTCTTCTGGTTTAGGTCTCTAGCATATAAATACTAGTTGTAAATTAGTAGTCTTTGCGTGATTCAATGACATAAGGAGGGAGATCAATAATTTTAGATCTAGGGTTTTGCACAGTCAGGAACTTTGTGATCAAAGTTCATGCAAACATAGATTAGTGTGATCATCTTCTTGTAATTAATGTTTCTCCGCCATAATAATATCTGTTTCCCATTGCCCGTGGACGTAGACAATAGGTTGTTGGTGAAACACATAAAATCTCTGTTCTTACTTGTTGATTTGCGTTCATTATTATCTGCTATCTCTTGGGTCTGATTTACTAACACTAACAGTACCAATAGATCTGCTATTTGGAAAATCATTTTTTTTTAATTCAAGAGTATTCCATTGCTCTCTTTTCTATCTTTCGGTGCTGTTAGGGCAAGGATAGCAGGATTTAAGAGTGAGGGCAGCAAAAGTAATATTACGGGCACAAAAAAATTATATTATTACACTCATGAACCAAGCCACTGAAAAGAAATGCTCTAATCTGAAATAAAGTTCAGTACTCCAAATAAAAGAAAAAGGTAAATGGTCCAATATTATGCAAGTATACCCACAAAGCCACACACAAATGGTAGGCATTGACAATAAAAGAAGAAGGTAAATGTAATAGGAAAATGGTTCATGTTGGTGATTTTAGTGTCATCAACGATTTTATGTAATTGGATTTACTAGAGACCAATGCGATCTCATATTAGGCTCGGATATGAGTAAGGGAAAGTGTGGAGTACACACTCATTTTGAGTCAATATGTTTTCGACCACGATAAAGAAGCAGGGGTCAAGGGGGCTGCGCCCCCTTGCGGGGTCAAAGGGCAGCGCCCCTTGTTGGGGTCCCGCTCCCAACAGAGCGGGCGGGGGTCTTATCCCAATAAGGATTTCGTGATCTGTTTATAAAACAGATTTTGGTCTCAGATTATACTAACGAAATATCCTAACTAATCTCTGAGTTTCTGATCTGTTTTCTCTGCCTAAGATATAGATTGTTTTTGATTGTCTTATCCCAATAAGGATTTCGTGAAACCCAGGCAAAAGGGTCGAAATACTTTATTCGGAGAGTGAATTATACACGATTCAATCAATCATCCAGGATTATCAATTTACCCTAACCCCAATTTCTAACAGTTCACTAACTCAATGGGCTTGTGTGCTTTTGTCCAACTAGTACTTTCTTTGCAAACAATAAATTTTGTTTCTTTCCCTTTGCAACTGGCTTTTAGTTTTTTTTCTAGTGTGTGTGACTGTGTGACCTCACCTTTCCTTTCCTGAGACCCCACGCATAGTGAAAACTCTTGTATAGTTTTTTTTTTTTTTGGTTCGTATTGTTCAATTGTAGGTCTGTTACACGAACTGAGTAGCGCCAAGTACTTGACTCGATCAATTTTATATTGTTCAACTGCAAGCTCCAAAAGTTAGACCCTTTGATTTACAATTAGCAAAGCTTTGTTCAACTCAAATATAAAAATTAGAGATTCTCTAAAAACTCAAAAGTTCTTACAATTATTTCTCGAATATAATCGATATGCAGCTATATGGTTGCTCTAATATAACCATGTTTAACTATGTTATTATAGGAGCCAGTGAACAGGGATACTAGAAATAATACACTATTTGACAGTAAGAATATTGCGAAACCACTACCTCAATTTTAGCTGAGACATGCAGGTATCGAAGAATTTAATCAATACAGAAGCACTTCAAAATCACTTGACCCGTTGTGCAACATTTCAACTTCGTATACTTTGGGATTTTATGTACTCACTTGATCTCCTCCTGATCAGATGCATCACACAGAAATTGATGAATTCATTTCTGCAAGAAAACGACCATATGTACTGTGATCGGACGTGTTCTTAAAGCCAGGAATAAGTTCACAAAAGAATCTCAAAACTGCAGCTACATGTTGCGAGTCTTTTGATGCATAAGCTGCTTCAAGAAACAAGGAGGGCCGGACAGTTGACCTGAATCCACCAAAAAGATGAATATCAACAAAAAAAGGTAACATGGAAGTACAATGGTGTACATTTCTTTGGGTGCAAATATTTTCCAGGAAAACTTGCCTTCTTAAAATGTATTGGCATGGTTTGACGAACCAATAAAGAAATGAATAATTACATCTTCAATAAGAACGATGAATAAAATGTTCTGATACTTCACAATCTATCAGGCAGAAAAAAGAAGAAGCTGGGGAATGACATTATACAACTCCTGAAAGAATGTAGATTTGCAAAGTTTTTCAGAAAAGGTGATCATTGAGGATTAATGGCGCTAAAGGACGTTTCTGAAATAAACAATTTTATAGATGCATTAAAAAAAAAAATAATAAAAAAAATCAAGAATCACACTGTGCATTCCATGGGCCAAAGAGAAAGAAGCTTATTTTTTGGGGGATAACGTAATGATTCAAGATAATATCTAAACCTAACTTCCTGATTCAATGCAACTTCTTCTTCCGAGGGATCAAAAATCTGCAAACCAACAACACAATCGTTATGTAGAGCAGTGGTGGTGCGAGAATTTTTACCCTTAAACCCTAAACTTGAAACCCAAAAACCTAAACATGAATCTCCAAAACCTAAAACTTAAACCTTATTAAAACAGGATTTTTTATAACTTATGGAGGAACTAGTTTCTCCCAAAACAGGTAAAATTATTTTCTTTAAAATGTAGTGCATCTTTTTCTTCAGCATTAGATAAGACAAGTACTCTCGATAAGTCAACTACCATACAGTCAAGGTTCAATTCCCCTTGACCATTTTTTTTTTTTTTTTTTTGAAAAACACGAGATGTTAATGTGGGCTGGCCTTTTTAAGTTAATGGGCTACATCTTTCAAAAAAAAAAAAAAAAGTTAATGGGCTACACTATTTAGATGTGTACGCTGACTTAACCCAGAAATGGGCTGCTATGTACATAATCATTTGATTGAAAAGTCAATTTCTAATAAAACACTTTCATATCCGTTCACCACTTGACATAGCTAGGACCAATTTACGGTGCTTGTTGCTTGATTCGCGGATTAACTACAGTTTTTAGATTACATCTCTAGTAGTATATCTTAAAATAAATATTATTTATTTCAAAATAAATGTTACATTTTGCTGTAAAAAAAAAATAAAAAAAAATAAAAAAATGCTACATTTTCGTATTAAAAATAAGTTTTAATGCAATTTTATAATTATACATTATTGTAAAAATAAATAAAATATCTTTATTAAAAATATTGATAAATCAACTGTAGTATCAATTTTGAACCGAAACAAATTGAATGTTTGATTTTAATGATTGCACTAAGAGCAACTCAAATGTTAATCCAATCAAGTCTCTAGTTTTGTGATTTTTATAGAATCAAATGCCCACTTCATTAACTGGAGTATACGCCAGAAATATGTACAACAACTATATAGGCACTGAGCCTATTTTCTTAATAAATTATTAGCGTAACAGTTTCAAAAAAAATAAATAACTGGAGTATATGGCTTTGTTACTAGAACAAAATAATTTTCAATAAATGGAACACATTTGTACCTTTTCATTTTTTTTCTACATTTTTTCGCTTTTGATCGCTTAACAAGAGTGTAATGTGTTTTTAGAAGTTGAAGACCCCGACAATGTAATTTACTTTAATTCTCGTGGCCATTTTAATTGAATTTAACCATTTTTATGAAAAATTAATAATTTAATGAATCTGGCTCTATTTTTTTTTAAAGATTTGAATGCACCAACTTAATGTTTGCCAACCCAACCTAATTCCAAATACACTAAAAACGGAAAAATAATAAATTGCTAGAAGGACACAACTATTTTAATATCTTCATCTCAAAATCATTATCATTATTTATATACTATATTTTTTACATTAAGACAAAAACTCATGTGAGAACATGAGAACCCGTTTCATGGATGAGACGGGTCATTTTTTGACCCATGACCCGGCCCATTGAACCAGGGGGCGACCTTGACACGTGGAAGCCTCTCATAGGCACTTTTTTTTTTAATTTTTATATTATTTTTTTTGGTTTTTTTTTTTTTTTTCCGGTTTGTCAAAAGAATAGTTACTATAATTTAATGTAATGACTGTATACATATAACGTAACAGTTTGTATACATAAAAGTAATACATATATACAGAAAAGTAACAGTGTTTTTTTCTATGTTTTCTTCGTTTGCCAAAAGTAATACTTATTACAACTAAAATGTAACGAACGTGTTACTTATATGTAGTAATGTTTATACATAATTGTAACACATATGTATAGAAAAATTAATAATTCAACCATTTACATTTTTAGAGCTAAAAACACTTGATTAGTGTTACATGTAAAAGTATTACATTATCTATAGAAATATGTTATAATTTCTTTTATTAAAGTGTTACATTTACTTGTACAAACAATTACATTCATATATATGAGTTGTTACTTTTCAAATGTTACTTTCTTTCAAAAAATTAAATCAAAATACACAATATTTTACATTTTTGCAAAAGCACTATTACATTTTAGTATGACTGATAATTACATTTATATACATGTAATTATAGTTAGTATTACATTTGAAAAAATGGGTAAAACGAGCTTTTGTTTTTGTAAAACAAGTGTTACGTTTACTTATGAACAATGTTACTTTATATGTATACAGTCATTACATTAAGTTATGGTAACTATTACTTTTGGTAAACGACGGAAAATTCGAAAAAATAATATAAAAACTCAAAAAAAGTCCATTTTTTAGCCTATGAGAGGCTGCCACGTGGCGGGTTATGCTCCATGGGTCATGGGTCGACCCGTCTCATAGATGAGACGGATCCTCTTGTTCCCACCCACTTGTCACTTTGAAAAGTCTAGTCCAACTTATAACATTTAAATCGTTTCCTTTCCTTTTAACTATATTCATAACAAGCTTCTACCAAAGACTAGGGTCAACTTACTTTTTAGGTTTGAAATATGGACCCAATAAAGCTTCCTTGAGATATTGCCATCACAAATCAACGATGTGTTAACGTTATAGATATCTCAATATATACTTTGTCTTTCATCACCCTAATTATTTTGAATATGATGGAAATTGCCCAACCAAATTACATCAAAATCAACGACCCCATGGTCTCTCATGAATTTTGAAATCTAACTTAAGAAAACACTCAAAAGGTTCTCAACCATAAAAAAAAAACAAATTATTTTTTTTATGTATTATTTGGAGTTACACTTTTGTAAGTATAATTTTTTTTATGTATTATTTAGAGTTACACTTTTGTACGTACTATTAGGAATATCATAATATTATAAAAATATATTGTAAATATCTTTTTGTAGAGATATTGTGTATATCAATTAGGAGATTTGTATAGTGTAAACCAAACTAAATTATTCTAGAACACTCTTTGTAACACTATAAATATGTAACTATACTATCAATAATATTATAGTTACACTTTTCCCGTACTATCATGAATATCATAATACGTACGTGCTCTTAATCAAGAGCATGTTTGAAATTTTTTGAGCATTTATTTTGGGACGGTGATATGCATTACTCCCTCACTCTCATACTCTCATTATGTTTTGCCACATTTAATTTTAATTGTCTATACAAGTGAACTTTGATCATACATTAATATCAATCTAATCATCTTAATTAATAAAATTCTAAAATTTGTATTTATATAAATCAAGTAGTATTTCATTACGATGATTAAATTAATGTTTGGCTAAAATTCATATGCGTTAACTATCAAAAAATCAAATATGGTCAAATAAAATAAGACGGATGGAATAATTAGTAACAATCAAGGGTCCTACTCATACTTAATGAAAGAGTAAAGTCAAGAAGTTTATGGAGGGTAGATGAAGTGAGAGCAAAAGAACATACATAAGGTAGGAGATCTGAGTAGTTTGTTTAGGGACCACATTGATGATACGAAAGAGAAATGGTTACTATCAAAGGGTCAAGTCCACATAAATGGTCCAAAAAACAAGTGTGTGGACTTTAACTTCAATCTTTCTCTTATTCAGCTGCAGTAGGTGGGGTTACAAATTCATGACAAGTAGTACTACTATTTTTAATTACAACCGCATAAACATAAACATGAATATGCTACTCCATCCGTCCCAGTTTAAGATTTTTACTTTTTTTTCTGGCCCAGTTTAAAGTTCTTACTTGCTGTATTCTTTAAATTGAAAAGTATGAAAAGTGTTTTGGACAATTTTGTCCTCATAAAGATCATATATTACACAAAAAACAAAAAAAAATCACTTACCTATCTACTTTTTACCCAATTGCTTTATAAATAGATAATTATATCCTCCACAAACTACCACACATTACTATGTTTGACCCAAATTTGCCTTAATTTATTAAAAACTATTGTCAAATAATCAAAAACTGTGTTCTTTGAAACCCTAAATGAGTTTAAATACTCTAATAACAAATAATTAAAACCCTAATGAAGCTTGATAAATAAAGACAGAAATAACCCTACTTAAATTGTTCTCAAACTTGACATAAAGAAAAGCGTAACCAGGAAATCACTGAGCACGACCGTGTATTGCACAAAGGCACGATCGTGCAGAACAGTGCCCAAAGTACTCCCACATCCGTCTTTAATCGCACGGTCGTGTACTGGAACATGGCACGGTCGTGCGTGCTGCGCCGATCCGTTGCTGGGACTGTTGCTCTGCATCATCCTCCCCACCTTTGAAAAGACTCGACCACGAGTCGATATCACTATCAGCGTCACCATGATAAGCAGATAAGTCGGACACATTAAAAGTGGTGGAGGCGTTATAATGACTAGGCAAATCAACCTTGTAAGCATTATCATTAATCCGTTCCACAATTCGAAACTGTCCATCCGCTCGAGGTTGTAACTTACCAAAACGTCTCGCTGGAAAACGCTCCTTGCGCAAATGAACCCATACCAAGTCGCCTGCTTGAAACACAACCCTCTTACGATGCGCATCAGCACGCTGCTTGTACTTGCTGGCTGCTGAATGATCCGCTCTCGAACCTGCTCATGGAGTGCCTTGATCTGCACGGCATGCTCATCCGCATCAGAACTATACTGAGTAGTAACCGGAAGGGGGATAAGATCCAAAGGGCTAATGGTATTATGTCCATAGACAATCTGGAACGAACTCTTACCAGTGGTACGGTTCTGCGAATGATTGTAAGCAAACTCAGCCTGCGCAAGTATTAAGTCCCACTGACGTGGTTTGTCACCCACCAAGCTGCGTAACAAATTCCCCAAGCTACGATTTGCAATTTTAGTTTGCCCATCTGTCTGTGGGTGATAAGAACTGCTAAACTCTAACCGCGAACCCAGTTTTCGCCACAGCGTACGCCAAAAATGACTTATAAACTTGGCATCTCTATCTGATGTCAGAGATTTAGGAATACCATGCAATTTCACAATCTCTTTAAAGTACAAGTCAGCTACCTGAGTGGCATCAAATGTTTTGTGACACGGGACAAAATGTGCCATCTTGGAGAAGCGATCAACAACAACCATAATAGAATCCTTCTGTCGCTGTGTTCGCGGCAAACCCATGACAAAATCTAAACTAATGTCCTCCCAAGGTGCAACAGGAACCAGCAAAGGAGTATATAAACCTGCATTGGTTTTGCGATTTTTGGCCACATAACAAACCCGGCAGCGCTCTACAAATCGAGCAACATCATGTCCCATTTTAGGCCAGTAAAACTGATCTGCTACAAACACCAAAGTTTTATCCTGCCCAAAGTGACCCGCGAGTCCCCCCTTATGACTCTCGGATATAATTAAATCACGCAACGAGCAGAACGGAATGCACAGTTTGGTCCCTTTAAACAAGTACCCATCAGAAATAATAAACTGCTGATAGTTTCCGCGAGTACACTTTTCCCAAATACAACGAAAAAACGGATCATCACGATATAATCACGCAAAGTGTCAAATCCAACCACCTCCACAAGCATGGTGGTTAATAACAAGTGACGTTGACTCAGGGCATCGGCAACGCGATTCTGAACCCCCGCCTTATGCTTGATAACAAACGTAAAAATCTGAATAAATTCCACCAATTTAGCATGCCAGAGATTAAGCTTATGCTGCCCCTGAATATACTTAAGTGCCTCATGGTCAGAATACAACACAAATTCTTTCGACAAGAGATAATGTTGCCAATGTTCCAAGGTGAGTATAATAGCATAAAACTCCTTATCATAAGTCGAATATTTTCGCCGTGCATCGTTCAGCTTCTCGCTAAAGAAAGTGATAGGCTTTCGATTCTGACTCAAACCCCCCCAATACCAACATTAGAAGCATCACAATGGACCTCGAAAACATCGTCAAAATCAGGTAATGCTAAGATAGGAGCCTGCGTGACCATGGATTTCAAAAGCTGAAAGGCAGTATCAGTCTCTTTTGTCCAAAAGAACCCACCCGCCTTTAAAATTCAGTAATAGGAGCAATAACACTACTAAAATTCTGAATAAATCGACAATAAAAAGAAGCCAAACCATGAAAACGCCGAATATCGTGAATGCTCGTTATTGTTGGCCAGTGTTAGGCCTAAACGAAGGCTTAGTTATAAATTACCGCAAGTGCACGGGTTATTGATAGTATAGTAACGTGCAACTACGGGTCGATCCCACGAGGACAGGGTTACTTTATGAAAATGATTGCTTTAATAAAAAAAATAGTAAAAATGATTGATTGGGGATAAAATGGTTTGTCACTTAACTAGAAATATATTGTAAAAACTCTAATTGGGATTGAAAACTCTTATGCTTAAAGAATTACCGGGATTGGGACTCAAAAATTCATGTGTTCATAAATTAATCATGCTCTTTAGATTTGAAGATTCATTTTAAAACAAGGATGGTACGCTATGTTGTGTCAACTTCTTAACCAAGGCTTAAAACACACGTATTTTAATACTAACATGGCCTTTCTCTCGATGGTTCCGTTCATTAGTAAAAACCCATTAAGTTCATGAAAATCCACGTACTTCCACTCAAGGACATCCCTAGGCCATTAATCTACTCTCGTGATTAATAGAAACCCAATCACTTCATATGGTTCCGTTAATCGAGATTCACCGCTAGGTCCTTCTCTCGATTAACTGGGATTCATACGAATCATGGACGTCATCATGGTCGTAGGCGTTGTAAGTATAATACAAAGAGATTGTTTTAAGATTAAGAGAAGGAAATAAGAGCATTAATTAAAGTAATGAACACATTAAGTTGAGTATCCAATCCCAAGAAAAAGGAGGATTACTCACTAGCCATTGTTATGACACAATATGAATAAGAAATATATAAATAAGAAGAGATGAGAGATACTTATTCAGATTGGGAAATAAAGACAAAAGGTTGAAAATAAACTTCACTATATTATTGCTTCAAACTCAGAATTTTTCCTTAAGAACCCTTTTATGATTCTCACAAATGCTGAGTATAAATGTATTTGGACTTAAGAATTTGCTATAGTAATCTTACAATAATTTCTAGGTATTTTCTGGATCGTTTCTAAGGCTGAAATGGTCTTCTTTTAGAGGCATTGGGGCAAAAAGGGGTGTTGATTCCTAGAACTCAACAAAAGGAGATGTCTGTTGACTGAACAGGTGCCAGGAGGTCCGTGCGGGTCTTGAGATGGTTCCGAGCGGACCAAGTCTCCAAAATAGCAAATTTCCACAAGGTCCGGCCGGGTAGTTTGTTGAGTCCGACCGGATTTTAGGAGGGGTCCGGGCGGGTGTTTGTACGGGTCCGGCCTGACCATTGCAATTGGCACGGTCGAGCTTTAAGAATGACACCGCCGTGCTGAATTTGTTCTTTGGTTACTTTTGTCGACATAAATGGCACGATCGTGCTTATTTTCAAGCACGGTCGTGCCAACCAAAAAGATCTGATTTCCACTTCTTTTTTCATCTCAAATTGTTTCATCTTCAACCCCTTTGATCCGGTTCACTATACGAGCCATATTTTGTCCCGAAAACCTGTTTCAACCATAAAATAACACCAAGCATAAAATCCAATAAAAATAAATCAAAAGTACCAAATAGAGCTATGATTGAAAGTAAAATAATAGGTAAAATATACTATAAATGACTATAAAATAGTCTTTTATCAACTCCCCCACACTTAAACCTTGCTTGTCCTCGAGCAAGTTAGAGATTGGAAAAAGGGAAGAGAAGAATAAATGACCATAAAAGAAGAAGTAAAAGAAGAAAGAAATATAATGTTCTCTTTAGAAAAAGTATTGCCTTAGTAAAAATTCTTCAAACCTATTTTTTCGTCCCTTTTATAATTCAAGAACTTTGTGAAATAGAACCTAGGATTATATTGGGAAGTAGATAGAGAATTATAAGCTTTAATATAGCAAGAATAAAAATTTATCAAGTAAAGCATATTGAAATAACCAAATGGATTTTTGGATCACAAGTATGGATTGAATAATATATTCACTCTTTAGAGTGCTTTGTGAAGAATTGTTTCATGCTTGGAATTCATCAATTAATAATGACCGGCTGAGTAGTTGATGACCAACGGCAGTAGTAGGTGTAGTTGGCGTGTCAGCGACCTGTCTCGGATCAGTAGGGCACAATGTAATTGACAACCCATCTTTCCGGAATGTATATGTGTTCTTGAACCCATCATGCTTAACTCGTCTATCAAACAACCATGGGCGGCCCCCCAGTAAAAGATGACACACATCCATTGGAACGACATCACACCAAACCTCGTCTTTGTAACGCCTTCCAATAAAAAATTGCACCAAGCACCGTTTGTTCACCTTCAGCTCATTCCCTTTAACAAACTAGGATAACTTGTATGGTTGTGGGTATTCCTCTGTTTTCAAGTGCAACTTCTCAACCATTGTTGTAGAAACGACATTCTCACAACTACCACCATCAATAATCACCTACAGACCTTACCCTTAGCGGTGCACTTGATCTGAAATATATTATGTCGAAGCCATTGTTCGTCTTCTACAACAGTCATGTTTAATACTCGTCGAACCACTAAAGCTGTACCCTAATCGGTAAACACCTCCTCACCCTCATCAGCAGACTCATTAGAAGCTTCGTCATAAACTGGGAGTTCGTCTTCAATCAAAGCAACCACATTGTGATTGGGGCATTCAGCTTGGAGATGACCAATTCCATGACATTTGAAACACCTAGATGGTTGTCTGGTTCGACTGGTGTCTGGAACAAACCCAGGTTTTACTGCAATCGGTGTTGTAGTGGCTGACGGTGTAACCTCTTTTGGAATTTTACTACTACTTGCCCGTACTAGCCAAATCTCTGCCTTGCCAACGGGTGATGACCTTCTTCCTATTGAGTTGTTTCTCAACCTTCAAAGCAAGTCGACAAACATCCTCATAAGTCCAGTACTGCTGCAATTGAACCACTTCTGAGACATCAACATGAAGACCCCCAAGGAAACGAGCAACTGTCTGCTCATCCTCTTCAGCCACATCACATCGCATTCGCAATCGATAAAACTCACTGATGAAATCCTCTACTGACAGATCACCTTGTTTCAGATTATGATAGTTAATAAAAGAGTCCTGCCTATAGTGTTTAGGAAGGAACTTTGTACGCAACAATTTCTTCATTTTGTCCTAAGACTGAATTTTGGATTTCCCTTCTCGAACACGTTGTTTCTTAACATGTTCCCACCAAATTGAAGCGTGTTTCTTCAATTTGATTGCAACCACTTTCGCTTTATTACGATCACTCATGTGTTTTAAATCAAAAACACGTTTAACAGTATGAATCCAATCAACAAAGTCATCAGGATGCATTTTGCCTTCAAAGTTAGGAATCTCGATTTTGACACCAACGTATTTAAAAGGGTCTGTTGCATATCTGTTTTGATGTTCAGGATTGCGGGCAAAGGGGTTTACCCCGTCTTGATACTCTGTGCCCTCAGATGATATATCCGAGTCTGAATCTACAGCCGGTGGATGCTCCACGCGATCAAGTCGATTCTGAAGTATCTGAACCTATCTCCTCAATTCGTCCATGTCAATATCACGTAGGTCACGTGTGCGATGGTGATCTTCCTCTTGGGCAGCCACTCCACGGCCCCTCCCACGACCACCACGCCCTCGGTCGGCCATTGATATTCATCCAGGAAACTGATACCAAATGATAACCTGAGGCTAGAGATTGTAGACCGAACTGAAAGAACAAAGATTCAATTCTGAAAAGCGAAAAGTTTTTTCCTAGTAAAATTCAAATAATCAAAAACTGTGTTCTTTGCCCTAAACGAGTTTAAATACTCTACTAAAAAATAATTAAATCCCTAATGAAGCTTGATAAATAAAGACAGAAATAACCCACTTAAATTGTTCTCAAACTTGACATAAAGAAAAGCGTAACCAGGAAATCACCGAGCACGATCGCGTATTGCACAAAGGCACGATCGTGCAAAACAGTGCGCAAAGTACTCCCACATCCGTCTTTAATCACACGGTCGTGTACTGGAACATGGAACGGTCGTGCGTGCTGCGCCGATCGGTTGCTGGGACTGTTGCTCTGCATCAGTATTAAACTTCAGTTTTAACCTTTTTTATTTTTTGATGGTTTAGTCATTGTGCGTTGCCTACTCACTATCCCATAACGTATGGATAGTGAGTATGTAGTTTAGCACTTGAATCATTCTATTCAGGTTTGAAGCAGAGGCGGACACAAGTAGAGATAAATGGGTGGCAATGAACCTATTTGTTAGTACCTCACTATATCTAACTCACAATTAATCATAGTAATATGTTTTGATAAATAAATAATCAAACCCAATTGATTATATGATACATACAAAAGACCTGAGCACAGACAGCCCTATACAAAGCTCAACAGCTAAGCTACCCTGTTTCCAGTCAAGCCAAACAATCAAAGTCATTACATAATCTACCTATCATCTATACATCCAACAAACTAAAGAACTACCTATTACAGACTCCCTCTACCTTAAATTAACTATCAAGATGATATATACAAACAAGCTTCAACAGCTAAAGCCCTACAAGCCCAACAGCTAAGCTCCCCTTCTTCAACAGCTAAGACTGTTCTTCTTCAACAACTATCTCCACGTCATCAGATCCTTGAAGAATGATTGTTCCAATATTACCAGTCATTGGAATAACTCATATTGAAGCTTGTTCAAGTGTGAACACACCTCCTCTAAACCTTGACAACCTGTATACAGAGGAACATCAAACATTCAGTCAAAGTCAAAGGGAACCATTACTTCTTTGTACCTTTGTTCCCCAAATGGCTACTACTGTACCCTTGTCCCCCAACGGCTCTATCTCCTCCCTTATATAAAGGAGTATACTAGCATGTTGCCAAGTGACCCTTTTTAGACCTTCTACACCATTTTACAACCTTACAATCCTTTGTAGTCTTACTGCATTCTTCATCTGCAGTCTTAAATATTTGCATAAACCCCTGCAAATATTGTGCCATTTTGAACCCAGTTACAACCCTCTCCCAGCCAGCTTAAAGCCAAGCTATTTTGTAAACACACTTGTGATTTATTTTCTTTTTATTTTTCTCGCTTTGAAAGAAGCAACCTTAATTGAAGTGTTAATTAAGTAGAGGGGGTTCAAAGGAACTTGCCTTATCAATTCTTGTAACTCTTATTAAAGAGAATATTATAGTGGATTGATCTCACTGTTCCAACAGTGGGGGTGGATGTAAGAGAAGGGTTTTGCCTCTGAACCACTTTAAAATACTGTGTACACTCTTGTCTCCACACTAACACACACTTACACCTTGTCCTTTTATTTATTCTTTCATTTTTATTCCGTTGCACATTTCTTTTATTAACTTATTTCTCAACAGCTAACATCAAACAGTTAGTTGTCCAAGTTTTAATCAATCTGTTCATTTAGTTAAACAGGGCCTTTCAATTGGCATCAGAGCTTGGATTCACCACAAAGAGTCTAACAACTTGTGAAAGATCCATTCAACCCACCATGCCTCAACCAAGAAGAAACAATGAAAAGGACATTCCACACATTGATGATTGTGGATCTTTTGAGATTTACTCCTCAAAAATTAAAACCTATCTAGATGCTAATAGCATATGGAATTGGTATGTCTTAGAAAATGAAGTTGAACCTCCCACTCAAGCTGAAGTTAATGGAGGAGGCAGCAAACTCAAATCTCCTGAAAACTGGACTGATGCTCAAAGACAACTTATGACTGCAAACTTAAAAGTAAAAAATATTCTGCAAAAAAGTGTCAATGACTCCCTAGCTCAAGAAATAGCCAAAGTACCAAGTGCTAAAGCAACATGGGAATTAATTAACACCAAGTTCACTAAACACACCAGTGTTAGAACCCATAATCTATATAACTTATTAAGACAGTTAGACAACTTCAAATTTTACCCTGGAGAGAAAGTGAGTGCTGCAAGACCAAGATTTGAAGATCTTGTAAGAGCCATTTCAGACCATGGCAAAACCTTTGAACAATCTGACCTATGCTTAAAGATTTACTCTAATCTTCCTCAAAAGTATGAGAAAGTAGCCCTTCCCATTAGAGAATGAGCTGAATGGAGTAGTATGACCATAGAACAGTACTTTGGTAAACTTGAAGCATATGAACTAGAAGGAATGATCAAAATTCAACCAGCATCCACCATATCTTAAACCCTTGCCCTTGTTGCTCAAGAGCAAACCCAGAAACAGTTTTCCCAACAGGACATTGACACTCTTGTTATTAATGCCCTACAAAAACTGAATATAACTCCTAAACAAGAATCAAAACCAATCTCTCAAGAAGACATTCCAAGTCTTATCTCCATGGCTGTCAAAATACCGTGAAACATCAAAAGAAAGCTTTTGACAGAAGATACAGTCCTTCACCATCCAACCCAACTCAAGAAGTTGTTAAAAAGAGCATTGAGTGTTACAACTGTGGAAAACCAGATCACTATGCTGCTGATTGCAAAGAACCTAAGAAACCAAGAGAACACTAAAAAAGAATGAACTATTCCAAAGAAGTCATTCATAGTTCTAGGTGCAATTGCTATAATTGTGTCAAGGCTAAGAATGATAAAAATAAAGAACAAGTCATGCTTGCTGACTCTTCTAGGTTTAGTGATGAAGAATTTGATTCATCTGACTCAGATAATGAGGAAGAAGAAGCACTATTGTGTTTGGTTGCACATGAATGTGAAGACTCAGATAATGAAGAGGACCTTGAAGCCTTAGCTGCTGCTGAACAACTTAAAGAGGTACATAATTTTAACTCTCTTAACATTGATGGTTTTAAAAATTTAGTTTGCACCCTTTTGATTCAAAAGAAGAAACAAGACTCTAGCTTTGCTGCCCTCATCACAGAAAACCTTGAGCAATCAAAAACCATTGAAAATCTCAAATCCCTCAACACTAACCTTGAAACCACCAAAAAGGATCTAGAAGAAAAATGTCAAAAACTTGAAAATGACATACTTAGCTCAACGGCTAAGACTGACTGTTCTAAGTCTCAAAAGGATAATGAACAGGAAATGAGTACCTTGAAGGAAGAAAACAATGCTTTAAAAAGCAAAATTTACTCCTGGAACAAATCAAGCAATGCTTTATCCATGTATCACTTTAATCAAGGACATCCTGGAGACAGATCTGGAATAAGAGCAAATAATCCCACACTCAAAACGTACACTCCACCTACTGGTGATAAAGATGTTGAGACTATTATTCTACAAAGTCTCAACAAATTCTCTACCAAGAAACCATCTTATCCTATTCAAAAAAAGGAAGATGTGTATAAACAGAGGAGTAAAGAGAGTAAATTGAAAGTGGATTCTCCCACAATTCCTGATTCTCAAGCTTCCACCAGTACTGATGATATTAAATCTCAAAAAAGGAAGCAAGAACTGAAGCCTAGAAAGCCTAGACAAGCCAGAAAGCCAAGACAAGCTGAACAGCTAAGACAAGCTGAACAGCCAAGGCAAACTGGACAGCCAAGACAGGCTAGACAATATAGGCACTCTAGGTAACCTAGACAAAATTAGCAATACTCCTATAGAAAAAGCCATGCTTATCAGTCCCAAAATTCCTCACCTAGATCATCATACCACTCACAAAATCCCAGACAACAATCTCACTCTCATCAACCAAACTACAGAAATCAAAGCCCATACAATACTGGACACCTATATAACTCCCCTCAACCCTTTACATTGACACCCTACATGATGCAAATCATGTCCTACTATAACACCTTTAAACAGTTCTTCAAAAGAAGATCAGGTAGCAAGGCTAGGGTACCAAAGAAAGTCTAATCCTTTGGTCTCAATGTTACTTTTGGTATTTAGATAGTGGATGTAGCAAACATATGACCTACAACAAGGAATGGCTTCAACAACTAACACCCAATAATGGTCTCAATGTTACTTTTGGTGACAATTCTCAAGCCAGAGTCAAAGGATCAGGGAACCTAGTGACCAAGGAGATCATCTTTACAGATGTATCTTATGTTGAAGGCCTTAAGCATAATTTGATAAGCATAAATCAAATTTGTGATAAAGGTTATCATGTTATCTGCACTAAGGACCAATGCCAGGTCAAAGACAAGAAC
The DNA here is from genome assembly GCA_026119855.1 of Campanula takesimana. Classification (NCBI taxonomy): domain Eukaryota; kingdom Viridiplantae; phylum Streptophyta; class Magnoliopsida; order Asterales; family Campanulaceae; genus Campanula; species Campanula takesimana. The sequence continues at coordinate 407,681 of JAOWBW010000665.1, read as the reverse complement.
AATAAGGTTATTCTAACAGGAGTTAGAAAGAAGAACCTCTACTGCCTCCACCTTGAGGTTGTCCAATTCTCCTCTGCACATTGTCTCTTGTCCTACAGCCAATCTGATATGTCTTGGCTGTGGCATAAAAGACTTGCCCACCTGAATCTCAAAACCATCTCTATGCTATCCATCTCTAATCTTGTCAAATGTCTTCCTAAAATACCTCTCAAGAAGGATAAGTTATGCAGAGCCTGTCAGTGTGGAAAACAAAAGAAGACATCCTTTTCTGCTAAAACCAGACTAGACACAACCAAGCCTCTTAATCTCCTTCATATGGACTTATTTGATCCCATCAGAACCAGATCTTTCGGTGGAAAGAGATACTCCCTTGTAGTTGTTGATGACTACACAAGATTCACATAGATCATTCTTCTTGAATCTGAAAGTGATACTCTTCATAATCTCACTCAGCTATTCAACAAAGTTTAGAACTTTAAAGGCTTGTTTATAAAATCATGGAACTGAATTTGAGAACACTGGAGTTGACTCCTACTGTAATCAAATAGGGATTGATCAAAAATTTTCAGCCCCTAGAACTCCTCAACAGAATGGAGTGGCAGAAAGAAAGAATAGGACTATTTGTGAAGCAGCAAGGGCAATGCTGTCAGAACACTATCTTCCTAAGTACTTTTGGGGTGAAGCTATGACTACTGCTGTGTATGTACAGAACAAAACTCTCATTAATAAGTATCATATGAAGAACCCATATGAGTTGTGGAATGGAAAGATTCCAACCATATCCTACTTTCATGGATTTGGGAGCAAATGCTACATTCACAACAATGGGAAGAACAATCTTGATAAATTTGATTCCAAGAGTTATGAAGGAATCTTTCTTGGCTACTCCAACACTAGAAAAGCCTACAGAGTGTACAACAAAAGAAGATTGGTTGTAGAAGAATCAATTCATGTTGACTTTGATGAAAAAAATGATCAAAGCAACACTGACTTGTGTGATTTTGATGAAGGTATTGGAAACTCTGACAACCTTCCAGAACCTTCACCTACAACCAATAATTCCTTATCCCCAAATGAGAACAACATCATTCTTCCTTATGTTCTGCCCAAAAACACTATCAACAGCTTACCTACTCCCAACAGCTTTCCTCTTCCCAACAGCCAAGATGAATCTGTTAGCTGTCAAAATCTCCACTCCAATCCCCATTGTAAATGATGATAACCTTGTCATTTCCATTCCTATACAAAAGGAAACCATTCCTGAAGGAATTCCTCACTATGATATCTTCATGAGTGCCTTCATCTCTCAAATGGAACCCAAGAAGATCCATGAAGCCCTTTAAAATGCAGACTGGATAGAGGCTATGGAAGAAGAACTTGAACAGTTTGAAAGGAATAAAGTATGGAAACTTGTTCCCAAACCAAGAAATCAAACTGTCATAGGTACCAGATGGGTATTTAGAAATAAAATGAGTAAAGATGTACTGTAGTGAGAAACAAAGCAAGGATTGTAGCTCAAGGATACAGACAAGAAGAAGGAATAGACTATGATGAAACTTTTTCTCCTGTAGCAAGACTTAAAGCCATAAGACTATTTCTAGCCTTTGCATCTTTTAAGAAGATGAAAGTATTACAAATGGATGTAAAGAGTGCATTCCTGAATGGAGTACTTAATGAACAAGTGTTTGTTGCTCAACCTCCTGGATTTGAACATCCCAAATTCCCATACCATGTATACAAGTTGGACAAAGCCTTGTATGGCCTAAAACAAGCACCTAGAGCTTGGTATGACACTTTGTATAATTTCATTCTCAATAAAGGACTCACCAAAGGTCATATTGACAACACTCTGTTCATCAAAAAGTATGGAGATGACACCTTACTCATTTAGGTCTATGTTGATGACATTATTTTTGGATCATCAAATGAGGACATTTGCAAAGAATTTAGGGATCTTATGTAAAAACAGTTTGAAATGAGTATGATTGGAGAACTAACCTACTTCCTAGGTCTTCAAGTCAAAAAAATGAAGGATGGAATCTTTATTAACCAAGCCAAGTATACCAGAGACATAGTAAAGAAGTTTGATATGCAGAATGCCTCAACAGCTAAGACACCTCTATCTACCACAACCAAACTTCATGCTAACACTGATTGTCAAAGTGTTGATCAAACACTATACAGGAGCTATATAGGATATCTCCTATATGTTACTGCATCTAGACCTGACATCATGTTTAGTGTATATCTCTGTGCAAGGTTCCAAGACAATCCTAAAGAATCTCACCTTGCTGCTGTTAAAAGGATCTTGAGATATCTAAAAGGAACTCCTGATTATGGCTTGTGGTATCCTAATGAATCACCATTATCACTAATAGGTTTTACTGACTCAGACTATGCTGGATGCAATCTAGACAGAAAGTCAACAAGTGGTGGATGTCAATTTATTAGATCAAGAATTGTGTCCTAGTCAAGCAAAAAGCAAACCTCTATAGCAACCTCAATAGCTGAGGCTGAATATGTTGCAGCTGGTCTCTGATGTTTCCAAATATTGTACCTAAAAAGTCAACTACAAGACTTTGGTATGAATGTCACTAATATTCCTATATTTTGTGACAATTCAAGTACAATAGCTATGACTGAGAATCCTGCTCAACACTCTAAAACAAAACACATTGAAGTCAGACACCACTTCATTAGAGACCATGTTGAAAAAGGAAATATCAACTTATCCAAAGTTGGTACTGAGGATAATGTCTCTGACATACTAACTAAAGCTATGGATGAAAAGAGGTTTGAACTTTTGAGAGAAATGTTAGGAATGATTAACTTTCCTAAGTAAAAGGGATTAACTGAAATTTCATTTCATAAACTTTAAACCAGTACAAAGAGCATGGTTAGCTGTTTACTTTATTTCAACAGCTAACCTAAACAGATCTCTATTCAAGGACAACCATATGATGGCCTATTTACATCATATGGTTTGAATCTATTCCTTAACCCATCTACCCCTGTGGAACTTAATAGACCTACCCCTCTCAAAACTCCCTTCCAAAAACAAAAAGGAGTACAAAATCTTTTCCCCAACAGCTATCCAACTAACTTATCTGTTCATACCTTGTTTCCTCTTACAAGATCTGTTTCCAACAAACTCCAGACCCCTTATCCTGCATGTCTCCTCCCTCATTTGTCCTAGCTGGTGTGGACTGACCTGCCCCTAAATATCTTTCCAACCATATTGGATGCCTCTCCATAACAGGATCAATGAAAGAAACTGAATGCTGAAGAGGTGGACCCATGGTTCTTGGCCACCACTCCTTCACAGCATCATAGGGTGGGAAATCATCCAAGGGAGACACAAAGTTAAAGGTTCCTGAGGTCTTCATACTCTCAGCAGCTATCATTGCCATATGGGAAGAAGGACCTCCATTATCCTCTTCCTTGACTTGAACTGGACTACAGCACCTCAAATACTGCCTAAACAGTTGAGTGTGAGTAGTTGATGGTGACTGGTGGACCCCATGGAAATTGTCACCCCCTCCCTCCAGCACAGCCATGCTGATGGATAAGGAATCCCTTATCACTGGGGCATAAACTTTTGGCTGTTCAACAACAGGCACCTTCTTTGCCTGAACAACTAAGTTATCTTCTTGTTGCATTAATTCCCTGAGTGTAAAGTGCCTCAAATTTTGGTCCCCTTCATGATCCTTAAATCACTCCTTCCTCATCAAGTCCCCAAGGGAATGGACCCTTTGAACTTCAGTATGTGCAGCACCTGATCTGCTGCTCTCTCCTTTCCCTACCCTCATGCTCTGACCAAATAACTTTATACTACCCCTCTCCTCTTCCTGCTTCTTTTTTCCCTTGCCTTCAACCTTTCTCAGTTGTGCCAACCTCTCTCTCTCTAACTTCTCCAATACTTCCCTTTCACACTCCCAATCTCTCTTTCTCTTTTGTCTCTCTTTCACCTCCTTATACTTAAGAGGATGATCAAGAGGAAGCTGTTCAACTTCCTCATGCAACTGATGATCACTCTGTAAAGAGAATGAACTTAGTGTGTACTCATCAGCTAAGTTCATATTCCTTATATACACAAGGAATTTATGTCAGTCCATAATAGAGTATGATTATAGACTTAGCTGTTGAATTTTAATTTAGGTCCAAAATATCAACTGATTTGACCACCAAATCTGTACTATTGGTACAAAAGGGTGGCAATTCTAAGATGTGATGGTCAATATTAATTGTGTAGTGTGTTATGTTATATTTAGCACCTTACTTTCCTTAAATAGCCGCCCACTATTTCTGGAAATAAATGATATATCATTTACTTCTATTCTATTTACTGTTCACTTAAACAGTAAAAGAGGATAACTGTCCTATCACCTTAACGGCTATCTTTAAATCCCCACGTCGCCTCTCTCTTCCAAAATATAACCGTTGTCCCCACCTTCTTCACCACGATCTCTCTATAATTCCTCTCCTTTTTGAACAACTTTCCAGTAAATTTTCTATGGATGAGGCTCTCAATGCCTTTGATTTTATGAGGATTAGAGAAGCTAGGCAATCCCAAGGTCAAGGTGGATCATCTACTCCCAATCCTGACTCATCAGCTATCCCACCTTCTAAATCTACTCCTCTATCTCAAATTGATCCAGACACTTCCATGCCAAATCCTAGCTTCTGGGCCTTAGATTGTGACATTGACTTTTCAGTCACAGCTGTCCTTGAAGCTCACAAAAAGTTTGCTTCTATTCCTCACCTTCCTCCCCTTCTCAACCCTCATAATATTTCCAACCCTTGGGATATGACCAGGACTCATATGAGCATTCATGCTAGAAACATTGAGGGTCAATTGTTCCATGCCTATGAAGAATGGAAACAGTTCAGAATCTCAACCCAATACTGCTTCTTTTTCAATGCTCCTAAACTGCCCAATCCCATCACTCTTTCAACTCTTCCAGAATGGGAATTTTTCTTTTGCCATCTTGTTTCCAAGAAACTTCAAGAATGCCTCTACACCCCTCCCTCCCTTGTGTATGTGCCGTGCATTCAATATGCCCAGTCCATCTTTTGGACTCTGCTTTCCAAGAAGAGCTGCATAATGGGACTTATTGTCAAAAATCTCTTCCCAATCTCTTCTGTGTATCCCCAACATCTTCTTCCCCCTCCTTCACAATTCCATAAGAAATCCAGATCACAATTTGCAAATCTCCTTCCTAATTTTGATCCATTCAAATACACCCCTCCATATCATCTCACCTACACTGACTTCAACCAATTTTCAGCCACCCTCATCAAACAACTCAAATCTGTCATTCTCAAAAAGCTTGACAATGTATCTGATTTCATCCTTCAAAGAGGTGAGAATCCAATTCATCCTTCTCTTGAACACCCAACCTCAACAGCTTTCCCTCCTCCTATCAGCCATCCCCTGCCTCCTAGACCATTACAGGCATCCATTTACTCCTACTTCTAAGCTCCTCCTGCTGGCAATCCTTCCAAAGCAACCAAGAAGAGACCTGCCTCTCTCTACAAGGAATACCCAATGGGGGTTTCACCATCTGATGTGAACATGACTCCTCAGCAACTGCAAGCTTGGATTGGTCCAGGGCTTCTCTACAATCAACCAGTTCTCACTAAAGCTCAGTTACTAGCCAGACAAGACCAATACTTCCAGTACAACAACATGATGGGTCTTGACTGGAACAATGAGTGGTTCTACAGAATGAATGAACCAGTAAGAAAATCTGTACTAATTCAAGAGCTAAAAGCAGTGGAGAAGAGCAAAAATGCCTAGCTAGAATTAAAATCAGTTGGTTTGTTTTCTTAGTTTTGAATAGCTGTTCAGAACATTTCTTTTTCAATTATTTTCTTCAGTACATTTCAGTTTGTATTAACAGTTTGTTTGCCAAGAAATATTATCAAGAAGAATTTCTCTTCATTGGTTTTCTATTCCCTTAGCACTTATTCTTGCAGGTACATAATCAAAAACCTTTTATTTATTTACCAAAAAGGGGGAAATTGTTAGTACCTCACTATGTCTAACTCACAATTAATCATAGTAAATATGTTTTGATAAATAAATAATCAAACCTAATTGATTATATGATACATACAAAATACCTGAGCACAGGCAGCCCTATACAAAGCTCAACAGCTAAGCTACCCTGTATCCAGTCAAGCCAAACAATCAAAGTCATTACATGATCTACCTATTATCTATACATCCAACAAACTAAATAACTACCTATTATAGACTCCCTCTACCTTAAATGAATTATCAAGATGATATATACAAACAAGCTTCAACAGCTAAAGCCCTACAAGCCCAACAACTAAGCTCTCCTGCTTCAACAGCTAAGATTGTTCTTCTTCAACAGCTATCTCCACGTCATCAGATCCTTGAAGAATGATTGTTCCAATATTACCAGTCATTCGAATAACTCATATTGAAGCTTGTTCAAGTGTGAACACACCTCCTCTAAACCTTGACAACCTGTATACAGAGGAACATCAAACATTCAGTCAAAGTCAAAGAGAACCATTACTTCTCTGTACATTTGTTCCCCAAACGGCTACTACTGTACCCTTCTCCCCCAACGGATCTATCTCCTCCCTTATATAAAGGAGTATACTGGCATGTTGTCAAGTGACCCTTTTTATACCTTCTAACCATTTTTACAACCTTACAATCCTTTGTAGTCTTACTGCATTCTCCATCTGCAGTCTTAAATATTTGCATAAACCCCTGCAAATATTGTGCCATTTTGCACCCAGTTACAACCCTCTCCCAGCCAGCTTAAAGCCAAGCTATTTTGTAAACACACTTGTGATTTATTTTCTTTTTCTTTTTCTCGCTTTGAATGAAGCAACCTTAATTGAAGTGTCAATTAAGTAGAGGGGGTTCAAAGGACTTGCCTTATCAATTCTTGTAACTCTTATTGAAGAGAATATTATAGTGGATTGATCTCACTGTTCCAACAATGGGGGTGGATGTAAGAGAAGGGTTTTGCCTCTGAACTACTTTAAAATACTGTTTACACTCTTGTCTCCACACTAACACACACTTACACCTTGTCCTTTTATTTATTCTTTCATTTTTATTCCGCTGCACATTTATTTTATTAACTTATTTCTCAACAGCTAACCTCAAACAGTTAGCTGTCCAAGTTTTAATCAATCTGTTCATTTAGTTAAACAGGGCCTTTTCACCATTTGTTCAAATAATGTATGTTGTTTAGTGTTTAAGATGTTACAATTTAAACCACAAGTTGCAAGTTCGAGTCTCAAAAGTCATAACTAACTTTTTTTTTTCCACATGAAGCTTTATAATGTATTTGTGCCCCCACTTACAAAATATTTTAAGTCTGGCACTGGTTTGATGGGATATTGAGTGCGTATCTAAAGTGTAATGATGAAAATAAAAGTTTAAGCAAAATATGATACGATGACTTAAAGGGTGATATGGCTTGTATTTTAGGGTTAGTTTATGTTCGCTACGATGTGTAAAGCTTGATGTACCAAGTTTAGTGATTTATCGGTTATCCTCGCGTATTTGTATCAACGGTAGGGTATACGTAAGGATTCAAGGGTTAAGTGGATCATATAACTAATTTGATATAAAGGGGTAAAATGATTTTTTTTTTTTTTTTTTTTTAACCCAAGGGACCTACAATGTTTCTAAGAAACTTTATTCTAATTATGTATCTACCTCAATACTTCTATACACCTATCCAGACACCCACCACCATGTAGAGAATGATTGATGCAATTTTATGTACACGAGTTTTCATTTTCGCCTCCTTTACATAGAAACTTAAATTATGTAGAGTGATTTGGAAGGGAGGAGAAGCAACGGTGGTAAGAAAGAGGATGCATCATAATAAAATTTCAAAAACTGCTATTGATAAACCATTAAGCGGTTTATTAGTAATTATTGTAAGAATTTCACTTAGAAGTGCTCAAATAAAACTTCACTTGAATGAATAGATTGCAATTAATATTTTGTCATATTTAACTTGTGTTAATAAACAAAAGTGAAATGAAGCTATTTTTAGGGGGGACAAAAAGAGTATTAGTGATAAAAAAAAATTGAAGATAAAGTTGGACAAACTGAAGAAAAATAAAACATTAGACCCAAACTTGCTTGCCCACGTAAACCCTAAAAATTAACTTAAAACTGTATCTAGTCAACATCCAAAATCAAAGATGTGGACCATCTATGGCAGTGATTGAAAGTAAATTGGGGAACATTATTCATGTGAACGTCCTTAATTTGCAACCACCGTTTTCATGGTACTTCCCCCATAATAATGTTTTTTTTTTTTTTTTTTTTGTCAAAAACCAAACACCATAAATTTCATACTATTAATCATGTTAAAAGGTCCACTATGATTTAAAAATGTGAGCTCTGATGATTTAACTCTGCGTTACTCAAGTATACGTCTACGCGTAAGTCTAAAGTTCGGCTATGCGTGAATGGGCATCTTACTCCATCCGTCCCATTTATTTTGGCCATGTTTAAATTTTTTGGTCAACACAAGTAAACATTGACCAAATATTAATGTTAATCTAATCATTCAGATAAAATTTTAATAATTGTTAGTGATAAATCATTTTGTGAATTATCATTAACACTTTCTAAAATTTCTCTAGAATGATCAGATTGACTTTAATACTTGGTTAAAGTTAACTTGGATTGACAGTAAAATTCAAACATGACCAATATAAATGGGACGGAGTGAGTATAATATTTATCCCATAATGGGAATTAACAAGTCATGCCTTAACTATATAAAGTTCTTGGGCTACTTCTCTTATAACCAATTGATTTTGAAATAAAACTTCAAATTTTATCAGGGAGAATAATTTTTAGGTTGTAAAAAGAAAGAGGTTACAAAAATTGAAGAAGCAATCAAACTCTTGTCCCAAGTTAACATCAAATCCTTGAAGGATATATATCAAGATAGTGATATCTCATTGATCAAACATGAATGATTTATGGTATTTCACTATTTTGACCATATAAATATTTATGCCAAGATTTTAAAAGATTTGCAAATTAATAGCTTCTCATAATTTCATAATTTTGATTTCAACATGTGGTAAAAAAGGAGTTCTGACTCGTCTCTTAGTCACAAAATAAGTTTCATCTTTCTAAATTAAAGAAAAATATTATTGCAATTATAATATGGTTTAAAGGACTTACAAAGAAGTAAAAAATGTGTGTGTGTGTGTGTGTGAGAGATACCCATGAGGCCATAACAAGAGCTAGGAGGGACCATATAGTATTAAGCAAATTATTAGGATGCCTCCACCAAAATTGTTAATGGAACATCTGAAAAGTTGGTTATATATATATATATATATATATATATATATATATATATGGTGGTCCTAGTTTTGAGTTCGAGACAACAAGCTTTTAAAGAGTTGAAACTCAATGAGCAACTAATATATATTCAGATTGACACACAACATCATCATCATCAAGAGTTAGCCTCAATGCATGTTGGCATGTGTGTTGATGTGTTGGTTTCATGGAGAGAAAATATATGGTGGGCTCTCTCTCTCTCTCTCTCTCTCTCAATATATTCATATTCAAAACATCCCACTTTTATGAATATATATTTTTGGCTTCTTCTTGTATTCACTTTAAATATTGCTTCTCCTCATCTTGCTAAATTAAAATATATTTTTAATCATTACTATAAGTATATATATGCACTCACATGTAATGAATTAAATGGCAACATGAGTGTTTGAAAAACTAGCTATCTTTCCTTATTTAAGACTTCTGATCTTCTTCTTCTTTTTTTTTTTCATTTTTGTTCAGCAATTTTTTATTCATTTCTTGCTTTAAATATAGCGATAAGATCCTCTTTACAAACTGCAACCTTTTCCAGGGTTGTCAAGCAATGGCATGAGCAAATGAGACAGGGACTAGGGGAAGCGGTTGATCGGTGTTGAGCTTGTTTGTGATGAGAGTGAGAGATAGAGTTCACTAGTTGCATGGTGTTGAGCTTGTTTGTGAAGAGAGTGAGAGATAGAGTTCACTAGTTGCATGTCACGGAGAGTGTTGGAGTAGAGGACCAACCGGACTAGCGATCAGAGCGAAAGGAAGAAATCAGATGAACACCAGGTGAGTTGGCGGCCGCCCAGAATAGGAGTGTGCCGGCGCCCAAACAACCAGGTTCGTTTCAGAGCCATTGGTGGCAATAGTGGGCGACCGCAGAGGCTATAGTGTGCGGCCGCACATAGTGTCAGGACACATGTGCTAGGCTGAATTCTAGGTTGTTGTGTATATAAGCAGGGTTCCGCCTCATAACTCATTGTAACTCCAAATTAACATATTATAGTGCAAAATCCTGGCTTGGTAGTGCCCCCGGACGTAGTCGATCAAAAATATTGACAAACTGGGTAAACAATTCTTGTGTCTCTTTACTGTTTTTGCTTAATTTATCGTTCTTGCTTGTTGGGTTTGCATATTATATTCTTGCGACCTGTTTGTGTTTGAAGGGTCTATACCACAACAATGGGCAAGGATAAACAAGCGGTGGAAAAGTTCGATGGTTCTGACTACGCGTTTTGGAGGATGCAGATAGAGGATCTCTTGTATGGTAAGGATCTCTATAAACCTCTATTAGGAGTCAAACCAGAAGGCGAAAAACAGGAAGATTGGGATATCCTGGATAGGAAAACCCTAGGGGTGATTAGATCTAATTTGTCGAAGTGGATCACTAAAACCACCAAGAAGGCTAAGACCACGAGGGAGCTATTTGAAACACCATCTGCAGTCAACAAGGTTGATTTGATTCACAAGATGGAAATCTCAAGATGCAAGAGGGAGGATAATTAGCTAAACACATCAATGAGTATATGGATGTTATACACTCATTGGCTACGTTGGAAATTACTTTCGGTGATGAGGTTCATGCTTTGGTTTTGCTAGCATCCTTACCAGCAAGTTGGAGCGGAATGGTGACAGCGTTAAGTGCTTCAGCGGGTAAGAATAAATTGAAGTTTGATGATGTCAAGGATCTACTTCTAAGCGAGGAGAATCGTATGAAGAAGTTGGGGACACCGTCTACTTCGGGATCGGCTTTGGCTACGACTAGTAGGGGAAGGTCGGGTTCTAGCAGCAAAGGGAGAACCGGAGAACAGAATCAAGGGAAAGCGTAATCAGTGGTAAGGGTAAAGCCGTGGAGAACAAAGAAAGACCAAGGGTCGTGAAGGCATCAGTTGAATTAATGTTATCATTGCAAGGAGTTAGGACACTACAAGAGGGATTGTCCCAGGCGAGGGGATAAATCGGCGAATGTGGCAAATAAAGGTGAAGATGTACTGATTCTGAGCGTTAGTAGTTCGCTAGAATCATGGGTGCTGGATTCGGGGCATCATTCCACTCATGCGGGAATGCAGAGGAGATGGAAAATTATACTTCTGATGATTTCGGAAAGGTCTATCTGACGGATGGCGAGCCCTTGGAAATCAAGGGGAAGGGGGATGTCAGAATATGAGCATCGGACGGGAAGGTCCTACATCTACACGGGGTCAGACACATTTGGGTTTGAAAAAGAACATGTTATCAGTTGGGCAGTTAGATGAAGAAGGTTATTCGGTAACCTTTGGCTGCAGGAATTGGATTATTACCAAGGGAGATTCTGAGATCACTCGGGGTAATAAGAAGGGTACATTGTATTTGGCGAACAACACCAAGGATAGTATCGTTATAGCGCCAGCTAAGGGTGATACGGAATTGTGGCACTGTCGATTGGGTCACATGAGTGAGAAGGGGATGCAGGTACTTTACTCAAAGAGAAGACTATCGGGTTTGAAGACAGTCGACGTGGGGATTTGCGAAGACTGTGTGTTTGGCAAACAGGCGAGGAGTAATTTCTCGAGGACATGTAGGGCTTTGAGGGAAGCAAAGTTAGAATTGGTTCACACTGATTTGTGGGGACCGGCTCCAGTAACTTCTCTAGGTGGTGCGTCATATTACATGACCTTTATTGATGATTCTACAAGGAAGGTCTGGGTTTACTTCTTAAAGGGGAAAGATGAAGCTTTCGGGATATTTAGGAAGTGGAAGGCCTTAGTAGAGACACAGACAGGACTCAAGGCAAAAGCTTGAGGTCTGACAATAGTGGGGAGTATGAACTTGGGGAGTTCAAGGAATATTGTGATGCAAATGGGATTCGTATGGTAAAAACCCCTAAGGGGACACCTCAACGTAATATGGTTGCAGAGAGGATGAACAGGACATTGAACGAGCGGGCTAGAAGTATGAGGTTGAAGTGTTGACTTCCGAAGACGTTCTGGGCATATGCAGTTGACACGGCGGCTTTCTTGATCAATAGGGGACCTTCAGTACCATTGGGGAATGAGATTCCAGAGGAGGCATGGAGTGTCAAGCAGGTAAATTTGTCCTTTCTTCGTATATTTGGTTGCGTTTCATATGTTCATATTGATTCTGCTGATAGAACTAAATTAGATACTAAGTCTGTAAAGTGTACGTTCATTAGTTATGGCGGGGATTACTTTGGGTATAATTTTTGGGAAGACCAAAATCATAAGGTTATTCGTAGTCGGGATGTTATATTCAATGAACAGGTTTTGTACAAGGACACGAAGGGGGCATCTGATGGGGATAGTTCAGAACCAGAAATTATTGAGGTGGATATTGTTGGGTTTTGAGGCAACATGCGCAGCGGAAGACGGAAATATAAAATAAACAAAACCCTAAGCCCCAAGATCCATTCATAATGATTAAATTAATAGCAAGATGAATTTAGAATACTAACCGTTGTATAGCGTTTAAATTTTTCGGATCTTCAAATCTTCAAGTCTTCAAGCTTTAAATTTGATCTCCTCATTCTTCGCATTCATCGGATCACGATCACAGGAACACGAACTTAAGATGCTAAAGCAAGCATCCTCTATGTGTATTCACACGCGAACGAATATCTACAACCATTCTAGATCTGGATTGCTAGACCCATTAGAAAACACTTTTCTAATCTTCAAAGGCTATATTAATTTTGGTTTTCTTGATCTTTGATTCACAATCTTGGATCAAGAATTATGTTTCTCAAACATAATAGGTTGCATTAGTTTAATGGCTGATGAAAATATGTATTTATAGTCCCTAGTCATTAACCCTTAATGACCTAGAAGACCTAAATCCAGTCACCCAATTAAACTGGCCAAAAACCGACTTCAGGGATTCTGGCACGGTCGTGCTCACAAAGTGTCACAACAGTGCCACTTGTGCCGACCGAAATCCCCTTTGGCGAATAATGGCACGGTCGAGCTTATTATCTGCCAGGTCGCGCCATTTGGGCCGAACCTGCCAGATTTTCAGCTTTTTCCAATTTTAGCCTTTTCTTGATTCGTCCCTTTGTGTGTGACCCCATAAGATTATATTAAGTTGGTAATGGGTACGACCAAGGTCATGTTGGATATTATGCCCTAGGCCCTTGAGAAAGGCCTATGCGTTATATCATAGTTCATTGTTATAGAGATAACAAACCCGATTATTATATCTTTTGCATGTTTATTATAAAATAATTGTCTCTAGCACTTATGAAGGGCTAGCATGAGTTTAATGGATAATCATATGATGATTATAGCGCATAGGATGCGGATTAAACTTGTGGGTACATGTTGGAGAACAAGTACTGGATAGACCCGTTATGAGATTTATGTCATGGTCAAATGTCATAATTAAATCTCATAATAGTTATATCATTTATCCTTAGACCTGAGATTATCATAGTCTTCCACATGATGAACATTATGTTTGACGTACTCAAATGCTACCCCTAATCGGGTGGTTATAAAGGCTACGATTGGCATAATCGGATTCTTGTAGGGAAGAATGATAAGTCAAGATGGGATTTGTCCCTCTCTCAGCTTGGCCTCTCGATGAGTGAGATTGATGATAGTGTACGGCCGTACCCAAATGAATTGAAGTGTTCAATGTTATTTGCTCATATCAATCTACTCGGGATCGAGAAAGCATTGGACAACATAAGTTGACGTGGACCATGACTTATGTCCAATATGATATCGCGTGACAAAGGGATTGTGATATGTTCTATAAGGTTACTTTGAACTTTCAAAGTTATACTAATTGGGTAGTCATAATAGCTTGCTAGAGTCTGCTTATGACTTACGGGTTCTGACTCGTTCGAACTCATTACCAACATAGTATAATCCTATTGGGTCACACACAATAGAGCGGATTTGAAAAAGGCTAAAATCGGGGATTTCTGGACTGTCCACCGTACGGTCACAAAAGTGGAGTACGGCTCCAAAGGAGCCGTACGGCTTCTATGCCCGTAACAGACCAGTTTGTTAAGTTTTCTTGACTGAAAAGGAATCCCGATCCCAAACGGAATTAGATCAAACCCTTATATAAGATGTACAGTCGGGTTTGACAGTCTCTAATGGTGATTTTGGAAATCATAAACCATTGTTTTAGAAACAATAAATTATATAGAGGTATGATTATTTATTTTAAGATTCATGATCGTCAAAATACAATAATCAATGAAGCAAGATAATTCCTACGAAGAAATCGTTTCTTCATCAAGCCTTGGGTCTAGGAATCCAGATCAAGAAGGTGTTCTTGATATCCGTTCGACGTGTGGATACCGATGGAGGGTGTTTCCTTTAGCACCTTAAAGTCCGTGTTCATGGATGCGATCTTCAAGCGTTAGTTTCTTTCATCTTGTATTTAATTTAATCAACATGCACGGATCTGGGCTCTTGGGTGTTTGACTTATATGTTTGATTCCGCTGCGCATGATACTTCAAAACCCAACAGGTCAAACCCATAAATCATGAGCGGACTCTAGCAAGCCATCATGACTACCCAATTAATATAACTTAACGACGTTCGTTTATCCTTATAGAACATATCATAATCCTTTTGTCACACGATATCATATTGGACATAAGTCATAGTCCACGTCAACTTATGTTGTCCAATGCTTTCTCGATCCCGAGTAGATTGATATGAGCAAATGACATTGAACAGTTAAATTCATTTGGGTACGGCCGTACACTATTATCAATCTCACTCATCAAGAGGCCAAGCAGATATCTCTCTTGAGAGAGGGACAAATCTCATCTTGACTTATCATTCTTTCCTACATGAATCCGATTATACCAATCGTAGCCTTTATAACCACCCGGTTAGGGGTAGCGTTTGAGTACGTCAAACATAATGTTCATCATGTGGAAGACTATGATAATCTCAGGTCTAAGGATAAATGATATAACTATTATGATATTTAATTATGACATCTGACCATGACATAAATCTCATAGGTGGGTCAAGTCCAGTATTTGTTCTCCAACAAGTACCCATAAGTTAATTTGTATCACATACACATGATCATCATATGATCATCGATTAAACTTGTACTAGTCCTTCATAAGTACTAGCGACGGGGATTATTATAATAAACATGTAAAACATATAATAGTCAAGGGTTGTTATCTCCATAACAAATGAGAACATGATGTAACGTAAGGCCTTTCTCAAGGGCCTAGGGCATAATCTCCAACAGATATTCCAGACTCGGGTGGGAGCAAGACGGCTCATGATGACCAAGATCAGGGGGTCACTAAAGATGAACCACATACTCTAGGACCTGATATTCCAATGCGTAGATCCAGTAGAGTTCGTGGATCACCTGATAGGTATTCTCCTTCGAATTACTATTTGTTGTTAACAGATAGTGGAGAACCGGAATGTTATGCGGAGGCTATTCGTAGTGAACTTGTTGATAAGTGGAAAGCTGCGATGGGTGATGAGATGGACTCATTAAAGGTGAATAAAACTTGGGAGTTGATTAAACTAACTAAGGGAAAGAAGGCATTGCATAACAAGTGGGTTTACAGGATCAAGGAGGAATCGAACGGCGGTAAGCATTACAAGGCAAGGTTGGTTGTAAAAGGGTTTCAGTAAAAATATGGTATTGACTACACCGAGGTCTTCACTCTTGTTGTGAAGATGACTACTATCAGAATGGTTATGGGGCTAGTAGTAGCAGATAATTTGTTGCTGGAACAGATGGATGTAAAGACAGACTTTATTCATGGGGATTTGGAGGAAGAAATTTACATGGTACAACCAGAGGGGTACTTGTCTAAAGGTAACGAGGAACTGGTTTGCAGGTTGACTAAGAGCTTGTATGGCCTTAAACAAGCTCCTAGGCAGTGGTACAAGAAGTTTGATGGATTCATGCATGACATTAACTTTGTTAGATGTGAGGCAGGTCATTGTTGCTACTTCAAGAACACTGACAACGGGTACATAATCTTGTTCTTATATGTGGATGACATGTTAATAGCGGGCTCTAACAGTAGAGAGGTAAACAGATTGAAGACACAGTTGTCAGAGCGGTTCGAGATGAAGGATTTGGGAGAGGCCAGGAAAATCTTAAGCATGCGGATTGACCGGGATGGGGAGTCGGGTAAGTTGGTTCTTTCACAAGCAGAATACGTTGAGAAGGTCTTGGCAAGATTTTGCATGGAAGGGGCAAAGCCAACAGGTACACCGTTGGGTAGTCATTTTAAGCTATCCGAGAATGACTCACCTAAGGGCAAGGAGGAGCGTGACAAGATGGCTAAAACTTCATATGCTTCGGCAGTGGGGAGTCTAATGTATGCAATGGTGTGTGCAAGGCCGGACATTGCACATGCGGTGGGAGTAGTCCACCGGTACATTGGAAATCCAGGGAAGCAACATTGGGAAGTGGTTAAATGGATCATTGGTTACTTAAAGGGTATTGCTGGTAAGGCTCTATATTTCTCAAGCAAGAATGTCGTGTTAGCGGGTTATGTTGATGCGGATTGGGTATCTAGTGATCTTGATAAGAGGAGAAGTACTACGGGTTATGTGTTTACATTAGGTGGTATGGCAATCTCCTGCGATTCTAAATTGCAGAAGATCGTGGCTCAGTCTACTGCGGAAGCAGCATATGTGGCAGTGACAGAGGCAAGCAAAGAGATGGTATGGCTGCAGAGTTTCTTGGGTGAACTTATGAAGACGCGAAGTGGTAATGCTCTCTATAGTGACAGTCAGAGTGTAATATATCTAGCAAGAAATCCAGCGTTTCATTCTAGAACGAAGCACATCGAGCTGAGGTTTCACTACATCAAGCATCTCTTGGAGAGGAAGACCTTAAAGCTAGAGAAGATTCAAGGATCGGAGAACCCGGCTGACATGTTGACCAAAGTTGTAAACCTTGATAAGTTGAAGCTATGCATAGCTTAAACGGGGCTTGAAGAGTAGAGGAGGAGGACGACACTACCATGATCGAGGTGAGCACTAGAAGGCACTAAGGATGAGTTGAAGACGAATACGGGGCTTATATGCGGTTGATCTCTAGGTGGGAGATTGTTGGAGTAGAGGACCAACCGGACTAGCGATCAGAGCGAAAGGAAGAAATCAGACGAACACCAGGTGAGTGGCGGACGCCCAGAATAGGGGTGTGCCAGCACCCAAATAACCAGGTTCGTTTAAGATCCATTGGTGGCAATAGTGGGCGACCGCACAGGCTATAGTGTGCGGCCGCACATAGTGTCGGGAAACCTGGGCTAGGCTGAATTCGACTGATTTTAGGATTCCTTCTCTGTCTAGGTTTTGGACTTATTCTAGGATGTGTATATAAGCAGGGTTCCGCCCCATAACTCATTGTAAATCCAAATTAACATATTATAGTGCAAGATCATGGCTTGGTAGTGGTGCCCCCAGACGTAGTAAAAAATATTGACGAACTGGGTAAACAATTCTTTGTACTGTTTTTGCTTCTTTTATCGTTCTTGCTTGTTGGGTTTGCATATTATATTCTGGCGATCTGTTTGTATTTGGAGGGTCTGTACCACAACAGAGAGCTCTCTCAAGTACTCCGTCCGAGAAAGATATTTTTATTCACTATTTTTGTTTCTGGTAACTAAGGATGCGAAGAGAGAATTAGAGAGGTTGCAGTTAAAGATACATTTTATATGGAAATGTGAATGAAATAGTAGGGAATAAATGTGGTGTGCCACACCCAAATAAAGATAAAAAGAGGTTTGTCTATGAAGAAAGTGTAACATCAACCACATATCTTCCACACATGGGAAAAAACATGCTCTCTCTCTCTCTCTGGGTTTTGTGTGTGTGTGTGTGTGTGGGAGAGATAGAGAGAGAGAAAAGGCTTAGTTGGGTTGGACGTAAAGAGGTCCTAAAACCCAAAAGAGAGTCGGTTTCAAGACACCTATTGTGAAAGGGAGATGAGGAACAACCAGATTGTGACCTTTCCTTCTTTACCTCCTTAACCATCACACACTACTAAATCAATGCCAGACACAGTCCCACACACACACACACACATAGAGAGAGAGAGAGAGAGAGAGAGAGAGAGAGAGAGAGAGAGAGAGAGAGATGCCAACAAAAAAGAAAAAAAAAACATACTATCAAGGGAAACCGAACAGACCAATACTCCTTTATAAACTACTTAAAGAGAATTTAGAGTGTCTGAGGATGGTGACTCTTTTGTTTCTCACCCCACTAACCCTATTCAGTCATCCTCCTAAAACCCACACACAAACACTAATTAACAATAAATATTACCATCTCGGTCCTGATAGGTGATAGCGCTCTTGATCAATCAAGAGTAAATTCAGGCATTCACTTTGGGACGGAACGGAGTGAGTATTGTAATTAGAAAGAAAAACAACAATAACAAGATGATGAAGTTAATTATATTGCCTTTAACTTTAAGGGTCAGTTTATTGGCTCGGTCTTAGACCTTAATTTACAAGACAAGTTCATTAGAACTTGAACCCTTGTTTCCACTACATTGCTTTAAGGACCACGTACAGAATTTGACCCTTTTCACCATTCCCCAGCTCATAATTTTCCACTTGAGTTATGACAAACTGTGAATTTACATTCCAAACAGTAGTAATTTACTAAATGATACTGTGAAATTTTGAATCACTCTGCAAATACAGTCTGCTTTCACCTATATAGTCGTTATTCCTTTTTTAATTAGCCCCCAACTGTTGTTTATATCTTCATTTTCCATCTCCCTCTCTCTCTCCCGAGAGAGAGAGAGAGAGAGAGAGAGAGAGAGAGAGAGAGAGAGAGAGAGAGAGAGAGAGAGAGAGAGAGAGAGAGAGAGAGAGAGAGAGAGAGTGAGAGTGAAGTTACACACATCTTTAGGTTTTGTTTTAATGGAAGTACCCCCTTTGCCATTATGGATTGTACCATTCTGATTAAGTGGGTACCACCCAACATGCACTTCAATAAAGCATAGAAAAAACTAAAACAAAAAATCAACATCTACAAAGTCCTTACCCTAATAACAATCACCTCCCTTCATTCATTCAAACACCCTCTTTGCCATTAAAGTCATACTCACCCTCACTGACCTTTTGAGGGGACCATCTCTCTCTCTCTCTCTCACTATGTGTATACATATATGTATGTATATGTATGTACATGAGACTCACATCAGAGCAATTAAAACTAGCCCACTTGTGTTTGTATAAGTACATACATGAAGTAGTGAGGTCAATTGTGGCAACATTTGATTCTACTAGGGTTATTGCGTAGTTAGGTTTGGATAATTATTTAGGTTTTGAATTTTGGCTTTCAATGAATAAGTAGTTAGACAAACCTTCCACAAGTGGTAGCTAAAAAATGCAAATTGTTAGTCCAAATATAACAATGCATGACAAAAGTTTTCTCAAATCAGGAAATGACAAAATAAATTAAATCAACATTAAAAGAGGAAGTGTTAGAGCAATAAACAAGAATTGATAAGAAAGGTAATCAATCACAAGAACACAGATTTACGTGGTTCACCAACTTGGCTACGTCCACGGGGAGGGGAGAGAATATTATTATCAATCTGGAGAAACGATTAAAAGATCACACTATTACTGCTGCACGAATTTTGATAACAAAATTCCTAATTGTGCAACTGTAGAATTACAGATCTCTCTGAGCATTCTAATAATCTATCTGAGATTTTTAGGTAATTTTGATCTAAACTAATGGCCTCTATTTATACCACTCAAAGTCTATCTCAAAATCTGGTTGGAACTTGGAATTCTAGTCCAAAACTAACTCGAAACCTTCCTTCTTGCGCAGACCCAAAAAAACTTGATCGAAACTGGAATCAAGGACCTTGGTCCGCCCGGGTATAGCCCCTGGTCCGATCGGACCCTTCACTAGTCCGGCCGGATCCCACCTATAGCCCGGTCGGACCTACCTCTTTCCACAATCCTTGGTTTCCGACGTCAACCTGGTCCGGCCGGGTCCTTCCCTAGGTCCGGTCGGACCCCTTCTGTGCTCGTCCCGGAATTACAAAATTCTTCTGTTGTTTAATCATTTAACTCGGCGTCCCAAATTCAAAGGCATTAACCCAAGAGGAAGAAATATAGAATGAACTAGAATTTCATTGAAAGTCAAGCCTTTGATTGAAAGTATACGTTGCACATAATTTTCACAAAATGAAATTGCCCATACTGGTGCTCATGGTTCTTGGCAATCATCCCTAAAATGCAAGTACACTTATTCTCACTGGGAATATCGTCCAACAATCACCTATTGTAGACTTCTTGTGCGTCTTTGTCTAAGGCTACAAACTCACCTTCCATCGTAAATCGAGTTATGCACATTTGGTTGAAAAAAATTAACCTATTGTAAACACAAATCCACATGTAAATTTAGAGTTTTGTATACAAGAAGAATTTTATTTGATTTTGCATCTCAAAACCAAATTACAAGTTCACTACACCCGTTTAGGATTTTTAACAACAAAAAGTCAAATAAAATTGATCTATAAAATTGATCTAATCGTATTGTTTACACTTACTTTAAATGTGAAACTACATTATGAAGAGTATGTTTAAAATTATCCATAAGAAAAGAGAAGTCCACAAATACCAGAAATAGAAAATAAAAGGCAAAAGAATTATAAGGAAAGGGAGACACTGAATTTTTTATGGCCTATGTCAGCTCCAATTGTTTATAGATCGGACCAATCTCCTTGATAGGTCCCCCCCCCCTCCCCTCTCCCCTTCTTCAAGACTCTCTCCACATATAAACTACCATCCTCCTTTCTCATTCTCCTCTTCAGAGTCATTTCCCTTCTCTCCCTCTCAAGGTGGTGCACCTCCCTACCTTGTTAACCTACACCACCACAAACCACCACCACTAATCATGGAAAAATCCGATAGAGAGACGCACGACTTCATGAACGTCGAGTCTTTCTCTCAACTACCTTTCATCCGCCCCGCGCCTGTCAAGGAAAAGGGAATTAGGCTCTTCGGGAAAGACTTTGGCGGCAACTCGGCCGGCACCACCGACGAGCCGGACTCAGTCGAGACCACAACTGTCAGAGAGGATGCGAAAGAAACCGATAACAACGGAGAGAGTAACCGGAAATTTGAGTGCCATTATTGTTGTAGAAACTTCCCTACTTCTCAAGCCCTAGGAGGACACCAAAACGCGCACAAGAGGGAACGGCAACACGCGAAGCGAGCCCACCTTCAATCCGCCATGGTGCATAGCAGCTTCACTGATGGACACATGTACGGCATCATGAATTATCATCGCCTTGCATCGGCTCCTTCACCATCCATGACTTATCATCATCATCATTCGTGGAGTAACCCTAGTAGTGCTTATAGTAGTACTACCACTAACAACAATACTAATAAGTTCTATGGAGGCCACAGTTCATATTCTCAACAACCACCTATTACTGGTAGTCCTTTGGGACTTTGGAGAATCCCAGCCGTTCAAAATGGTCATACATTTAACCGTGACCGAGCGATGAATCCTTTGCCGTTGCTAGCTAGTGATGACTTAAAGACGTCGAGGGGAGGCTCTAGCACTTCTCAGGGTCGATTCATGTACGAACAAAAGGCAAGTGTGCAAGATCATGTGAGTTTAGATCTTCATTTGTAATAACTTCTCAGCTTTTTTCAGGAGAGAATAATCTTTATATTCTCATTCAGGCTATATTTTTTTATGTGTTCATTAAATGATGAGGCATTTCTTTCTTGAAAACACAGTACTTTGTTCTTTTTCTTGTTAAGCTTCATAGATATGTACATACCCATAACTGTCATGGTAGTTCCAGGTTTATATTGCTCTCTCTCTCTCTCTCTCTCTCCCCAGTTGTGTAATAAGAGAGCTCAATCTGTTATGTAGCTGTTGGAAACAAAGGTCTGGATAAAGAACTTGGAAATTTAGAAAGCCAACAAGAAAAATCAAGGGAGTAGACAGCCATTTTTCAACTCTGAGCTCAGGAAAAAGTCAAAGAGTACAGCATATGCTTTCTGATCAATTTGTTTCATTAAAAAGAAAAAAATGGAGCATCTTCTTCTTCAATCAATGAAGCTACTGACATCACCACTGTTCCTCTCACACATTTTAGGATCCTATTCTTCTATCTCCTCTTTTCTTTTCCTTAAAACACACACACACACAGTTGACTTGATCATCTGGTTTAGGATTTATTTGCTACTACCATTTTTCGATTTCCTAGTGTTCGGTTGTTATACGAGAACTCGTTGATCAATTCTCTTAGGATTAAACATGGTGAATTTGCTTCAACATCATAGATATAAACCAATGCGTATTACCTTAATTATCCCGCAATCCATCCCCTCTAGATGGACGATGAGAGAGCGAAAGCCTTGGCAAATATACGCAAATTTGGTAACTTTGCTGTCTAATTTCTCTTCAGAGGGGTATACTAATATTGTTTTTCTCTTTTTCCTATCTTCTGAGGATTTTGTAAGCGAAACCTAGCAGGAGAAGTCATCCATACATGTAAACTGGGCAATGGTTGCTTTAATTAACAAGACCTTCTACCTAATATGATTTGTATTATAGCCATTCACCAAATATGAAATTAAATAAGACAAACTTATGTTAGGACCACGAAAGTTAAATAAATAAAGCGACCTACGTATATATATGCAATATCAGTGTTTGGACCTTAAATAAGAAACCAACTCCTTTCATAGGAATATGAACAGAAATGTTGAACAAACATACCTTCAAATGTATTGCACTCCACCATTTATAGTAACCAACAGCTATACAAAGAAGCGCAAACAACCAAGTATTCAACTATGGTATGGCCAGTTCTACTAATAAGCACTGACAACCAGAGCGTCTAGACCTAAAATGTAGATATATACGACACACTTGTAAGCATCCGTCACAGTTTAATGTTCTTAGTTTGACTATGCACGCTTATTAAGAAACAAAAGTAAAAACAAATGAAATGAGTCAACCAAAAGTAGAGAGTGAAGGATATAAATGTCCAAAAACACTATTCATGAAGCATGTGGGTGAAAGTAACTAAGAACCTTAAACTAGGACATACCAAAAAGGAAAAGGAAAGTATATTGTTACCAATTCTTTTCATCCATTGCATAGTAAAAGATTACAAGTTCAAAAGTGTAATAAGGATATATACACTTTTTTTGTAGCTACTGGTTTTTTCTTTTCAAAAATTATCCCTTAAATGAAAAATAGTTCATTTGGGAGAAAGGAGAATTGCGTTATTATTACCATTACTAGATGCTTGTTTACAAGTGTGGTATATATTTACTTTTCAGTTATTATTACCGTTACTAGATGCTTGTTTACAAGCGTCGTATGTATTTACATTTCAGTAATAGGCGCGCTATGATGTTAGTAGTTAGTACTGACCATAGTTGAATTCGTCAATGAAATGTAACCATGACCATTTATAGTAACATCCATAACATTGATAAAATCTTCTTATGCAACTGTTCTTAGAGGCATATTGTTGCAATCTAACAGATTGTTGAAGATAATAAATTGCTAAGCAAGTCACCTCAGACAATAGAGCTATAGCTAAGAACATTAAAAAGTTAGTTCCAAAGTTCACTATCACTAAGGTGGACTATTTGTTTCCAAAACCAAATTAAGGAATCCCTCTCTTCTACTCTTTTACTTGCATGCCATCTTTTTTTTGGCATGCCTTGTAGTACTATTTGCACCTAACACTTAGTTTTCTATCAAATAACAACATGCAAACATTTAAGCAATGATATCGCGTTTGTCCCACGTAATCCATTGTGGTCCGTTCCAAAATAAGTGTCCACTCCTCCACGTAAAAATGTTTTTTCCGTCCTCTAAGAATTAAAGAGGGTAGTCCCATAAAGATGCTACTCTTGATCTTCATGGGTGGTGAGTTGTGTGTGTGAGAGCTATAAAAACAAAAGTACTATGAATGGGGCTATTTTACCCCTTAGAAAAGGGTAAATTACTTTTGTTGGTGCCAACCAAATGCTATAATAGGGAAGAACAGGGAAATAAGTCAAGTCTGTTATTCAATGTATGTGACTGAAGGCATCTAAATAGTAATAATAAGGAAAATAAGAGAGCATAGGTTGAGTTCTACCACAACTTTTGCTGAATGGGGGTGTACTTTTTTGGAAGGGAGTTGTGTTATTCTGTCCCTTGCAATAAATAAGTGCATTATTACAAATTATTGATATTTCAACTTTCAGCAGACTCAGTAATTGAACAATGTAACTACCTTCCAGTTCAGTAGTTTAGCTATACCCACAAAACATTTACTAATTGAAACAGGAGTATGTACTAGGCATAACCTCCACAACCACACACGATGTAAAAAGACATATTTACCCTTGCCTCTTAACACCCGTCGACATACCACGTGCGCTATAAGAAGATGTGTAGTCCGTCAAACTATATTACTCTTCCACGACTGGATGAACATACGCTTGTTAAATTATGGCATTTCCTGCAAGAAAAGAGGAAATAGGATACCCATTTTGTAGTGTCACCGTTAGAAAATTTTACAATTATAACCCCAATGGGGGGTCCACTAGTAAATTCATAATAGGGTGGGGGTGGTGTCTGATACATGCACAGATACTAATTCAAAGGATGATAAAAGGGTGACAATAAAGACAGATGAAGAGTACACACATTATCATTAGGACCACACCTTAAGAGAGACCAGTGGAATTTAAGAAACATCGGCCCACAACTCTATAAAAAGCTTGGAAACGAGGTTGACAGTTTGAACAGTGTCTTTATTCTATCGTGCGCAGCAAGTGCAACTGTGTTTTTTCCTTTTCTTTTGGCTAAGTATACACGTAAATGCAGTATTCATCATGAAATAAAACAGACACTGATTTAAGGACTAAATATATGCTCGCACCCAAGGAATACAAAGAGAGTACAGTATGTGTATACAGTAGCTATACGGCACATTTGTATGCTTTGGCATTTTTCAGGAACTAGATGATACTACTGAGATGAAATCCAACTTATAGACCATGTGCCATGTGTAGATATGTATAAAACAGAGAGTTTAACAATCTATAGTCTGCCAGCCGACCTTCAAACTGATCCTATACATAGACTTATCCTCCTTTGTCAGCCATGGCAAAGGAGGGGTGTGCAGTTGGACTCCTAGAGAAACAAATTAAAACAATAATTTAGTAACATGAAGACAGTGTACAGATACACAAAATTCTCAAGTTAAAATGTAACAAAAGGATTTTGAATGACTGCGTATAGACCTATCACTTGCAACCCAACTCATTATCGCTGTTGGGTTACTCATTTTAACAGTAGAAAACTCACGGGTAAAACCCACTAGCTTTTTCAACCCGCTAACACAAACTGAAATGCACAAGTCTCTCTTCTCTCCATTTCCTGAACGACTATAAATGTTTAGGGACGTAAATCGAGTGGTAGCTGAGAGGTACTTGGGGTGAGTGAAAAAGATAAGTGAATAAAAGAAAGAAAACGTATATACTCCCTCCGTCCAAAAACGATCTTCTCATTTGCCATTTTTCATTGTCCCAAAAAGTTCTTCTCATTTCTATAATTTGGGCTTAAAAGTGGATAAACACAACATGACTAATGAAGCAAGTGTTTATGTCCTTAAAAAGTTTGAATAGTCAAACGTGAAGATCATTTTGGGACGGAGGGAGTAAATAATAAGAGTATACTCCATCCGTCCCACTTTATACTTCAAAAGCTTCCCTTCTAGGTGTCGCACTCATTACTTCAAAATCCCAAAATGAAAGTTCATAATACTTTTAAGTCAATGGGCCCCATATGTCATAAGTCACAACAATAACCCACTTTACTATTTTCCTACACCACTCAAAATTTCTACCCTATTTTCCACTCGCAACACCTTACCTCACTATCTATATTTTATAACAAAAACAACACTCCTTAATTCTTGTGCCAAGGATTTTTTTTTTTTTTTGAAGTTTAAGCCGTGACGGACGGAGTGTATATCTATAATGTTGGATGACAATAAATTAAATTTATGTTGAGAAGAACATGAACCTCAACCTCCCCAACTTCAAACAAGAAATAAAAAGACCTAACTTCCTGAATACAGTTTGCCCTAATTATTATTTCAAAGATGTAATCTGTCCCTGAACGAAGTCTTCCCTAATTTTGAGAAATTAGGGAAATACATAACCGAAGGAGCTTCAAGCTTGCCACTGGGAACTGAGCAGTCATCTCACTCCTCAGCTCATTTCTCTCAAATCCATACTAGTCCAGTCATCTCTCCCCGCGCATTCTCCTGTTGGAGTCTCTCTGACCTGTACTGGCCAGTGCATGTCATCAACAGCCCAAGCTCATCAGATTCAAAGTTTGAAGGACTGTTCTCAGGTCCAGTATAAAGAGCCTTAAAATGATCCTTGCTCCCATTCTCAGAAAAGGGTATGGTTTTGAGATCCTAGTCTAGTGATCCTTGCAAGCGAAGGAGAACAAGGTAATAGTTTGAAGGACTAATAAGGAACCGGTACATCAAAATACTTTGTGATGAATCATTTCAAATTGCCTTGCAGAAGGCTTTTGGCGTGTGTTACGAAAACATGAACAATTGTGCCTGCAATCACAACCCTTCTCTCATCGAACCGATGCCACAAAGTTGTGCCTCGAGCTATATATTTTATTATTGTGTACATATTGTACTACTCTGGCAAACTAATAGATGCAAATATAACTGATACTTGAAAAATAGGTTTTACATGAAAATGATTAAAAATGCTTCAATATCAAAAACTCAAGTAGGAATATGCGTTCGTGATTGATTACAAAGCTGAAAAGATAGAATTATTATTTGTGCACCTGCGGCTGGTTATCTAATTCTTTCACGGTGAGCACGAGCAATGTAGGTGTCTTCGATGTATCTTGTAAGCAACGAAACACCATAATGGGAAGCACTTGAGGCAGCATAATATGAAGTCACAGTTAGCTGAGTAAACATTGGAAGCCCATAACCTGTGAATTATGTTAAAATCGACCGCTTATAATCAAATTCAACCATCTAGTTCCAATTACCCAAAAAAAAAAAATCAAATAGAGATCAAACTACAACAGGAAACCTTCTAGCTAATTGCTGGCCTGAAGAGAAAGATTTTTTTTTTAACAATTAGTAGTTATGCAAGATAAACAACCATTTAAAAAGAAGCTTTGAGTCTCTTCTTTTGCATTCCTTTCAAGTTTATCTCATTGAGTGCAATAAAGTCCCAGGATGGTACACACTTTCCATAGTCCACACATGTAATTACTCTTTTAATAATATGGTAAATGCTCACACTTCAATGTCAACACCACAAAAATGAGAGTCCTTTCCAGACCACTAACACCAATGAAGATGATAATATATGACATTTCTTTAAGTGTTTTTAATTTTAGAATTTAGTAGTTTGATGGAAGTATGAGATCCTTAACTACCAAATGTAAGTTGTTTTCTTGATTCACCTATTCTTCTGTATTATCTACTCTCTACGCGAATATACAGTGTAGTACAATGCACACTGTGAACTATTGAACACATTATGCTGTTGTTGTTGTTATTGTTGTTGTTGTATGTCACATTGAGAATAGAGTTTGTGTTGTGTAATAAAATGCTCACCCAGCAGAGCTATCAAATCATCCAATAGATGATCCTGATAAATAGTAAAATATAAAAATTATGAACTTCTTACATTTACCCTTTAGATAACTCAAAACTTGAAAAAGAATAGGGCACGCATAGTCACATTGTTAGATCAATATGGCTTGCAACACAAATAATTTTGGTACCTTCTATTAATAAAATCATAACTATGACATTAATATAAAGTATGGTCAAAATAGTCAATGTGTAGAATCCCTGAAATGTTATTTATCTATCTTTGATGGGCAAGATAGTAAATCAACATTGCTTTGGAAATGAATAGGTATGGTCCCTATTTGAAGTGTCACCATGTTTACTATATAAAGGCCCCTCCATCAAGCCTTAAACATACTTGATTCTTACTTTCTCTCATCTAAATTATCTCTTCATTATTGAAAGAACTTTTGAGAGACTAAGAGACACTTTCATTTAGAAGATCATCTCCCTACATTATCTTCTACTTCATTCTTATTCTCCCTTCAAGACATCAAGATGGATTCAACAGGTATACATTTATTACATGCTTCCGCTTCATCTCTTTCTCTTTCTCTTACTTAAATATGAGTGTGGCATTCAGGGATTAAAATTGTTCTATCAATTGGTATCAGAGCCCCGCTCATTATTTAGTTTGAGTTTGAGTTCTTGTTTTAAAGCTTTATGCTTTGACTATGATTCATTTTCCCTGTTGAATCTTAAGGTATTTGATGATTGATTAAGGACTCTAATTCATTCATAGAGTACTGATGATCTTCATCTAAATTAAGTAAATGGTTTGAAAAAGTTTTGTTATTTAAAAATGGTTCTTGTGAGACTATCCCTTCATAACATGGTTTTATGTTTAAATACATACCATGTG
The DNA here is from genome assembly GCA_026119855.1 of Campanula takesimana. Lineage (NCBI taxonomy): Eukaryota > Viridiplantae > Streptophyta > Magnoliopsida > Asterales > Campanulaceae > Campanula > Campanula takesimana. The sequence goes on along the minus strand of JAOWBW010000665.1, from coordinate 378,815 downwards.
GATCTACTCACTTGATTCCACTAAGTTAAAGCAAGATTATCCCTATATAACGTGGTTTTATGTTTTAAGTACATACCATGTGGATCTACTTGCAATTCATTAATTTTGGGAAAGTTTTAAACAAAATTCAGAAGTGCAGAAAATCGCCTTGCTCGGCCGAGTCCTTTGCTTTGCTCGGCCGAGCATATGAAAAGGCGCGAACTGCTCGGCCGAGTCCTTTGTTTTGCTCGGCCGAGCAGATGAACAGGCGCCAAAATTGACATAAAACCGGTTGGATCTTTGGTCGAGTCCGGTTCGGTTCTCTTGAAAACCCGGTCGGGTTTTTAGCTTTGCCCGGTCGGACCAAGACTTGCACGGCCGAGCGTTTGGATTTGCTCGGCCGCGCATTGTATGTCAACAAAGGCAAAATGTTCTGATTAAAAGTGCTCGGCCGTGTCCTTTGTTCTGCTCGGCCGAGCAGATCAATTTTCAAACAATCTGATTTAAAGTGCTCGGCCGAGCACTTTCCTTGACTCGGCCGAGCAGTCACTGTTCACAGATTTTTTGGAAAAATTCTTATTTTCTGTACAACTTTTGTTTCCCTTGGACAAAACATTAATTTTTCAAACCTTAAAGCCCTGATCAATTATATGCTTAAATAATTTTATTCATTATTTAAATAATATTATCACCTAAGTGATTAACGTTATTTAAATGCAAAATTATTAAAGTGTTGAATGTTTAAGATATGAATGACTTGAATTTTCCAAAGAAGATCTTGACATTTGACTAACGATGGTATATTAGGCTGGAAACCTTGACTGGTCTCCTCAACCATCCGAACGGATTGGTGGAACGACTAAGGTTGAACAACGCCACGTACTAAGAAAGTCTTAAGCATTCTTGTGATGAAATATAAAATGAACATTTGGTAATTTTATTAAATGCTTAAGACTACCCAAAGGAAGATTAAGCATTTAATCAAATATTGTTCAAATTACTTGTCATCTAAAGTAGTTATTTATGAGTCAATTCGCAATCCAAAGATTAGTTTTGATGTCATGTTAATTGCTTTATTGATGGATTTCATTTGATATAATTGATCTTTTAATTTATAATGTAGTTACTTATTATTGTTTTGTATTCATTCTTGTTCTCGATTCCCAGATTTACTTAACGCTTCTTCTATTACTGCTGCGATGAGCACAATTCCAATGCTTAATGGGACAAACTTTAAAACTTGGAAAAACAAAATTACTATGATCTTGGGCTGCATGGACATAGACCTCGCATTTAGGGAGCCAATTCCTCTTCCTTTAGTGAAGATAGCACCGCTGAGGATCGCTTGAACTTTGAGAAGTGGAAACGCTCTAATCGCGTAAGTCTTATGATCATGAAAAATGTTGTCCCAGAGGCATTTCTCAACAGTGTCCCCGAGGACGTTGATGCTAAGACCTTTCTGGAAACCCTTGAGCGGCGCTTTGCTAAAAGCGAAAAGTCGGAAACAAGTTCTACCCTAAGGAAACTTGTTTCCATGAAGTACAAGGGTACCGGGAACTTAAGGGAGTATATTTTAGAAATGCTTCACTTATCAACTAAACTAAAAGGACTTAAGTTAGAGATATCGGAAGATCTTCTCGTCCATTTAGTGTTGATTTCTCTTCCTCCTCAGTTTGGTCACTTTGAGGTGACCTATAATTGTCAGAAAGACAAGTGGGATATTAATGAATTAATTTCACATCTGACACAAGAGGAAGATAGGTTGAAGCAATCTAAAATTGAAAGTGCTCACTTAGCATCTACCTCTTCTCATGGGACTAAGAGAAGAGGGAAGGAAATTGCGGTAACAAGCAATAAGAAGCCTAAAGGATCATCTGATGATCGTAAGGAAAAGAAGTGCTTCTTTTGCAAGGACCCGAGTCATATGAAGTACGACTGCCCTAAGTATCACGCTTGGCGTGCTAAGAAAGGTATGTCATTTGGTCTTGTTTGTACTGAGGCTAATTTAGTTTCAATTCCTACATATACATGGTGGTTGGATTCTGGTGCAACAACTCACATTAGTATGTCTATGCAGGGTTGCCTGAATTACCGAAGACCCAGTGAAGATGAAAGATTCATCTATATGGGAGCTGGGAACCCGGTAGAAGTCATAGGCATTGGAACCTTTAGATTGTTGTTAAGTACAGGATATTATTTTGTATTAAATAATACTTTTATTGTACCTTCGTTTAGAAGGAATTTAATATCTATCACTGTTTTGGACAAAGAGGGTTACTCTTGTTCATTTGGTAATAATAGATGTGATTTATATTTCAATTCCATTATTGTTGGTACTAGTACTTTATCAAGTAGTGATAATCTTTATTTGCTTAACACTACTCAAACAATCAATGAGTCCCATAATAATGAAACTAAATCTAAGAAGCGAAAGTTTTCAAGTGAAAATTCTTATACCTTATGGCATAGGCGTTTGGGTCATATCTCCAAAAGGAGAATTGATAAGCTTGTGTCAGAAGGAATCATAAATAAACTTGATGTTCCTGAAAGGACTTTTGCATTGAATGCCTAAAAGGAAAGTTTACAAACTCGAAAAGAAAGGTATCCTCGAGAGCCTCAAGCGTTTTAGAACTAATACATACGGATATTTGTGGGCCATTCCCTTCTCCTTCTTGGAATGGTCAACAATATTTTATTACGTTCATAGACGACTACTCTCGATATGGATACATTTATTTGCTTCATGAAAAGTCTCAATCTTTGGACGTTTTCAAGTCTTTTAAAGCCGAAGTTGAAAATCAACTAGGTAAGACTATTAAGAACGTTAGATCCGATCGTGGTGGTGAATACTATGGTCGGAATGATGGTTCGGGAAAACAACGTCCGGGTCCTTTTGCTCGCTATCTTGAAGAGTGTGGGATTGTTCCTCACTACACTATGCCGGGTACGCCTAGCATGAATGGTGTAGCTGAGAGACGTAATAGAACCCTTAAGGATATGGTAAGAAGTATGGTTTCTTGTACTTCTTTACCTCACTCATTATGGGGCGATGCATTAAAAACCGCAACTTATCTTCTAAATAGGGCTCCCTCTAAGGCCACTAACAATAAAATCCCTTATGAATTATGGACGAATAAGAAACCGTCCCTAAATCATCTTCATGTATGGGGTTGTCCAGCAGAAGCTAGGCCTTATAGGCCTAACGAAGGAAAATTGGACGCTAAGACAGTTAGTTGCTACTTTGTAGGGTATGCCGAAAGATCAAGGGGCTATAAATTTTACAACCCGAAAACTAGAACGTTTTTTGAAACGGGAAACGCTAGGTTCTTTGAGGATGTTGAATTTAGAGGGGAAATTAGGAATAATAATTTTGAATTTAAGGAAGAGGAATCCTTTTCTATACCTCTTCCCTTAGTAGTCCCAATTGAAAATCAAGTACTTGTACCTGAAATTCAAGAGGAACAAATTCAAAATATTGACTCCCCTATAAATATTGAACAACATGAAAATGTTGATCAAAATGAGGAAATTCAACAACCTCAAAATGAGGAAGAACCAGTGCCTTTAAGGAGATCCAATAGAGTTAGAAGAAGTGCCATTTCGGATGATTATAAGGTGTATCTTGCAGAGAATGAAGGACACCTAGGTTTAGTGGGAGATGAGCCTCTCACCTTCCATGAAGCCATTAAAGGTCCTAAATCTCATAAGTGGATCAATGCCATTAATGAAGAGTTAAAATCTATGAAAGACAACGACGTTTGGGATCTTGTCCCATTACCGAAGAATGTGAAACCGATTGGTTGTAAATGGATATTTAAAACCAAAAAGGATTCACAAGGTAATGTGGAAAGATATAAGGCTCGTCTTGTTGCCAAAGGTTTCACTCAAAAGGAAGGTATTGACTACAAAGAAACATTCTCTCCGGTGTCTTCTAAAAACTCATTTAGGATCATTATGGCTTTAGTGGCACATTATGACCTTGAGCTTCATCAAATGGATGTAAAAACTGCTTTTCTCAATGGAGACATTGAGGAAACCATTTATATGAAGAAACCAGAAATGGTGGATGATTTGGAACAAACTAATCATTTAGTTTGTAAACTTAAGAAATCCATTTATGGGCTCAAGCAAGCTTCCCATCAATGGTATCTCAAATTTAACCAAGTAATTCTTTCATTTGGTTTTGAAATGAATATTGGTGAAGATTGTATATACCATAAGTTCAGTGGGAGTAAGTTTATATTCTTAGTCTTATATGTGGATGATATTTTGCTAGCTAGTAATGATATAAACCTTCTAAAAGAAACTAAGAAATTTCTTTCAAACAAATTTGAAATGAAAGATCTTGGTGAGGCATCTTTTGTATTAGGAATCCAAATACACCGTGATCGCTCACGAGGTACTTTAGGATTATCACAAAAGGCCTATATAGAGAAGGTATTACAAAGGTTTAGCATGCAAAACTGTAAACCACATGACACCCCTGTCTCTAAAGGAGATAAATTCAGTCTCAATCAATGTCCCAAAAACAATTTTGAAACCAAGTATATGGAAAACATCCCTTATGCATCAGCAGTAGGAAGCTTAATGTATGCTCAAGTCTGTACTCGTCTAGACTTAGCTTTTATTGTTGGGATGCTTGGTCGATACCAAAGCAATCCGGGGAGAGAACATTGGGTCGCAGCCAAAAGAGTGATGCGGTACTTACAAAACACCAAGGACTACATGCTTACATATTCAAAGTCGGATCATCTCGAGATAATTGGGTATTCCGATTCCGACTTTGCTGGATGCCAAGACAGCCGTAAATCAACGTCTGGTTATGTCTTCACATTAGCCGGTGGAGCCATTTCTTGGAGAAGTGCCAAGTAGACACTCGTTACTTCCTCCACCATGGAAGCCGAGTTCGTTGCTTGTTTCGAGGCATCCAATCAAGCTATATGGCTGCGTAAATTCACTGAGGGACTGCGTATTGTTGATAGTGTCGAAAGACCTATTAAGCTTTATTGTGACAATAGGGCAGCGGTCTTGTACTCCAACAATAACAAGAGCTCGTCAAAGTCTAAACACATTGACATTAAATTTCTTGTTGTAAGAGAGAGGGTACGAAATGAACAAATAGAAATACAAGTTATTGGTACAAACTCTATGTTAGCGGATCCGTTTACTAAGGCGTTATCACCTTTAGTGTTTCACGAGCATGTTGCTCATATGGGTGTAACAACTTTTGATAACATTTAATATAGTGAGAGTTTATGTTGTTTTCTTCAATTTTATTGTTCTATTATTATTTAAAGTTTGATCTCATTTGGTTAAGTTGGACTAGTTGGAAGAATATGTATATATTCATTAAGATCCATGCTACACATCCATACTTTTGATCTATGTCATTTAGTTGAATTAGTATATGTAATTATAGTGGGTTTAGTTGCGAATCAATTACAACGACTGCCCCTTTAGTTCTATACTTGTATGGCTAATGGACGAGATTGTTATAAGTGATAACAAAGTGCACATTTGGGTTATCATTTATGTTGTACTTATGATTTAAAGGAAGAAATTTGTTTTGCAACCCAAGTGGGAGATTGTTAGATCAATATGGCTTGCAACACAAATAATTTTGGTACCTTCCATTAATAAAATCATAACTATGACATTAATATAAAGTATGGTCAAAATAGTCAATGTGTAGAATCTCTGAAATGTTATTTATCTATCTTTGATGGGCAAGATAGTAAATCAACATTGCTTTGGAAATGAATAGGTATGGTCCCTATTTGAAGTGTCACCATGTTTACTATATAAAGGCCCCTCCATCAAGCCTTAAACATACTTAATTCTTACTTTCTCTCATCTAAATTATCTCTTCATTATTGAAAGAACTTTTGAGAGACTAAGAGATACTTTCATTTAGAAGATCATCTCCCTACATTATCTTCTACTTCATTCTTATTCTCCCTTCAAGACATCAAGATGGATTCAACAGGTATACATTTATTACATGCTTCCGCTTCATCTCTTCCTCTTTCTCTTACTTAAATATGAGTGTGGCATTCAGGGATTAAAATTATTCTATCACACATAGCATCCAAACTGAAATGATGGACCTGACATATGGACCAATCAAAATGGTCCCAGAGCCAAAAGCCCAGAGGCCCAATGTAAGTTAGGATATACATTTCTGCTAATTCATTAAAATAAATTAAAGCAATAATATGAGCTTTTGAAGTAGTTGTTTCAATGTAAGAATCCATATAAAACATAAAAACACGTTTAATTTCATCATATACTTCTTGCTAAAACCCTACAATGAATAATACAAAATCAGCTCAAAGTTCTCCAAAAGAGATCGAGTATACCTCCAAATGCAGCACTGCCAGCAGAAAACATCAGCAAAGGAGGAATCTGTAGAAATAATTAGTAAGTTTGTTTCACGTACAAAATGGCAGACAGGAATAGCAAAAGAAGGAAAAAACAAGAAGGAAATATAATAGTGATAGTCATACCCCTACAACAAATGGAAGCCATTTTGGTCCCTTGACATGCTTCTGAACGTACGGCATCCCTGAGAGAAACAAAGTTAAGCAATCTTTATATGAGAATGGGTCAGAACACGTGAGATTTGAAACAAAAACAGTAAGTATACCTGTGTTTAAACCATAAAAAGCACTAAGCATTGCACCTAATCCACTGCCAGCCTACTCAACAATAGCATGAGAATATAAGCAAACAAACAATGAAAGGAGACACAATAAATGAAAGAGTCACTTACAGAGAAAAATCGTGTAACAATTTATCCAAAACAAACCAGCTAAGACAATTGTCAACACCACTTCAAATGATGGCACACATGAAGTTAGCCATGACCGAAGATTACACAATTGACGGAGTCTTTTAGCACGTAATATTACAATTTTTTCCAAGTCATAGTTTCCGGGAACTCCCCACCCCCTCGTCCCACGTGCCAAAACGCGCGTCCTGGATCGTGGGTTATTTTCGTCCCAGATCACAAGGGAACTTGATGTAGGCAAGCGGAAGCATAAAAGAGATAAATAATCGAATACGGTAGAATTCAATCGATACTCGTAAACTATGGGATAGATAATCGAAACTAGTAGAATTTAATCGATACAGTAAACGACCTTCAACCTAGCAGAACCAGTTTTTACCTCACCCGACAAGTGGGCGGTCGCCCATATAGGCCTGGGCGGTCGCCCATAAACTGCTCCCTCCAGACGTTCAAACTGATAAAGTGGGCGGTCGCCCACTATCACCCTGGGCGGCCGCCCAGAGCGTCTGTTGCTCCGACGATTTTCTCCCCTTTTGCTCCGAAGTCTAGTACCGGTTGATCCTCTATTCCAACAATCTCCCACCTAGAGATCAACCGCATATAAGCCCCGTATCCGTCTTCAACTCATCCTTGGTGCCATAGTGCTCACCTCGATCATGGTAGTGCCTTCCTCCTCCCCTATTCTCCAAGCACCGTTGAAGCTATACCCAGCTTCAACTTCACCTTGCTTGAGAAACCTGGAGCCTTTGCATCCGATCTACACTCACCGTTAGATCTGCGCAGCGGAATATCCGGTCCTAGAGTATGTGGTTCATCTTCAGTGACCCCTTGACCTTAGTCATCATGAACCGTCTTGCTCCCACCCAAGTCTAGAATATCCATGCGAATCTCACTCGCATCACCGTATTCCTCAAACTCCTTGAGCTCATACTCCCCACCATTAATAGACCTCAAGCATTTAGCCTTGAGTCCAATCTGATTCTCCACCAAGGCCTTCCACTCCTTAAATATCCTGAAAGCTTCATCTTTCACATTTAAGAAGTAATCCCGGACCTTCCTTGTCGAATCATTATTGAAGGTCATGTAATAGGACACACCACCCCGAGAAGTTACCGGGGATACCCCTTCTCACCCATGTGACCCAATCGACAGTGCCACAAATCCGTATCACCCTTGGCTGACGCCACCGCGATACTATCCTTGGTGTTTGTCAAATATAATCTTCCTTCCCTATTACCCCGAGCGATCTCACAATCTTCCTTGGTAATAACCCAGTTCCTGTAGCTAAAAGTTACCGTGTAACCTTCTTCACCCAGCTGCCCAACTGATATCAGGTTCTTTTTCAAACCCGGAATGTGTCTGACCCCGTGTAGATGTAAGACATTCCCGTCCGATGCTCCTATTCTGACATCCCTCTTACCCTTGATTTCCAAAGGCTCGCCATCCGCCAGATAGACCTTACCGAAATCACTGGAAGTGTAATTTTCCATCGCTCCTGCATGCCCGCATGAGTGGAATGATGCCCCCGAATCCAGTACCCATGATTCTAGCGCACTACTAACACTCATAATCAGTACATCATCACCTTCGATTATCACATTCGCCGATTTATCCCCTCGCATGGGACAATCCCTCTTGTAGTGTCCTAACTCCTTACAATGATAGCACTCTACCGATCCTCTTGCAACCCTTGGTCTTTTTTTGTTCTCCACAGACTGATCCCCACCCCCGATTACACTTTCCTTTGACCCTGTTCTCCCTTTATTGCTAGAACCCGGTCTTCCCCTGCTAGTTATAGCCAAGACCGATTCCGAAGTAGACGGTGTCCCCAACTTCTTTATGCGATTTTCCTCGCCCAAGAGGAAGTCTTTAACACCATCATACTTCAATTTTTTTTACCCGCTGAAGCATTTAACGCTGTCACCGTTCCGCTCCAACTTCCTGGTAAAGACGCTAGCAATAAACACGCATGAACCTCGTCACCGAAAGTAATCTCCATCGCAGCCAATGAGTCTATAACATCCATAAACTCATCGATGTGTTTAGCTATGGATCCTCTCTCTTGCATCTTGAGACTACCCATCTTCCGTATCAAATCAATCTTATTTGCAGCAGATGGAGTTTCAAATCTCTCAGTAAGATAATCCAATAGCTCCTTGGTGGTTTTCGCCTTCTTGGTAGTCTTCGCGATCCACTTCGACAAAGTAGATCGAACCACCCCTAAGGCTTTCCGATCCATGAGATCCCAGTCTTCCTGATTTTCGCTTTCCGGCTTGACTCCTTTTAGAGGCCTATAGAGATCCTTATTATACAAGAGATCCTCTATTTGCATCCTCCAAAACCCGTAGTCAGACCCATCGAATTTCTCCACCGCTTGTTTATCCTTACCCATTCTTGATTGCTTGATAAACCCCTTTGATCGTCCAACCAAAGCTCTTGATACCAGTTGTTGTGGAATTGACCCACCAACACCCAAGAAATATCCCAAGAACAATATAGCACCACAAACAAGCACAAGAAATAAAGCACAAGAAAAGACACAGAAATTGTTAACCCAGTTCGTCAATATGTTTGACTACGTCTGGGGGCACTACCAAGCCAGGATCTTGCACTATAATATGTTTGTATGAAGTTACAATGAGTTTAGGGGCGGAACTATGCTTTAATATGCACCCAAGAATGAAAAACCTAACCCTAGATGGACAAAGGAACCCGAAAATTGGCCTAAAATCCGAACTAGTTTTTGCCTCAACCGACAAGTGGGCGGTCGCCCATCCCTCCGGACGTTCAAACTGATAAAGTGGGCGGTCGCCCACCATCACCCTGGGCGGCCGCCCAGAGCGTCAGTTGCTCCGACGATTTTCTCCCCTTTTGCTCCGAAGTCTAGTACCGCTTTGGGGTGCAACCCAAAGTCCCACATCGGCAATTGAGAAAACAATTGCAAGGTATATAAGAGCACCCACCCACTTCATTAGTATGAGGCCTTTTGGGAGTTGACCCAAAAACAAATCCGTGCGGGCTGGGCCCAAAGCGGACAATATCATACTAATGTGGGAGAGTGGTGGTGGTGGTCGCGGTCCCTACAAGTGGTATCAGAGCCATGGTTCGGATGGGCCCGGCCGGGTGGACCGTGTGTGTGCTTTATATGGTGGGGTTCCCCTTGTGCGATATAGCGAATCGAGTCTTGCAATCAAAGGCGATGGTGTTTCGCGGGCGGTTGGTACAAGCTTTCGCCGATATGGGCCAGAGGAAACACTGCGGGCCATAGCGGTGTGGTCCTTGGTTTGAGGGGAGGATTGTTGGGTGGCAACCCAAAGTCCCACATCGGCAATTGAGGAAACAATTGCAAGGTATATAAGAGCACCCACCCACTTCATTAGCATGAGGCCTTTTGGGGATGCCCAAAAACAAATCCGTGCGGGCCAGGCTCAAAGCGGACAATATCATACTAATGTGGGAAAGTGGTGGTGGTGGTCGCGGTCTCTACAGGATTTTTAAGAGAAGAAGACCCAACCTAACCTCTCGGTTCTTGACTTGGGTTTTTATTTATATTGTCATGTACAGTCCTATAATAAGAAGAGATTACAAAAGTCCTACTATTAAGGGAAGATTGGTACGTACTAAGGGATGACAATCTCTATTCTATTCTATCAATATCTTATACTAATCATACTCCTACATACATGGGATATATACAGAGAACTAAGGAAAGTATGTACTACAAATATTAACAAAATATGGAACGTATCTTCTGACTTTGGTGAGAAACGTGATTTTGATTTCACGATATAACAGTGTAAATAAAAAGTTGAAATAATATTTGTGGCTCAGAAACTGCAAACCAAAGCACTTTGAAAATTAGACACACAACATCAAAGATACAAATGCACAGTTCTCTAAAAATGCAGGTGAACATGTTTTCAATTTGTCAACCCGTTGCTTAGTTGACGTCTTGTCAGCTTCTTTTTTTCCAACCATATACTCCTTCCGTCCCAAAATGATTTTCGCGTTTGACCATTCAAACTTTTTAAGGATATAAACACATGCTTTGTTAGCCATGTTTTGTTTATGCACTTTTAAGCCTAAATGGTAAAAAAAATGAAGAATTTTTTGGGACAACAAGAAATGGTAAATGAGAAGATCATTTTGGGACGGAGGAAGTATTAAATGTTATATTTGGAGCTCAAAAACATCTTGTGCATTTCGTTGAAGTTGACATAAAAATCATAAAACTGCTGAATATGTAAATGCTAGCACGCGAGAGACCATGGTCATGGTCAAAGTGAAAAGGATGGAATTGCAGTCAAAGTCAAAGTTCAATCAAATTGACGAAAAAAAATAAAAGCATGTAAACACATATTTTAATTAAAGTTGTTGAAGACTCAAAGTTTGAAATATAAAACCAACTGTCCCTCTTACCGGATTGATTATTTGTACTGGTGTAATGGCTGGATTGTTGTGGAATTGACCCTTCCCAATCCAACACCCAAGCAAATTGCAAGAAAAACCCGGCACCACAAACAAGCACAAGAAATAAGAAACCCAAAGCAAAAGACAAAACGAACACAAGAAATTGTTTACCCAGTTCGTCAATGTGCTTGACTACGTCTGGGGGCACTACCAAGCCAGGATCTTGCACTATAATATGTAAATATGGAGTTACAATGAGTATGGGGGCGGAACATTGCTTATATAGGCATCCTAGAATAAAACCTAACCCTAGACGGACAAGGAAACCCGAAATCTGGCCCAAAAACCGACTCAGCCCCGACTGCCCCCGACACTTGGGCGGTCGCCCGCTTGGCCTTTGGGCGGTCGCCCAACAAAGGCTCCCACTAACGATTCCAGACTGATTAAGTGGGCGGCCGCCCAAGGTCATGACCTTGGGCGGCCGCCCAAGGCAACAGCCTGCTCCGACGTGATTTCTTCCTTGTGTCCGCTCGCTAGTTCCCGGTTGGTCCTCTATTCCAACAATCTCCCACCTAGAGATCAACCGCATATATAAGCCCCGTATCCGTTCTTCAACTCATCCTTGGTGTCTTCCTAGTGCTCACCTCGATCATGGTAGTGCCTTCCTCCTCCCCTATTCTCCAAGCACCGTTGAAGCTATACCCAGCTTCAACTTCACATTGCTTGAGAAACCTGGAGCCTTTGCATCCGATCTACACTCACCGTTAGATCTGCGCAGCGGAATATCCGGTCCTAGAGTATGTGGTTCATCTTCAGTGACCCCTTGACCTTGGTCATCATGAACCGTCTTGCTCCCACCCGAGTCTAGAATATCCATGCGAATCTCACACGCATCACCGTATTCCTCAAACTCCTTGAGCTCATACTCCCCACCATTAATAGACCTCAAGCATTTAGCCTTGAGTCCAATCCGATTCTCCACCAAGGCCTTCCACTCCTTAAATATCCTGAAAGCTTCATCTTTCACATTTAAGAAGTAATCCCGGACCTTCCTTGTCGAATCATCATTGAAGGTCATGTAATAGGACACACCACCCCGAGAAGTTACCGGGGATACCCCCTTCTCACCCATGTGACCCAATCGACAGTGCCACAAATCCGTATCACCCTTGGCTGACGCCACCGCGATACTATCCTTGGTGTTTGTCAAATATAATCTTCCTTCCCTATTACCCCGAGCGATCTCACAATCTTCCTTGGTAATAACCCAGTTCCTGCAGCTAAAAGTTACCGTGTAACCTTCTTCACCCAGCTGCCCAACTGATATCAGGTTCTTTTTCAAACCCGGAATGTGTCTGACCCCGTGTAGATGTAAGACATTCCCGTCCGATGCTCCTATTCTGACATCCCCCTTACCCTTGATTTCCAAAGGCTCGCCATCCGCCAGATAGACCTTACCGAAATCACCGGAAGTGTAATTTTCCATCGCTCCTGCATGCCCGCATGAGTGGAGTGATGCCCCCGAATCCAGCACCCATGATTCTAGCGCACTACTATCGCTCAGAATCAGTACATCGTCACCTTCGATTATCACATTCGCCGATTTATCCCCTCGCATGGGACAATTCCTCTTGTAGTGTCCTAACTCCTTACAATGATAGCACTCTTCCGATCCTCTTGCAACCCTTGGTCTTTCTTTGTTCTCCTTATACTGATCCCCACCCCCGATTACACTTTCCCTTGACCCTGTTCTCCCTTTATTGCTAGAACCCGGTCTTCCCCTACTAGTTGTAGCCAAGACCGATTCCGAAGTAGACGGCGTCCCCAACTTCTTTATGCGATTTTCTTCGCCCAAGAGGAAGTCCTTAACATCATCATACTTCAATTTATTCTTACCCGCTGAAGCATTTAACGCTGTCACCGTTCCGCTCCAACTCCTTGGTAAGGACGCTAGCAATAAACACGCATGAACCTCGTCACCGAAAGTAATCTCCAACGCAGTCAATGGGTCTATAATATCCATAAACTCATCGATGTGTTTAGCTATGGATCCTCCTTCTTGCATCTTGAGACTACCCATCTTGCGTATCAAATCAACCTTATTTGCAGCAGATGGAGTTTCAAATCTCTCAGTAAGATAATCCAATAGCTCCTTGGTGGTTTTCTCCTTCCTGGTAGTCTTCGCGATCCACTTCGACAAAGTAGATCGAACCACCCCTAAGGCTTTCCGATCCATGAGATCCCAGTCTTCCTGCTTTTCTCTTTCTGGTTTGACTCCTGTTAGAGGCTAATAGAGATCCTTATTATACAAGAGATCCTCTATTTGCATCCTCCAAAACCCATAGTCAGAACCATCAAATTTCTCAACCGCTTGTTTGTCCTTGCCCATTCTTGATTGCTTGATAAACCCCTTTGATCGTCCAACCAAAGCTCTTGATACCAGTTGTTGGGACCGCGACCACCACCACCACTTTCCCACATTGGTATGATATTGTCCGCTTTGGGCTTAGCCCGCACGGATTTGTTTTTGGGTCAACCCCCAAAAGGTCTCACACTAATGAAGTGGGTGGTGGGTGCTCTTATATACCTTGCAATTATTTCCTCAATTGCCGATGTGGGACTTTGGGTTGCCACCCAACAATCCTCCCCTCAAACCAAGGACCACACCGCTATGGCCCGCAGTGTTTTCTCCTCTTGGCCCATATCGATTGCGAAAGCTTGTACCAACCGCCCGCGAAACACCATCGCCCTCGATTGCAAGACTCGATAGCTTGTACCAACCGCCCGCGAAACACCATCGCCCTCGATTGCAAGACTCGATTCGCTATGTCGCACAAGGGGAACCCCACCATATAAAGCACACACACGGTCCACCCGGTCGGGCCCATCCGAACCATGGCTCTGATACCAGTTGTTGTGGAATTGACCCTTCCCAACCCAACACCCAAGCAAATTGCAAGAAAAACCCGACACCACAAACAAGCACAAGAAATAAGAAACCCAAAGCAAAAGACAAAACGAACACAAGAAATTGTTTACCCAGTTCGTCAATATGCTTGACTACGTCTGGGGGCACTACCAAGCCAGGATCTTGCACTATAATATGTAAATATGGAGTTACAATGAGTATGGGGGCGGATCATTGCTTATATAGGCATCCTAGAATAAAACCTAACCCTAGACGGACAAGGAAACCCGAAATCTGGCCCAAAAACCGACTCAGCCCCGACTGCCCCCGACACTTGGGCGGTCGCCCGCTTGGCCTTTGGGCGGTCGCCCAACAAAGGGTCCCGCTGACGATTCCAGACTGATTAAGTGGGTGGTCGCCCACCATGACCTTGGGCGGCCGCCTAAGGCAACAGCCTGCTCCGACGTGATTTCTTCCTTGTGTCCGCTCGCTAGTTCCCGGTTGGTCCTCTATTCCAACATGGATTAATGGATTAAGGTGAACATTAGTCATGTAATCAAGTTTGCTGCACCCCTTTAGGAGCATTACGCTTCTGCTTTTCGTCTTGTGCTACCATGGCATACGCCTTTTCGATTCCAGGTAGAGGTTCAATACTGAGAATGTGCGAGCGCACTGTCTTGTACGCATCATCCAGCCCCATCAAGAAATCAAACACCTTTTCTTCCTCTCGCAATTTTTGTTCAGCTCCACAACTGCAAACAGGTATTGGCTTTAATGAGGGCATGCCCTCATTAATTAATCTATATAAAGCCGATGACAACACCATAAAAAATACAATATCAAGTTTTCCTTTCCCAGGCCCGTCTCAATAATTTTAGGGGCCCTGTGCTATATGTGAATATTTGATCCTTAATATTTAAAAATTTACACTGTATATATATATATGATTACTTTTTTTATATAACAATTAAATTCGACTTGTGTAAATCCGATAAGATGTCGATTATAAGAGGATAGAGCAATCAAAGAAAATGTAAATAAGGTGGGTTATAGAAGAGAGGTTTTTTAGCGACGACACGTGATTTGCGAGGAAGAGAGTGAGGAAGTTATATAAGGTCGCGAAGCTTTGTCGGCGTTTGATTGTTCGAGTCGCAACATTCGTGTGATTTCATTGTTCGAGTTTCACAAAATTCATGTGATTTCATATTTGACTAGTAGGTAACCCGTGCTCCGCACGGGAATCTATTCCATTAATGTTTTTGTATTTTTATTTTTTGATGTTTTTAATTGATAAATTAACATAATAATTTTATTTGAAAATATATGTATATTTTAAATTAATCAAAACATTTTTATAACTTTAGTTGTACATAGTTGTAATAAATATATTTTTTAATTAATTTAGAAGTATATTTAAGTTTGTTGTATGAATATTTAAAAAACTTAATGGTATTAATAGTATTATTAACATATATATTAACTATTATGATTAAATAATATAATTAATAGTAATAGTTAATATATATTATAACAATTATGATTAATTAATACTATTAATAATAATAATTAACTTATATAATAACTATTATAGTTAATAATTATATTTAACTATTATAATTAACTAATACTATTAATAGTATTAGTTAGTTATAATGGTTAAATATCACTCTCTCCGTCCCGGAGTAAGAGTCCTACCTCCTATTTGCACGGATATTAAGAAATGATGGAAGTAAAGTAAGTGTTGTGAGTGTAAAAGTAAATTAGGAGAGAAAATGAATGGGAGGGAATAATAAGTTGATTGGTTTTGTGTTAATTTTTAGTAATAATTAAAATAATTATTATAATTAACTATTATTATTAATTGTACTTATTAACATATATAATAACTATTATTATTCACTAATAATACTAATAGTTATAATTAACCTCTATATTAACTATTATAATTAATTAATACTCCCTACGCCTTAGAGTAAGAGTTCTACCTTGTTTGTGCACACTTATTAAATACACAATAGAAAATTGGTAAACATTGCAAATGTGTTGAGGGTATAATTGTCCAAAACACTATTAATTCTTTCTCATTATTTGTCCTTTTAGGAAATAAACTTTTAGTGAGACGTACAAAAATAGAAAGTAGGACTCTTACTCTCGAACGGAGCGAGTACTATTAATATTAAATATTAAAATTTATTGTATAATGATTAACTAATACTATTAATAATAATAGTTAACTTATATATTAACTATTATGATTAACTAATAATACTATTAATAATAATAATTAATATATATAGTAACTATTATTAATGTCTACTGGCATTGGTCTCTCTCCACCAAAATTTATTTTACTCTTACTGAATATAGGTTTTAACTGAAACTGAAATTAAAAAAAAAAAATATCACTAATACTAATGAACATGGCTAGGAGCAGGAAAACAGAAAAGTCAATAATGGAGCACATAAACATTATACTCAACGACAGCATCCCCAGTCGTAATATCAAATTTATGAGTCTTAGCATGAGCATAGCCACGAGCAAATCGGAAAAGCCCACTCCCTCCGACAACCGGCATCTCCCTCACCGCCGACATCACCGAATTCCTTCCCAATATACTTAAAGTGCTCCCATTATACTTGCCCTCAACAAATGCATAGTTCAAAGCCATTAAGAACCCCATTTGATCCAAATCTGCGGAAGCGTATATCCCTTGTGCTCTCCCTACTAGCTTCGAGTTCGGTTCGGGACCCGCCGTTAATGGATCGTCCATCATGGTCATCATGCCGAATTGGGTAATGGAGGTTTTTGTTTGGCCTTGGACTACTCGGACGGCGGTAGGGTTCCGGCCACTAAGAATGTCGTGGAAGTAAAAGTGAAGGTGGCTTAATTTTTCTTTCTTGAGGCCTAGTGTTCTTTGTGGCAAGTTTCTTGAGAAACTTTGAGATTTTCCGGCGAGGATGAGAGAGAAAATGAGGATGGTGAAGAGGGTGGAGGCTTGGTTTAGACTGGTGTTGGCCATGTTTGGAGTAAGGGGATGTCAATAAATCTCTTCTCTTTTATGGGAAAGGAAAACTTGATATTGTATTTTTTATGGTGTTGTCATCGGCTTTATATAGATTAATTAATGAGGGCATAAGTATGATATCTGAGACTGCTTCTGCTTGAACTTCATTTTCACGATTAATTGAGTCAACTTATTTTATTTGCGTGATGCAAGGCTGAGATTAGAAGGGTATTTGTTGGATTCTATAAATAATATTCCTATGTCTCCTACCAATGGGTACTTTTAGTCATATTAATTTAAACTTTGACTAACATTTTATGCTAAATTATTAATTTTCATAAAAAATTTTAAAAAATTACTAAATTAGTAATTAACTATTTTCAAATTTTTATGGAGCAAATTTATGGGTCTGCTCCAGAGTTTTTAATGAAAAGAAAGGAAAGGAAGGGGAGAGAAGGGGAGGGTAAAGAAAGGGAGGGGAGAGAATTTAAAATCATTCCAATGTGCTCCCGAGTGAGGAAGAAAAGGGAAGAAAAAATTTAATTTTCCCTCCACATGCTCCCGAGTTTGAGTAGAAATGAGAGGAAATTAAAAGATATGACCCTTGTTTTACACTTCTTACCTTTCTTTCCTCACAAATCTTCTCACTTTTGGGATGGTTTAAAAGGGAGGAAAATTAGTGAAATTTTCTTTTCTTTTCTTCCCATTTCTTCTCTAAAAAATCTCTGAAGCAACCTCAAGAAAGAAAATAAATTAGACTTCCTCCCAATTCTTTACTTTTCTCTTGTTTTTTAAACTCGGGATCGCACCCTACATCAGTATTAAAAGGAAGAGAAATTATGTCACATCTAGAAGTAAATATGTCAAAAAGGGAAATATTTATGGTCTTGCCATTTGCTAACTGTTTGGAAGGTCAAAAATGGAAGGAAACCTAACCCCACTTTCACGGGGGGGGGGGGGGGGGGGGGGAATGGAAAAAGCTATTGCATACAAAATGTACAGCATTCTTTTAATTTTATAGCATTAAAGCATGTAACGATGGATAAAAAATATCAACCCTAAAAGCCAACAAGTCAATATATGAGTTTATTTTCTCAACTCGAACCATTTCACACGGAAGCAGATCTTTGAACTTGCTTAGAATAACATGGTCTTCTAGAAACTTTAGAATTGAAGTAATTGGGCTTAAAAATAAATAAAGCATGGAAACTTACAAGTCCTAAATGTTGAGAGAGAGAAAAGGGGGGTCAACGGCTTGACTTTGGAAGGCGGAAAAGTTGGGATGGCGGTAGAAATGTTGCCGTCGCCGAGCATTGAAATTATTATTAGGGTAATAAGTAATAAAGTTATAAGAAAATGTCACAAAATATAATTCACATAACATATTAATGTGTTATGATTTTGTTGATGCTTTTAATTAAACTAGTGAATAGCCCGTCGAAAATCGACGGGAATAATAAAGCTAATTAATTAAGAAAAACTGTTGCAAAAAATTTTCATACCGAAAGAGAGAGAAAGTTAGTGTTAAAAGTATATGAATATTTACATAAAGTAGCAAACTAAAACAGCAGCATCCTCTTCATTCCATCTTCCGTCGCGAAGAACCCAAAACAACATTTAAAATAAGATCAACATTACTCTACCCATGAATTTCCTTTTCTTTGGAAATATACATGGACAAATAAATTCAACCAATGTATAACTTATATAACTATAAATTGTATTCAAATGGAAAGCATAGAAATACATTTACATAAATTTAACACCTTAGCCTTTGGAGCAATACGGACCAGCCGCAGCAATACCCACATTGTTCTATTCAATAAAACTGATTGTTGAGTTTTTTTTTTTAATTAAGAAACCAGGGCGGCAGCTGGGAGGATTTTATTACTAAAAAATAAAATTACAAGAGGGGGACAACCACCCGACTTATTGCCGGATATGGAGCCGGACCTTGAAATCCAAAATATTAATCAAGTCCTCAAAAGGTAAAACCATCTAAAAAATAAAATCCTAAAAAAAATAAACCAAAGAATAATCCTATTAAAACTTTTTGTAGCCCAGTTTGAAGTCCTCATTAACCATTAATAATCCAACCCATCCTCCCTATCCTCAGTCCAAGAACCCGCAAATGAAGCCCAAAGTGTACCCTTTAAGGCCCAACCGAGCCCAATCAAAAAAAGACAGGACCCGACCGGGCTCATGAGCAAACCGACCGCACCTAGAAAATGTCCGACCGGACCAGCCCAAGTACCCGACCGGACCATGCCAATCTTCTCGACCGAGCAAAGCTAGTGACTCGGCCGTGCAGTTGCTGCTTGAAAATCCCTCTTTCGACATTAGTAGCACGACCGTTCCCAAAATAAAGCACGACCGTTCTGATCGGCCGAGCAGCTAAAGAAGAGCGGTCGTGCATAAGCTGATTCAATGACCAAACTCTTTGTCATCCCCCCTCGGCCGCGTCAATAAATCCACTCGTCCGAGCATGGCAAAGAGCTCGGCCGAGCACCCCCTGTTCTTAACATTTCACAGCAAAAAACAACAAAACCAAAATTCAACCGAAAATCCCATAACATCTCCATCAAGGGGACTTCAAAATCCAACAAAACCATAACCTTACCATCTTTCAACATAGCAACCACTTTAATCAAACCTTATAGTACTCAATACACTCCGAGGAAGCTCTCTAGATGAATTATAAATCAACATTAACTTATGAACATGAGCCTCAAAATATTCACCAGCAAAGTAATGATACCAACAAAATCTTGCCAGGAGGCTTTCCCCGTAAAACGTTAAAATCCCAGTCTTCAATTAAATTTAATAGCTACTCGAAGAGATTTAAACTTACAGAATTGCAAGTGAGACATAATTTACACATTTTATGACTCCAAACATGATTTTTGTCTTACTGGTAAGACCATCTTTGCTACATCTCAGTTTCTCGAACACTTCCTCAACTGGTATGCTTTCCTGAAATCAAAGAAAAAAAATATCAAAACATAAAAAATGTCAAAACATAAGCAACTTTAGTAGTATAACTACATAAAAGTTGTATATAAGATCATATAGCATAACTCATAATCCTCTCAAGCCTAATTAAATAAAAATATAACTGAAAATGGCATAGAGATATGTCTACAATTTAGCATATTAGTGTACAAAAAATTGACTAATAAAGCGAGTGTTCATTTAGTTAAAAACTGTAGATAGTCAATTAACAATGAAAGATTATTTTTGGAATGGAGGGATTATATGTCAACACATTGCAAAAGAATTAATAACAAATATTCTCAAGGACAGAAGGAGTAATGACAATTATACTCGAGGACGACAATATCACAAACCATTTGCTGCAAGATGCTTCGATACTTTATAACTACAACTTCTGCTTCCGATTGCACTTGAAATACGATAACATCACTCTTAACAAAAGCCTCTAAAATGATTAGATCATTGCATTAAAGATGAATGTTTATAAATTTGGGATTACCTTATAATTTGTGAAAAACTTTTTTATAAACCACATTAGTGGTCATATCGCTCGTTTCACCATCTTTTTCACATATCAAAACTTTCAGCCCCTTTTTGCTTGTAACTCTTGAGATTGCCACATACAACTGCCCATGACTGAATACAGGTCGAGGAAGGTAAAGCCCAACATGAGAAAGCGACTGTCCTTGACTCTTATTTATAGTCATAGCGAAGCAAACATTTAATGGGAACTGCCTACGTTCGAATTTAACAGGAAATTTTGTCATATCTGACGGGCTCAACATCATTCTGGGCACAAACACCTTCATTCCTTTATTCTTTCCTGAAAGCATTCTTGCTTCAACTATATGTTTCCTAGATTTGTAACGATCATTCTCGTTCCGCTGCATAATTCCGAAGCTTGATCAATGTTTCTGAGTAGCATCACTATACACCCAACCTTTAGACGTATGGAATGGTTCGGCAATCCCGAACATTTAATCGTATTTAGAAACTCAACATAAAATACATCCTCGTGGCCAGAAATATCTCCGTCCTCCTTGTTGATGCTATCTGAACTCATATACAACACTTCTTCACCGGGCAACAACGACATAACATAATCATTGATAGTATCTACTATCTCATTAGTTGGTGCCAAAATTGCTCTATCTTGAAAAAATCCATCAACACGCATATTGTGTAATATGTCAGGATACGTGTTTTCAACAATGGTTGCAATAGGATCAGTTGTATCTCTTATCAAAATATCATCAGTTAACTTAATGTCAACTTCTCCATCATTTTCTTCACCAACATCCCCATCTCCTACCCGTAATATCCATTCAGCGAAATTTTTGATCTCTAGAACATCCGAAGAAGAAGAGGAACCTACCTACATTTAGGCAATGAATGAGATGAAACATTTAGTTTCTGCAACAGGGAAATGTAATATGTAAAGAGTTTTAAATTAGATCATTTACCTGCAATCTCATGTTTTTTGTCAATTTCAGGACCTCACACGAATTCCAAAGTTTAGATGAACTGATGGCAGCATGTACAATATCATGTCGGCTTCCTTTAGGCTCAACATGTAATATTTGCCTGAAATCTCCTCTAAACACAACAACTAATCCACTGAAGGGCTTATCAGAGCAACGACCATCATTAGTACGCATGATGTCCCTCAAGCTCTGGTCAAGCGCCTCAAAGCAGTGTTTGTGGGCCATCGGAGCCTCATCCCAAATTATGAGCTTCGTTTTCTTTAGGAGACCACACAAATCAGAACCTGGCTTAATCTTGTTGCAAGTTGAGCTTTCATCGACCTGTATGGGTATGCCAAATCTGGAGTGAGCAGTCCTACCCCTCGGAAGTAGCAACGAAGCTATACCGCTAAAAGCCACCGGAAGAACTATATCCCTCCTACTTAGCAAGGCAGAGCACAGTGTCCTCCATATGAAAGTCTTCCCCGTGCCACCATACCCATACAAAAAGAAAACTCCACCATCTCCTCTATCAATAGCCGTCATGATGTTTTCATAAACCATCATTTGTTCTTCAATCAAACATTTATGTAATCTAGAGTGCTCAGCCTTCATCTCCTCAACATCATACGACATTTCATAGTCATAGCGAAGCAAACGACCAATGGGAACCTCCTACGTTGGAATTTGACAGGGATTTTGTCAAATCTGATGGGCTCAAGATCATTCTAGGCATAAACACCTTCATTCCGGCATTCTTTCCAGAAAGCATTCTTTACTTCAAATATATGTTTTCTTAGATTTGTAACGATCATTCTCGTTTCGTTGCATAATTCTGAAGCTTGATCAATGTTTCTGAGTATCATGACAATACACCCAACCTTTAGACGTATGTAATGGTTCGGCAATCCCGAGCATTTAATTGTATTAAGAAACTCAACATAAAATACATCCTCGTGGCCAGCAATATCTCCGTCCTCCTTGCTGATGCTGTCTGAACTCATATACAACACTTCTTCACCAGGTAACAGTGATATCACAAAATCATTGATCGTATATGTTAAGAGTTTGATATTAGATGATTTACCTGCAATAGGGAAATGTAATATGTTAAGAGTTTGATATTAGATGATTTACCTGCAATCTCATATTATTTTTTTTGTCAATTTTAGGACCTCACACGAATTCCAAAGTTTAGATGAACTAATAGTAGCATGTACAATATCATGTCGGCTTCCTTTAGGCAAAACAGGCAATATCGACCATCAGAAGTACGCATAATGTCCCTCAAACTCCTGTCAAGCGCCTCGAAGCAGTGCTTGTGGGTCATTGGAGCCTCATCTCAAATTATGAGCTTTGTTTTCTTTCCGGAGACCACACACATCATAGCCAGGCTTAATCTTGCTGCAAGTTAAGCTTTTATCGACCTGGATGGGTATGCCAAATCTGGAGTGAGCAGTCCTACCCCTCGAAAGAAGCAACGAAGCAATACTGCTAGAAGCCACTGAAAGAACTATATCCCTCTTGCTTCGCAAGGCCGAGCGCTATGTCTTCCATATGACAGTCTTCCCAGTGCCACCATACCCATACAAAAAGAACACTCCACCATCGTCCCTATCAACAGCAGTCATAATCTTTTTAGAAACCATCATTTTCTTCCTCAGTCAAACATTTATTTCTCCATATTTACTTGAAGCAAGACATGAATATTTATACTACTTGTAATTGTAATTGTAATTGTAATTGTAATTGTAATTGTAATTGTAATTGAGTCATCCATATAAAATACCTAATAACTGCACCTCCTACTTAAACCATGCATGAGACATTACTCTTGCTGTCAATTTTTTCATCAATTGCACAATAGTTGCCTACCTATTAGTACACTATGATGGGAACCAATTTCATAAATAAGAGTAAATATAAATTCACAAAAAAGTCATAAAAATTGGCTTACAAAATAATGTGTCAATAATTTATTAATCTTTTTAATTAGAATGTGCCGTGCCCACAATCAATACAACAAATAAAGTACCGCAACCTCATGTTATATCCATAATTTTATAAACTTCTTTTGTGCCCTACCTATCATCGCCCCATTAATAATCATATTTTTTTTAAAGCAACAACTTCAATTGCATTATTAATATAAAAATAGACGGCACTCTACAAAGGCCGGAGGCTCATCCTAAATATTCATAATAGATCCATTTCTTAACCTACAACAATGGCAATTTTGATATAAATCTTGAAACATACTATCTTAATCCAAGTAAAAACTTGGAAACTGCCTCGATTCAGCATTTAAGAAATCCCCTGTGGAATATATTTTGATTTGAGTACTTGACATGGAGAACCCGGGTAGACGAATAAAGGTCCATCAAACATTTCAAAACCCTCGAAACATCTTTGTGCAGCAAGAACAATGTCATACTTTTTGTTTTGAGGTGATGTGAAATTCGTCATTAAATATTGAATTGCAATTGCACCTAAAATTACAAACAAACAAACCAACATACACACAAACACAAGATCTCACGACGAAGAGAAATCAACGACTCTCACTAAGGAGAGAAATCAACGACTCCCACAAGGAGAGAAATTTTTTAAACATCAAATTAAAAACAAAAAAGTAAAATCTAAAAATAAATCCCTAATTAACTGAATGTAAAGATTTTTTCAAAATGACTACACTCGTGAAACCTCATTATATATTTAAAAAAAAAAAAAAGGATTGGGAAAACTAATTGACTGAATGTAAAGATTTTTTCAATTTTTTTTTAAAAAAGTAATCTTATCAGACTTTGCAAAATATCTTAATGATTCTTTTTGAAATTTCAAAATAGATACTACTATTGTTTCACATGCCATAGATGATTTTGAATTTTAATTTTTTTTCTATGGATAGATGGCTTTTTTGGAGTTGCCGTCCCTTTGGCAAAAAAGAATCAACTTCAGTGCATGGAATTCTTTTGCAAATAAGGAATAGACTTAATCACCTAATATCTAAACCGTCTTATTTTTAAAAGTTGTATTAGAAATTTAAATTGATTTCCATTTTTTTTGAACAAACAATTAAATTGATTTCCATGTATAGTTGAGTTATATAAAGAAAATATTGTAAATAAAGGAAATTACGTCATCCTCCATTGAATAACCGTTATTTAAGTTTCGATATTCTTTCAAAATTTCAAATAATTAAGCCAACATTTTTATTTTATTTTTATTTTTTTGAAACCACAAACATTTTTATTGTTAATTTTGAAAAAAAATCAAATTTCAAATTGATCTATTACTCTAAATAAATGTACTTCATCAATAACGCAGTATCTCACAAGGTATGGTCCTAATATGTCAATCTACCTTAAATATTTATGAGTAATTACTATTAATTTTTTTATTTTATTTTTTGCAAATTGAGCTTACGGCTTGGCTCATTCTTATAATTATATTCTTTGGTCATTTTTTATTATGAGGGTACTTTTGGATGTTCGACTATTTTCACCCAGTTTCGGAATGAAACTAATATATGGGCCACTAAAGAAAATAGGAATATCGAACAGAGGGAGGCCATGAAATGATAAGGAACTGATTGATAAGTAATACTCCTCTATGTCCTGAAAAAATAGTCTTATTTTGATTTTTTATAGTCAATAAAAATAAACTTTTGACAAAGCATTGGTGACGATCTAATCATTCTAGTGAAATTCTAGAATTTGTAATTGATAAATCGTTAATTTAGTTATCAATAATAATTTTTAATATTTCATTGTGATCATTAAATTGACACCAATGTTTGTTCAAAGTTTATATTTGTTGACCATAAAAAATCAAAATTAGACTATATTTCCGAGACAGAGGGAGTATTAATCTATTTTGTACGCAATATTATCTAATTTAATGGACATATTGTCATATCTTATTTATAATAGCATGAAGATTTCCTTAACCACAAAAACATTTTATGGACATTATTGACATATCTTCTATAGTAACATTGTGGTTGCAGACTCTGAATGCAATCGTGTCTTTCTTATATAAGGAGTCAAACTCTCCTTAGTCTACTCCATGAAATACCATAAGTGTAAAATAATCCAATCATTTAAGGTAAGATTATTATCTTAATTGTAGAGCAACGGGCGTGGTCACTTCTAAGTATATTGACCAGCTTCATTCATTCCAAGCAGAAAATGGTTAGATCAAATGCTTCTGAAGGTTGGATGTGAGGCCATTGTTAGCCAGCAATGAATCCATTTCCACGTGGTAGTAACTTCCTACAGATTTAGAAACTTATTCTGATGTTTTTTAATAGAAAACAAATTACCGGATTTTGATAAGTTTGTATACCTTAGATCAAGATGGGCCTTTAGAAGTGGCTTCACGTTGGCATACTTTGGTGCCAATGACTCGAGGCCTACATATCACCTTTCAGAATTTCAATGAAATGTCATCAATAAAAGAAAGCACTGCAAGATTATGTTAACATTAGAAAAAGACAATAAAATGAAAATTAATCATTGCGATTTTACAGTAATACCGAGTATCTATCCAAAAAGACTCATGAATTATGACCAAGAGATGGAAGAACAAATCACGTTCAGTATTTTGGGATTGCAACCATGTTGCATATCTGCATTTTCATTGATTATTAGAGAAGAATGTACATGAAAGTATATGGAATTGAAATCTTGGATCTTACCCCTGTTATTCAACCCCGCTATTGGCATGATCAATCGGAACAAATGGGGTACTTGTTAGAATCCTTCTAAAATATAGGTGTGTTTTAACTAAGAAATATACGAACGAAACACCACATAATCTTTTGGCATTAGCTGTTTGCATAATTTTAGGAAAACATTTAAAACATAACTATATGATCTTTCCAGATGCCGTTTGCATAATTTTAGGAATAGATTTAAAACGCATACTTAATTTTAGTAGAATAGTATAATAGGTAATTAAGAAGATAGTTTTTTTTTTTTTTTTAAATCACAACATTTTTCTGGACAAATTGAAATCCGCCACGTGGCTTTCCACGTCATAATGCCACGTGGCGGGCTGTGGTGCCTAGAATTTCTTCTGCTTTCATATTATATATAGATAGATTATGACGGGTTCACATTGAAACAAATACAATATCGTCACCTATATAACTTTTTTTGTTAACTTCCTTGTGCCCTTAACATTGCTCTTATTATTATGTCTATAACCAACATGGCTCTATATTTATATACCTAGCGCCAACTTAGCTCCAAAGTAACTCCAACAATACGCTAAATCCATCTCCAAAGACAAAAATTTGTATGAGAACACCATAACCCATCTCATAGTAGAGACGGGTCATTTTTGACCCACGGTCTGTTGGGGAATTGGGGGGATCACCGCATCCACTAGCCCATACTAGCCGTCATCAACATGGAGAAAATAATTCAACACATGAATAAAGTAATATGAAAGAACATAAACACCGATGTTTGATAACCCAGTTCATCAACGCATGACTACATCTGGGGGTACTTAGCCGGGATATCATTATAATAATATATGAAGGATTACAACTTTAAGCACATGCACTCACATAGATCTAGCAAGGCTACTCTCCATGAACAATCTCTCATATATATTATATCACCTCCCCAAGAACACACAAACAACACGGTCATGGCCGGGTTGTAGGATCGCCCCCCATGACTCTCCTAGGCCCCCGGCCCCCTCCTAGACACTATTTTGTGGCTCCCTTTGATATCCTAACTTTCTCCTATCAAACACACAATATTATGGACGAATTTATGCTTATATAGGTGTACAGGAAGCCCTAAGTCGTTTGGAAGAGATTGCATCAAAATATGAAACAATGACAAAAAATCTGGATCTGCCCAAGGGGCGGGCGAGCGCCCGGTCCACCAGATTGTCCCTCCCCGTTTTGTATTGCTCGGTGACCCCCCCCCTAGCCCTCCGTAGCAGCTTGTTTCCTCCTCCTTGAACTCCTCTTGACCTCTACCAACTTCCCATGACTTAAACTCCTTCTCCCCTTTGCTTCCTTGTAGTTTAGGACTCCAATCTCAACACGGCCCGAACCCATGACCCGGGGGCATTTTTAATTTTTTTAATATTTTTATTTTGGTATTTTTTCCGGTTTGCCAAAAGTAATCGTTACTATAACTAAATGTACCAAACGTGTTACTTATATGTAATAGTTTGTATACAAAAAAGTAACAGTTTTTTTTTTTTTTTATGTTTTCTTCATTTGCCAAAAGTAAGTTGTGAATATGTGTGTTTGAAATTGGGAATATTCATAGCAACATTTAAAATATGAGAGTCGCCACGCCGTTTTAATTATAGCCAAAACTTTGAGAAAAAGCATGTTAATGGGTTCGGGGGTCAAATTACAACGAGAGAAGAATATTCACGTTATCACTCCTATTGCCCGAATTGATCGGTCTTTCTATCATGATGCGGTGTATGTAGTGTGTTAGTGATTGAGACCGGATCCGAAGATTGCCTACGTTCCTCTCAATGCATAATGAGGGGGGAATTACCTAAAGATTAGGGTTTAGAAGTAGTTCCTAGATCATCCTCGGGTTGATGAACCCTCGATCATCATCGGCTATGAAATAACATGTAATTATGAAGATCGCCACCCTAAATATGGCATAAATAAGGTTTTAATCTAGAATATGATGAATATGCGAAGAACATATTATGAACATATGAATGTCATGAAGAAAATATGAATAAAGATGTTAGGAACATGAATATTATGAAGAACACATGAATAAGAATATTAAGAATATGAATATTATGAATAACACATGAATAAACATATTAAGAATATGAATATTAAAGATCTACATTAGAAATAATGCAAGAACATGAAGAAAAGTTAGAAAACTTACCTTTGTTGGTAAGAAATAACCTTGGATCTTCTTGGGATTCTTGAGAGTGTTTTTGGAGCCTTGAATGACTTGATTTGGAAGCAAAATCGTCACTTGAAAGCTCTAAAATTCGGATCCTAAACCAATAGCATGGGATTGGTTTATATAGTAAACTGAGGGGAAGATCTGACGGCTGAGATCATCTGGGATAAAGGTGGCCGCCTGGCCATGATTGAAGCCGGCGACAAGAGTGGCCGCGTGGCCAAGGTCGACGCGTAGCAAAGTTGGCCGCGTGGCCAATTCTGCTGGCTGACTTGATTTTTAAGCTAGGGTTTCTGCATGGTTTTAAGGAAACCATTTACTACCTATTTTGATAGATTTTGTCATAAATGAGATATTTCGGGAATCCGGGACAAGTCTTTGCAAGGTTTCTAATTCCTATAAAGTCCTTGTATTTTTTGGAAAGTCCTAATAAACTCATTTTCAGGTCGGGTACTAACAGTAGCCCCTCGGCGACGCTTCTTGCAAGGCAATGTGGGGTCGACGATAAATGAAGGATCCGTCTGAAACATGAGTTTCAAAACAGATGAAAGGTAAGGGAACGGCTGAACCTTGACAGGCGACCTACGTATCCGCGTGGGAATCAATCCAAACGTAGTTCAAATCTGATGGGAAATTGGGACTGATTGTCCTCTGATAGGGAGCAACGTCTTCTGCTGGGGAAAATGCACCTGCTGGGGATGAGAGATGACCGCGTCGGTCGGGTGGCTGGACCTTTTTCAGGTTTCCTACGTATCCTCCGAGGAATCAAGCCGGTCGTAGTTCAGAGGGATTAGGGAAAAACGAGCCATCGAACTTCTGCTAGGGATAATAAACCTACGGGCAATATCCTGTATGAAGAACGAACATTCGTTAGGAAATGAAGTCATTTGAAGCAAGAGGGATAATGGGACAATAAAGACTACGTTGTCTAAATAATCCCGAGGTGGAATAATAAACGCTGAGGTAAGCGCAAACAGAAACGCCCGGGTTTCTGCCGATCGCGCTAAAATAATGGATGCTGGATCTTTCGCAAACAGAAACGCCGAGGCTTCTGCCAGTCACGATCGATCTAGGATGCGTATGTCATAGAGGCGCCGAAGTCTCTACAACCATACAAATCCTAAGCAAATATTAGGAAGTGCTAAAATAATAGATGTTAGATCTCTCGCAAACAGAAACGCCGAGGCTTCTGCCAATCGCGATCGATCTAGGATGCGTATGTCATAGAGGCGCCGAAGTCTCTACAACCATACGAATCCTAATAATAGATGCTGGATCTTTCGAAAACAGAAACGCCGAGGCTTCTGCCAATCGCGATCGATCTAGGATGCGTATGTCATAGAGGCGCCGAAGTCTCTACAACCATACGAATCCCAATAATAGATGCTGGATCTCTCGCAAACAGAAACGCCGAGGCTTCTGCCAATCGCGATCGAGCTAGGATGCGTATGTCATAGAGGCGCCAAAGTCTCTACAACCATACGAATCCTAAGCAAATATTAGGAAATGCTAAAATAATAGATGCTGGATCTCTCGCAAACAGAAACGCCGAGGCTTCTGCCAATCGCGATCGATCTAGGATGCGTATGTCATAGAGGCGCCGAAGTCTCTACAACCATACGAATCCTAAGCCAATATACGGTGAAGAATGGAAATTTTAAGAGGCTTCCCGTACCCAAAGATAACGAACATCAGTCAAAATAGCGCTAAGGGCACCTAAAATGAATCAAAGGGGAATGTACTAGGGGTAAAACTGAAATTTTGCATGTGGAGGCAAAGATGATGGATTGTTATGAAGTCGCAAACAGGATGAACTCTCGGGGAGTCACAAAGGTGATAGACTCTCGGGGAGTCACAAGGGTGACGGACTCTCGGGGAGTCATAAAGGTGATAGACTCTCGGGGAGTCACAAGGGACTCTTTTGTGAGTCACAAGGGCAAATGACCTTTAGGGAAACGCGAAGGAGATGGACTCTCGGGGAGTTGCTAATATGGGGAACATGATCTGGGTTCCGCTTATCCTAATTTAGGAGGGAATAAGGCTACGAGCCATTGAGACCAAGGTGTTAAGTAAGGGAAATTTTTCTTGGTTGCCTAGAGGTAGGACCTAAGGCTTTTTAAGGAAAGGGAATAAGGAAGATGGTGATCTCCTAATCTTGAGATAGGGATGCCAAAGATGTCACGGCTTCTTGGGCTTTAGATTATGTCTTGGAGATAATGTGGGTTTCCTAGGCTTACGGGCTAGGGTTTGGAGAGAATGCGACTACCTAGGCTCGAGGCTAGGGTTCGGAGAGAATATGGAAAGGCTATTGTATCCTAGGCATAAGACTAGCGGGGGATTGAGATTATAAATTTCCTAGGTTTCGAGACTAGGGTTTCGGGAATTTGGAAAGGATGTTGCACACAGGGCTTTGGAAATTCCCTAGAACTTGGGCTAGGGTTAAAGAGGATGGTTCTTCCTAGGCTTGAGACTAGGTTTTGGAGAGAATGAAGATTCCTAGGTTTGGGGCTAGGGTTTGGAGAGGTTGAGGTTTGGGAACTTCCTAGTTGTTAGGGTTTCGAACAAGGGTTTGGAAACTGGTGTTTAAGGACCATGACTCTCCTAGGTTTGGGACTAGGGTTTAGAAACATCCTAGGCTTCGAGGCTAGGGCTTGGAGTTGTGGTAGGTTCAGAGGTTACAAAGGCGTTGGCTTTAGACCTAAGGCTGGGAGTTGAAAGGGTTGTGACTTCCTAGGCTTGAGACCATGAACCGTTGGGAAGAGGGATTGCTTTTGTGGAAGGTCCACTAAGCTTGATGTTAGGGTTCACCATTTTCTGGGATTGGTGACTATGGCTTGGAAATGTTCATGGTAACCTAGGCTTTAGGCTAGGTTTTAAGGCTAAGGACTGTAAACTTCCTACGTTTTGAGACTAAGGTGAAGGAGTTTCCTAGGTCTAGGACTGGGGTTTGAAGGGAATGTTGAATCCTAGGCTTGATGATAGAGTTTAAAGAGGATAATTTCTACCTAGGCTTGAGGCTAGGGCTTTAGAAAGAGTGCGACTACCTAGGCTTGAGGCTAGGGTTTAGAGCGAATGCGACTACCTAGGCTCGAGGCTAGGGTTTAGAGCGAATGCGACTACCTAGGCTCGAGGCTAGGGTTTGGGGAGAACGCGACTTCCTAGGTTTGAGGCTAGGGTTTGGAAAGAATATCGACTACCTAGGCTTGAGGATAGAGTTTGGAGGGAATGTGACTACCTAGGCTCGAGGGTAGGGTTTAGGAAGGATGTGGCTACCTAGGATCGAGGCTAGGGTTTAAGAAGGATGTAACTACCTAGGCTAGAGGCTAGGGTTTGTAGAGGATGTGGCCACCTAGGCTTGAGGCTAGGGTTGAGAGAATGTGATTACCTAGGTTTAAGGCTAGGCTTCGGATAGAAGGTGACTACCTAGGCTTGAGGCTAGGGTTTAGAGAGAAGGCGATTACCTAGGTTTGGGACTAGGGTTTAGAGGGAATGCGATTACCTAGGTTTAAAGCTAGGCTTTGAATAGAAGGTGACTACTTAGGCTTAAGGCTAGGGTTTGGAGACCGAAAGCATTTGAAGGTTTGTCTTGGTTTAGACCGAGCAAGTTTGAGGTCTAAGAGTGTTGCGGTTTGGGGCAGGTGAGCTTGATACCTCATGGCTGGATAGGCTCGATAGGTTAGACCTAGGCTAGAGTGCTAGGGTTTAGCTAGGGTAAGACTCAGACATGTGTTAAGGAGACCGGGGCCTAATGGAATGGTAGGCGTGAGATCTAGGAGATCGAAGGCTAGGCAGGGTAGCGTTGGGACATAAGGCTTTCAAGCGGGTAAGTCTTTTGTCCTAGAGAAACCGCGTTATGGGTTAGGACCAAGCAGGCTTGAGGTCGGCCAAGGAGCAACGAATTGGGATTGGATGATCCTAGTACCTAATACGCATGTCGGGCTTGGATCCTAGAGTGTTTGAAATTTTAGGCTAGGTGCGAACCATAGGTGCGGGAAATTGTTTTGGATATATGACCATGTTGGCACTTTAGGTAAAGGGATTGAGTGTCCAAGACTTTGCTTGAGTACAATAGGTACCTAAGTTGGATTGGGTATGCTTAGGTCCTAAGTTTGTCTCAGAGGTCATTGCGCGTGACCAAGCTCGTTCGGCGATTGCGAAGGTGGGTTTGGTATGGGACCAAAGGTGTTAAGCGTACAATTTTTGACTGGACGGGTTTTGATATCTTTATGGCATATCACGGTACGCGGGAGGTCCTATGCGTTCGAGCACGTTTGAGGTTTGGACTCGTGGGGAAGAAAGGTTTGAGATCCATGGAGTTCAAGGGTGGACCTTGTAGGTGGCAAGGTTTGGACTCGGCTCGGATTAAGTAGGTTAGAGACCTAAGGGGTTGAAGGTCAGACTAGGAAGTCTTTTAAAGCTAAGGAGAAACATTAGGTTTAAGAGTGGCAGGGCTATGGTTTGGGTATGACGGTAGGCGTAGATGGCATTGTTTTGGTTGGACCAAGTAGGCTTGGGAACTAAAGAGTTCTAAGGGACGAGCTCTAAGGTTATAGACTTAGAGGGTAGACAGTTTTGTGATCTAAAGGGTTTAGGAGTTGAGACCTGAGGTGTGAATCGGATATGCTAGAGACCTATAAGGTAGGTGTTTGGCGGCCTTGCATGGACTTGGGATCTAAGGGATCGTTCAACAGGTTAGACTGGGTAGATCTAAGAATCTGGACCTAGGATGATAAGAGAGCTATGGCCTAGATAGGGTAATGACGAGTATGTGTTGGTAGGTTTGAGATCTAGGAGATCGGGTAGGCTTGGGACCGGTAGGTTCGGGACCTAATGGTTCATCCTAAGGACTTGGCTTTGGCCAACCGGTTTAAGGTTTGAAGGTCTGGGTAGAACCGGTTTAAGGCCTAAGGGGTCATGCTACAAACTTGCGGAAGGTCGAACTAAGGGGTTATGATGTAATCTAGGTAAGACTCACCGGGTAGGTTCGGGACCTAAGGAGTTATGGTGTAACCTAGGTAAGACTGACCGGGTAGGCTTGGGACCTAGAGAGTTGAGGGTTTAGTCCTAAAGGTTCCCTAAGGTGTAGGAGATAGGGTAAAGGACCGAGTCAACTCTGGGAATCACATAGATGGGTCCCGGACGGACCGAAGATGTTTTTACAATTTTGTGGAGACCGAGAATGCGGGTTTATAAACAAAGTGTCGGGGAGGAGAAAACATTATGAAAGTGTTATGATCTTATACAGATGCCTTATAATTAATTATGATTCTAATCAATCCAAATAGGTCGTCGCGTGCCGAGTTTGACGATGAGGGGTGCCCTTCTTCTAAGTGTATCCTTGTTGGGACCTCGGTATTCTCCGAGAAAACACATAGTCGACCCATTCTGTTGGGGAAGCCCCAGTTCGATAAGGGTGTAGAGAGGGGTATCCTACCTCCTTTAAGACGCACCCTTTTTTCTGCCTAGACCGCCCTTTCGGGTTTTCAATCTAGCGGGCATCTCTTTTGCGTCATTTTTTTTTTTTTTTTTTTTTTGAAAATCATTCAGTCGACTAAAAAAAGGAAAAATAATTGTTTAAACATGCGGGGGCATTTTGGTGATAGTGAGAGGGAGAGAGAGATAGTACTCGCATTTTGACTCTTTGGACAATTGAGTGTATATAAAAGGAAGGAAGCCCATGCTTGACAGAAAGTAAGTGTTTAGCTCTTTCCTAGATTGTAGAACAAAAGACTTGTCGAGACATTTGAAAATTGTTTTATTCAAGATTCTCATTTGATTGCTCGAGAATGGACCTCGTTGATTAGTTAATGAGTTATGGTTAATTGGTAAACAAGTAGCCTCAAATTAATATATGTTTTGATCAATTGTGAGTGAAGAAGTCAGGAGTAGAAATATGGGGGAAGAGAGAAGAGAAAGAAAATTGGCTCGAGGTGGGTTGTGTATATTTTGGACCGAACCGGGAGGTTGCCTACGTTCTCCTCAAGGTGAGGAGCTCAGGTCCGCGTAGTTCGGGGATGACCCGCTTGACGATGGTGTCGGGTTTCAGTGGGTATGTGTGGGAGGAAAGAAAAGAAAGAAAGTTGGCCCAAGGTAGGTTATGTTTGGCTTTGAGTGGTTGCCCGGTTGACGATGAAGTTGGGTTTTGAGTTTAGGGGTGTGAGGTTCGTTTGAGGTGAGTTGTTCTTTGTAGCTCATTGCGGTGGATTACTCCTTTGTAGTTGTTGCAGTGGATTGCTCCATCGTAGTTGTCATGGGTTGCTGCCGTTTATCTACTTTGTAAGGAAAGAAGGGAAAATAGAACATTTGAGGTGAAAAGAAAATGAGACTTTTACTTTTCCATGGTGATAGCCCCTTCTATTTTTCTTTTTTATTTTATCTCTTTGTGCACACCCTTTTTTTTGCCTAGGCCGCCCTTTCGGGTTTTCAACCTAGCGGGCTTCTTTTTGTGCAATGCTCTAACTTTTGCCTAGGTCGCCCTTTTGGGTTTCAACCTAGCGAGCCATATTTTTTTTTTTTTTTATATTTGTACATGAAACATTGGGCAAGACAAGCCCCTAGTTTGCTTTCGCCTCTCTCGATTGCGAGGTAGCTTCCTTATAGTTCAAGCGGCCTTTTGCTGGCGGCGGGCATCCTAGCCCCTTGATTTATACCGGTAGAGCTCCATCGGATTATCACGTGGCACCTATTAAAGGCATGAATGACCTCGTACATTCCCTTTTATATTTGCGATGGGATACGGACAGCCCCGGTGTATCGGCATGTAGTACTTATGAAGGGAACAAACAACCCTTAAATTGTGGCAGCATGGATGTCTATTTGATGATGAGCAACCGCAGTCCATGACCGCATGGAAAAGGGGTCTGATGGTGGGATGAGAGGCGTATGAGGATAGTGTATGGGAGAAGGTGTATAGAGGTAGAATGTAGAGAGAAGAGAAAGTGATTCGTTCATCCCAATTGATCGAAGCATTTGTTATTTTGAGATTAATCGTTTACTTAGTTATGTGAATGGTTTGTGGGTCCATTTACCTTTTAATGAGTCGTCATTAATGAGTAAGATTAAGATTAATTCATCATATAAAGATATAGCAATCAAGCGAAAATGGTGAATAAGACAATTTTCATGAAATTGATATATGCAAGCTTATGTCTCAAGTCTAGAGAGAAAAGAAAAGAAATAAAGACCTTTTTATTGGAACTAAAAGATTTAAACTGACTAGTCCGGGGTGGACTTTTACTTAAAGAAACAAAAATCGTCCAAGGTGGACTTTTGACTAAGGACACTCTAGAACCTACGAAGACTGAATGACCCTTTTCTTTTCTTTTATTTAAAGGAGGTAGCCCCAATTTCCTCTTTTGCCTATGCCCATGTATTCCGTTGGCGGGTGATGGCTCCGCTGTCAATGAGGCTTTGAATCTTTCTCCTCAATTGGAGGCAATCTTCGGTGTCATGCCCAATGTACTGGTGGTATTGGCAGTGTTTGGAGGGATCCAAGCCTTGCTTCACCCTACTTGGTTCATAGTTGAACAAAGGAGACAACTTGCCGGCTTGAACTAGACTTTTGAAGAGTTTGGCTAACGGCATACCCAAGTCATTGTACTCGCGTTCGTCCTTCCGAACTGTCTTTGAGGGTGGTTTAGGTACTGGTACCCCTTGTTGATGAGTAGTCATAAGAGGCATCCCGACGGGGAAAGTCTGTGGCGGCCCGTACATTTGAGGAGCGTACGGGTGTTGACATTGAGCAAGAGGGAGAACTCGGCTGAGGTAATCATAAACGCCACGAATGTCAGACAAATGGCGCCTCTCGATATCTCTTAGGATCTTATGCATCTCCTTCTGAAAGTGTGTTGCTTGCTCGTTGAGAATGGCCTCGAAGTGGGATGCTTACTTACTGAGAGCAGTACCGGTGTAGAGGATTGTCTCGGGATCTTGGGTAGCAGCTTTAGTTGAAACTTCGATGTTCCTTGCAGCCGACATGATGCAGAACTCTAGTCATGAAAGAATTAAGCCTCTTAGTTGAATTAAATTAGATTCGTATTTAATGATAAGGCATCGTTATAAAATCATTTTTTGGAAAAGAGTCGGTCTCCACATTTTTGAAAAGCATTTTGGTAAAAAATTGAAAGTTTGACCGGGCCGAAGTTGCCTACGTTCCCCTTATCATGAGGGAGAGGTCCCACACAATAAGAGGCTCAGGTCGCCGTAGTTCGAATCAAGTTAGACTTTTAAAAAGAGGTGAGAGGTGACCATAGGGGTCAAGAAGAGGGAGACGACTAGGTCCTTGGCCAAGCATGGGTGAAGAAGACCTATAGGATTCGGGTAAGGCTTGACTTACGGTTTGACCTAAATTTGACCTAAGGTTTGACCTAATGTTTGAGACAAGAAATGATTCAAGCTAGGATGCGACGATAATGGTGGGTTGACCTAGATAGGTAAAGGATAGGTCGACCTAAATGAGAAGGGTTGAATTGACCTATATGGTGAATGAATCAAGATAGCGGGTTGTAGCGGTTTTGCCTATGGGATGATCTAAGCGGGATAGACATGGTTTGACCTAAGCGGGTCTAAGGTTGACCTATTCGGGTTGTTGGACTAAGGAAGGTTGGAGATTGATGTAGATGGATCCAAGATAGGTAAGTCGACCTAAGCGGGTCACGGGGTGACCTTGACGGGTCAAAGGTGAAGGGGTAGTTTTAACCTAAGACGGACAAGTTTGACCTAAACGGGTTGACCTAGGTTGGTCTGGACGACGGTGGGTCAAATAATGACCTAGGAGGGTCAAGATGACGGTTTGACCTAAGCGGGTTAAGACCAAAGGTAATTGGGTTCACCTATGGAATCAAAGATTGACCTAAGAGGTCGAAAACGGATAAGGTTGACCTAGGAGTCCAAGTTTGACCTAAGAGGTCAAAGGTGATTGGGTTGACCTAGGCGGTCAAAAGTTGACCTAAGAGGTCAACGGGTGATAATGTTGACCGAGGGGGTCAAAGGTTGACCTAAGAGATCAAAGGTGATAAGGTTGACCTAGGAGGTCAAGGGTTGACCTAAGGGGTTGGAGGTGATAAGGTTGACCTAGGAGGTCAAGGGTTGACCTAAGGGGTCTGAGGTGATAAGGTTGACCTAGGTGGTCAAGGGTTGACCTAAGAGGTCGGAGGTTGATAAAGTTGACCTAGGGGGTCAAAGGTGATAAGTTTGACCTAGGAGGTCAAGGGTTGACCTAAGAGGTCGGAGGCGGATAAAGTTGACCTAGGCGGTCAAGGGTTGGCCTAGGAGGTCAAAGGTGGATGAGGTTGACCTATGGGGTCAAAGGTTGACCTAGGAGGTCGAAGGCGATAGGGTTGACCAAGGGGGTCAAGGGTAGACCTAAGAGGTCAAAGGCAGATAAAGTTGACCTATGGGGTCAAAGGTTGACCTAGGAGGTCGAAGGTGATAGGGTTGACCAAGGAGGTCAAAGGTTGACCTAAGAGGTCAAAGGGTGATAATGTTGACTGAGGGGGTCAAAGGTTGACCTAAGAGGTCAAAGGTGATAAGGTTGACCTAGGAGGTCAAGGGTTGACCTAGGAGGATGAGGTTGACCTAGGGGGTCAAAGGTCGACCCAAGAGGTCAAAGATGATTAAGTTGACCTAGGGGGTCAAAGGTTGACCTAAGAGGTCGAAGGCGGATGAGGTTGTCCTAGGGGGTCAAGGGTAGACCTAAGAGGTCAAAGATGATAAAGTTGACCTAGGGGTTAAAGGTGATAAGGTTGTCCTAGGAGGTCAAGGGTTAACCTAGGAGGTCGAAGGTTTGACCTAAGAGGTGAAAGGCGGATGAGGTTGACCTATGGGGTCAAAGGTTGACCTAAGAGGTCAAAGGCAGATGAGGTTGACCTATGGGGTCAAAAGTTGACCTAAGAAATCGAGGGGTGACCTAAGAGGTCGAAGGTGATAGGGTTGACCTAGGAGGTCAAGGGTAGACCTAAGAGGTCAAAGGCGGATAAAGTTGACCTGGGCGGTCAAGGGTAGTGTAGACACCCCGCCTTGGACCTCTCACCCCGATTGCATACAAAGTATTTTTATTTAACTTATTTTTGTTGATTTCTGTTACTTCGGTTAAGTTCCTAACTGATTCCGTTAGTTTTGGACTAAACTGCATAACAGAGTTAACTTTTAGGGTCATTCTGTCATTCTGTCATTTTTCACCCGCGGGCTCTTCCGCCACTGCCAGTGAGCCGCGCGCGCGTCCCGCCCCAAAATCCGGACCCGCGCGCTTCCCACTTTGGCAGTAACGGATTGCACCTTATTTCCTTCCCTTTTCTTATTTACAAACATCTTTTCTTGATCACAAAAACCATCTTTTTACATCCACATTCATCCCCCCTTTTCTCATTAACTCCCAATCCCAAATTCTAAGCCTTTTCCCAAAAAACTAATATTTCTTTCATTTATTATTTGATTTCTTTTATTTCTTTTATTTTTCTTTTATTCATTTGTCTTATTTGTGATTGGCCCATTCCATTTCACATGGATGACCAATTTCCCTCCATCATTTCCCTATCTTTTTTACCTATAAAAACCATCATCTTCTACCTTGGAAAAGGACTTCTTTTTGGACTCCAACCTTGATTCACCAACTACATTATACACGAATTCTCCCAACAAGAGTTCTTAGTAACAAGACTCTACACAAATTGTTCTACAACAATTTCATCACAACAACAACACTTTCAAGTCAAGGTTCCAAGTCCTCTTTCTCAAGGTACAACTCCATTTTCTTCCTTTGTTTTCTTCTTCTTGATGTATGCAATCCCCATTAATGGGACATGACCAACATGACTACTTCACATATTGAAGTTAGTTAAGGTTATCTCCCTACATTTTAATCTTAACTTTAATTCACCATGTTAATTTCTCTTCATCTCTTAATGTAATTCCTTAACATTACTTGTTACATGTAATCTTTATCATTAAATAAATAAAACAATTCTATTTTATTTCCCCTTTATTTCCTCTTTTCTTCTCATCACAATTGTTAGCACCTTTCTATTTAATTAATTGAAGGACATGTAAATATTAGAACACCAATAGTAGCAAGACCCGCGTAAGCGGGGCGTAGTGGGTGTTTAACTACTTCCCACTCCGTCACCTAACCCCCGTACCCTTCTCTCCCGAATCTCTGGTTTTGTACATAAATTAGGCTATTTCTAGGTTTTTCTTATGTTCCTTTAAAAACATAGGTGGCGACTCTAAACAATCTAAAACAAGTTAGACATCCTAGGATAATTCACCGCTCTAGCCAAGCCGTGGTTCCCCGGGGTATCTACAGGTAGACCTAAGAGGTCAAAGGTAGATAAGGTTGACTTAGGGGGCCAAAGGATGGTGGAATTTTGACCAAAGCGGGTCGAGATGAAGGGTAGACCCAAATGGATCGCAATGATGGGTAGGTAACCTAGATAGGCCAAGATGAGGAATTTTGATAGATGGCCCAAGGTGTGAGTGATGGACCTTAGAGGTCGCCTAGATGCAATGCACATTTTATTTTGCGAAAAGTTTTGCATTTATTTACATCCTAAATGGTTGGTCTAAGGAGTGTCCTTATCTCTATGTGTGGGTTGACACGGGTATGATAAAAGGTTCCCACCGCTCGCGGAACGTACACGGTGAGTGGAGTAGACGAGTGACTCGAAAAGAGGGCGGCAGTAGCGCACAAATTCCCACACATCGAATACTCCGGGTGATAGGGACATGTGCAGTGCTGACACGGACTAGTGGTAGTGTGTGGCAAGAAACTAATTCTTTTTAAGGAGAAAAGAGAGAAGTTTTTAATGATTGAATGATGCTATGCAATGCAATGCAGGAGAAGGAAAATAATGTACAAGGGAGCATAGCAGAGTTTTGTTTGACCCTAATACTAAGACGAAAACAACAAAGGTACAAGGATACAAGGTATATACAAAGTACAAGTATTAACATTGCGGGGTGCACGGGTGCATGTGTAAACATGGCAAGTATGTGAGGTGCATGTATAAACATGGCAAGTGTGTGCATGTGTAAACATGGCAAGTATGTGTAGGGTGCATGTGTAAACATGGCAAGTGTGTGAGGTGCATGTGTAAACATGGCAAGTGTGCGTGAGGTGCACGTGTAAACATGGCAAGTGTGTGCATGTGTAAACATGGCAAGTGTGTGCATGTGTAAACATGGAAAGTGTGTGTAGGGTGCATGTGTAAACATGGCAGGTGTGTGCATGTGTAAACATGGCAAGTGTGTGCATGTGTAAACATGGAAAGTGTGTGTAGGGTGCATGTGTAAACATGGCAGGTGTGTGTAGGGTGCATGTGTATACATGGCAGGTGCATGTGTAGGGTGCATGTGTAAACATGGAAAGTGTGTGCATGTGTAAACATGGCAGGTGTGTGCATGTGTAAACATGGCAAGTGTGTGCATGTGTAAACATGGCAAGCATCATGATGTGACGAAAGTTAGACCCACTAAGTTTGAAAAAGTTTCAAAGCAGTCCCCAGCAGAGTCGCCACTGTGAATACGTGTGTTTGAAATTGGGAATATTCATAGCAACATTTAAAATATGAGAGTCGTCACGCCGTTTTAATTATAGCCAAAACTTTGAGAAAAAACATGTTAATGGGTTCGGGGGTCAAATTACAACGAGAGAAGAATATTCACGTTATCACTCCTATTGCCCGAATTGATCGGTCTTTCTATCATGATGCGGTGTATGTAGTGTGTTAGTGATTGAGACCAGATCCGAAGATTGCCTACGTTCCTCTCAATGTGAGAAGCTCAGGTCAGCGTAGTTCGAGGAGAATTTAGAATAGGCAGAAGAATCGGGATCATGCATAATGAGGGGGGAATTACCTAAAGATTAGGGTTTAGAAGTAGTTCCTAGATCATCCTCGGGTTGATGAACCCTCGATCATCATCGGCTATGAAATAACATGTAATTATGAAGATCGCCACCCTAAATATGGCATAAATAAGGTTTTAATCTAGAATATGATGAATATGCGAAGAACATATTATGAACATATGAATGTCATGAAGAAAATATGAATAAAGATGTTAGGAACATGAATATTATGAAGAACACATGAATAAACATATTAAGAATATGAATATTAAAGATCTACATTGGAAATAATGCAAGAACATGAAGAAAAGTTAGAAAACTTACCTTTGTTGGCAAGAAATAACCTTGGGTCTTCTTGGGATTCTTGAGAGTGTTTTTGGAGGCTTGAATGACTTGATTTGGGAGCAAAATCGTCACTTGAAAGCTCTAAAATTCGGATCCTAAACCAATAGCATGGGATTGGTTTATATAGTAAACTGAGGGGAAGATCTGACGGCTGAGATCATCTGGGACAAAGGTGGCCGCCTGGCCATGATTGAAGCCGGCGACAAGAGTGGCCGCGTGGCCAAGGTCGACGCGTAGCAAAGTTGGCCGCGTGGCCAATTCTGCTGGCTGACTTGATTTTTAAGCTAGGGTTTCTGCATGGTTTTAAGGAAACCATTTACTACCTATTTTGATAGATTTTGTCATAAATGAGATATTTCGGGAATCCGGGACAAGTTTTTGCAAGGTTTCTAATTCCTATAAAGTCCTTGTATTTTTGGGAAAGTCCTAATAAACTCATTTTCAGGTCGGGTACTAACATAAGTACTTATTATAACTAAAATGTAACGAACGTGTTACTTATATGTAACAGTGTTTATACATGATTGTAACACATATGTATAGAAAAGTAATAATTCAACCATTTACACTTTAGAACTAACAACACTTGTGTTAGTTACATTGTAAAAATAAGAAAATAACAATTTTTATAAACGAATGTTACATTTTACTTGTATAATAACATTGTAAAACAGTTACGTTTACTTGTATAATAGTATATCCATATGTTTTCAAATAACAAGTTACAATGAGTTCAATTTATTATGATACATGTAAAAGTATTACATTATCTATAAAAATCTGTTACAATTTCATCTACCAAAGTGTTACATTTACTTGTACAAATAATTACATTCATGTATATAAGTTGTTATTTTTAAATGTAACTTTCTTTCAAAAAATAAAATCAAAATACTCAAAAATAAAAAATATTATGGAAAAACACTATTACATTTCAGTATAATGATAATTACATTTAGTTATTGTTAGTGTTACACGAATTTATAGTTAGTATTACAGTTGAAAGATGAGTAAAATGAGTTTTTTTTTTTTTTTTGTAAAACTGGTGTTACGTTTACTTATAAACAATGTTATTTTATAAGTAACAAAGTTGTCACATTTAGTTATACTAAGTATTACTTTTGAGTGGGGCATGGGTTGAGATCCTACGCATCGCGAAAAATGTTATACACGGGTCATGGATCGACTCGTCTCTTCTATGAGACGGATCTAGGTGTTCTCATAAGAGACCACCTTATCTTCAAATTTGGTGCATTCATTTTCTCCCTCTAAATATGGCGCAGCTTTATAAGTTGTGCTATAGTTTTTTTTCCTCTTTATTTATATATGCTCCTTCTCTCTCAAAATAATTACTCATTCCATCTCAAAATAAATATCACATTTGCCTTGTAATTGTTTTCCAAATAATATACTTTTCTTATTTGTACATTGCTTGTACAATGATAAAATGCACTAATTAATTATATATTTTTTCTTTGATTTTTTTTTAGTTTTTTTTTTAGTTAAAAATGCATATTTATTTGGGGATGGGCCAAAAATGAAATACGACATATTATGGAACATAAGAAATACTAAAACAAATGAAATTAACATCATTTTCATGCCGTATTAATTAATTTACTACAATTTAGTAATAACATAATAATTAATGTAAAACATATTAAATAAAAT
The DNA here is from genome assembly GCA_026119855.1 of Campanula takesimana. Taxonomy (NCBI): domain Eukaryota; kingdom Viridiplantae; phylum Streptophyta; class Magnoliopsida; order Asterales; family Campanulaceae; genus Campanula; species Campanula takesimana. Next base: position 335,489 of record JAOWBW010000665.1, on the reverse strand, counting down.
GAAATAATAAGAATATTTTAAGAATATAGTTTTTTGATGTAAGATTTGAAGTATGATGATTGGAAATGATAGTAGATATTTAGTGAAACTAAAGAACTATTGCAATTCTTACATCAAACCATTTAAGATATTCTTATTCCTCTGCATTTGATTTTTTTTTTCCAAGAAAAGCATTTGTTTTTCGTTTTATGGCTTGTTTGGTAGAGCGGTGCGTTCAAAATGAATTAAAGTGAAACAGATTTTTGCTAACTAAGTGTTTTTTGAGTGGAACTTTTTAAAAATAGTAGCCGTTTTTAGCCGCTCCAAATAGTAATGTTAAAAAAAAAACTCCGTTTTTAAAAATGCTCTCTCGGTCCCAAGATGATCTTCGCGTTTGACTATTCAAACTTTTTAAGGATATGAACACTTGCTTTGCTAGACATGTTTTGTTTATGCGCTTTTAAACCTAAATTGTAGAAATGTTAAGAAGACAATGAAAAATACAAATAAGAAAATCATTTAGGGATGGAGGGAGTATATGTTTTCCAAACCGTGCACCAGACTCCTTATACGATTTGAAACTAGAGGCCCGTTCGTTGAAAAAAATCTAGTCCAAAATGTGGCCAGGCGTCCATGTCACAAGTACATGGGGAATTCCCAAAATGTAAATGGCCTATTTCTTTAATTAAAGAATCAGGCCCAATAAAGCGAGTCTTTTTCGGCCCATTAACCAGACTTCTGAACCCTAGACCTTATAATCGCAGAGAACAATAAAAGGCCAGCGGCTCAAATTAGGGTTTTACCTTCCTCCATTTCCATCTCCAGTTCAAGCTTTTCCAGAGAGAGGAGACAAGATGCCGGCCGGACATGGATTGAGGTCGAGAACCAGAGATCTGTTTGCTCGTGGATTCAGGAAGAAGGGTACCATCCATCTCTCAACCTACTTGAGAACCTACCATGTCGGCGACTACGTCGATATCAAAGTGAACGGCGCCATTCACAAGGGTATGCCTCACAAGTTCTATCATGGCCGTACCGGTCAGGTCTGGAACGTCACCAAGCGTGCCATCGGTGTTGAAATCAACAAACAGGTCTCCTCTTACTCTCATTCCCTTCTTAATTCTCTCTCCAGATTGTAATCGATGAATGATTTTGTTGAGTTTGTTCTATCTAAATCTAAGCTTTTTCTATTTTTTAAATATGCATTGATCATGATTATTTCTCAGTTGTTTATTTATTCCGATTTATTTGATGTTTGTTTTATGAGATTGCCAATTTGAATGTTATTTAATTTGTTCTTTTTCGTTATTTTGTAATTGCTTACAAGATTTATTAGCTGCTAAAATTTGTTTATGCTTGTATATATATTGGGTGCAGTATGCCTATTTTTTGGTTGATTCTTTAACTGGTATTTCATATAGAATTTGTTTCATGATGTATTTCATTATAATCAATTTGGGGTAGAAACTGAGTTGGTATGTTGCGATAGCTTAGGCATTTGGGATCAATATTTAACTAAATCTGGTGTTCTGAGATCATTTAATCAATTAATCAGGGTGCTCCCCGATACGATAGTTGCTTCCGTTCTGCCTCAAAAAAAAATTAGGACATGGATATGAACTAATCTATACACAGTTGTTGCTTGTATTCTGGGTCAAAACATGTTGGGACATTGGCACATAAACTATGGTTGTGTTGTGTTGTGTTGTTAGTGTTTCGCAATTGCTCACCAGGGCTTAAAATAAATGCTTTGGGTAGTCCAAGCTCAATTCAGCACCATTTTCTATGCGAATTATTATTGAACTCTATTCACTAATGCTCCATCCTTCCCGAAATGATCTTCACATTTGACAAATCAAACTTTTTGAAGATATGAACACTTGCTTTGTTAGCCATTTTGTGTTTATGCACATTTAGGCCTAAATTGTAGAAATGTGAAGAAATTTTTGGGACAATGGACAATTTTAAATAAAGATCGTTTTCGGGACAGGGGGAGTAGTTTAATTTGAGCGACAAGAACACTTAAGATGAGGTCCGTTGTTCAAAATTCGGTGGGAGATAGATAGTTATGTATAATTCATTCCTTATGGGAGTCCATGTACTGTGTAATCAAAGTGTTTAGTTGGTTCTACATTCTAGTCCTTGTGCCCCTTTCTATTAGCAATTGTGAGGACCAAAGTAATTACTAACTCATTTTGTATGTAACTGAATCCAGGTGGGGAACAGGATTATCAAGAAAAGAATTCATGTGCGTGTAGAGCACGTAATGCCATCAAGATGCACAGAGGAATTCAAGCAAAGGGTGAAGAAAAATGATCAGCTTAAGGCTGAGGCCAAAGCTAAGGGTGAGGTGATCAGCACAAAGAGACAGCCATTGGGACCTAAGCCCGGTTTCATGGTTGAAGGCCACACCTTGGAAACCGTCACTCCCATCCCGTATGACGTGGTCAACGATCTCAAGGGTGGTTATTAGTTTTTTTTTTTTTTTTTTCAGATTGGATTTGATCAATGTTCTATGAACTTGTTAAGCCCGGAAGGGTTTGCTACTTTTTGTTTTGCGGTTGCATTGGACTTAGAATGGATATGCTTTATTTTAGTACATTAGCAGACCTGTTTTATTCAAATGAGAGTGCTATTAAAGTCTGCTTTTTAATTCATTCATACTCCCTTTCATCCGTTCTAGAAAGATAGTAACTTATGGTAGTAAATATAAGTGAAATTTAATCAAATTTTTTGTAACAATTTTATCTCTTAGTGAAATTCAAATACAATTGTACTTATTGATTTATATCAACAATATTTTTTAGAAAAAAATATTAGGAGAATTTGATTGTCTTAAATATTTGGTTAAAGTTTACTTGTGACTTTAAATCAAATAAGACTATATGTCTATATCTGACAGTGTGTTTTATTTGTTTGTCTAATGTTTATATGATATCATTGTTAAATTGAACTAATTATATTTCTTTATTTTGAAAGCAACAATTATTTTAAGAAGAAACATAAAAAAATGTACAAAAGTTATTACGAAATAAATGGTGTATATATCTAGGAACATTCTTCTTCCTAATTTTTTCCATTAGCGATGTTTCATCAACGAGGGTCCTCAAAGAATGATCGAGTGGTAGAGCTAAACTTCACAATGTGTAAGACTTTGAGTCTATTCGAATCCTCTTACAAACATTGACAATTTCTCCGAATGCCAGTAACTTAAGAGATACTACTAAAACTAAACAACAATTGTACCAAATTAACTACTCTCTTTTTGACGATATAATATGAAGAGCACTTATTCATCAATTTGGAGGTAAACAAGTATATCGACAAATGCAAGTCAAGCCAGTACAAGTCCCTGCCCCTGCGCGATGCATCATACAATCATCGGCACATCTGTTTGTGTCGCAACCATTGAGATAAAGATCTTCGCTGCATTTACGTAGAAAATCTGTTTCAAACTTCTTAGACACAACTGAAATCAAAGAGGATGATATATATAGATCAAAAAACAAGTTGGAAGAAGCTGTAGAAGTAAGAAAAAACACATGAATGAATACTTCATTATTATCATACCAGTTGAACCATCATAATAACAATACTGATTATAAGAAAATAAAATAAATCGAAGAACTTGAAGAAGTGAAACAAGAGAGAATGAGAACCTGTGCTAACTAGTAGAACAAGGAGAAGGAAGCTCCAAGAAAATTTTGCCATTTTCAAATTGAGTTAATGTGTGCAATTTTTATGAGTCAACTTAATTGCTAATTATAGTAGAAAGATGGATTAATTAGTAAAAGATATTTTGGTCACAAATCATTAATTAACTACCATTTGCTCAAGAAAATCATTTCTTAATTACAATTTGTTCAAGAATATATCATTATTTAACGACCACAAAACGACTAGTATATCTTGGTATTTCAAAATGGCATCTCTTTGTTTTTCATGGTGGAGTTTGCATCCGTTAAGACTTTTCTTTTTCTTTTAACAAAGAAGAAAGATATTCATTATCAAGCATACGAATAAAACCGATTACACTCCACAATAATTAGAGGCTCACTCCAAACACAATGAGTACTAAACTGGCGGACAATCTTACACAAATAGTATGCGTAAGTATAAATGAATTATTTGAATCAGTTGAAGATTTGTTAGCAGCCACTAAACCCCCAACAATAATTTTTTTCAACTTTCTTTTCTCTCTTTTTTTTTTTTTTTTTTTTTTTTGATTTAGCTCAAGATAAATCTTCATAAATTTTCATAGCCTCTCCTTCTACTGTATCTTGGACAGACTAACACGGGCATTCAGTAAATCTCCACATGAAAATTTTTGAATTTGAAAGCACGTAAAATGAAAGCATTCAAGTCGGCAATAAGTGTCAAACTAAACATCTCGGACATGAGTACAAAAATTGCAAACATCGTATAAAAGTTCTCAACACGATAAAGATAAAACGAAAGCTCTCAAGTCTCAATGAAGAGTTGGAGAATTTGTGAAATTTAAGTACAACAAGGAAGAAAGCTCCAAGAAAATTTTGCCATTTCAAATTGAGTGTGTACAATTTTTTTATCCATCAACTTAATTGCTAATTATTCTACAAAGATGAATTAGTTTTTCTTTTTTTGTGTGAAACGACAAAGATGAATTAGTTAGTACTAGATATATTGGTTGCAAATCATTAGTTAACTACCATTTGCTCAAGAAAATCATTAATCAACTACCAATTGCTCTTTTCAAAAAAAAAAAAATTGCCAATTGCTCTCTTCACACAGACATGTGTTGGTATTCCGCCACGTGTATTCTAGGGAATTTGGGGTCATGCATACAAACTGCACAGCGTAAGATTGTTAATTTTTTTAATGTTCACAAATGAAAGATGTTACTCCCGTACGATCTTCATACTTTTTTCGTTGTCATTTGCAATATCAGCGAAAAAAATATGAAAATCATTTTGGAACGGAGGGAGTATTGGTATGGGGGTTAAAACAAAATTATGCATTTATTGAGTATTCAGATGGCCAAAATAAAAAATAAAAAAGACTTATGTGTAGTGTTGTGGAAAAGACCCTCCAACACCCAAGCAAACCGCAAGAAATCACCGCACCACAAACAAACACAAGAAATAATAGAGCAAAGCAAAAGACAAAAGAACACAAGAAATTGTTTACCCAGTTCGTCAATATATTTGACTACGTCTGGGGGCACTACCAAGCCAGGATCTTGCACTATAATATGTAAATCTGGAGTTACAATGAGTATGGGGCGGAACATTGCTTAAATACATGACTTGGAATAAGACCTAAACCTAAACATATGAGAAAACCCGAAAAAACTGCTATTCCCCGAATTCAGGTCGCGGCACCAGGCGCCCGCCTGGTACCATCCAAGCGCCCGCCTGAATTAAATTCCTGGAGACACGAACGTACTGCCCTCTTCAGGCGACCGCCTGGTGAGCACCAGGCGCCCGCTCGCTCCCCTGCAGAATTTTCTTCTCTTTGTTTCCTTTTAAGATCTCTATTCCAACATGCAGTGTAACTAGCCTAACTACATAAGCGCAAAATCCGTATTTTAGGGCAAAGTTCATTTGTTATTATTGGCAACTTGTTGCCATAATCTCACCACCAATAAAGAAAACTAAAAAGAAAAACAAACAAAAGAAAACCTTTTCTTAGTCTTGATTGAAAAAAAAAAAAAAAGGGATTTTAAATATTTTCTCTTATATAAATATCGATATTACTAGAAAGAAATTTTTGTCTGCTTTCTATTTTTTTTTTTCATAGTCAAAGAAAACTAGAACGAAAAACAAACAAAAGATAACCTTTTGGAGAAGGAATTATTGTCTGCTTTCTATTTTTTTGCTTTTCAACTTCCAGCGTACTATTTAACGAGTCTAACGAAGCATAACAAAAGTTAGCCACAGTTATAGTTTGTATAAAATTTATATTACAAGAAATAAATTTGAACAAGGTTTTTCCCTTTTTGTGATTATCTACTATGTATTATAACATACAATTTCATAATGAGTCGGTCTTGTGAAAAACGTGTTTTACACTAAGCTATGGAAAAACGTGTTTTTCACAATTGCATTCCCTAATATTATCATGTGCCTCTTCTAATATTACAAAGTGTCTGTTCTAATTTTACACTTATAAATATTCAAGCAGGCACAATTATACACTTAAACCGGCACTTTAGAGCTAGTGTTATGATTGTCGGTTGTAGTGTTGAAAAGTGCCTCTTCTAGTGTTAAAAAGTGCCTCCTCTAGTATTGAAAACTGTCTCTTACATTCTCTACAAGTGGCTGGTGAGTTTTTGAAAGTTTCAAAACATGTGTCTGCTCTAGTGCTAAAAACTGCCTCCTGTAGTATTGAAAACTGCCTCCTAGTGTAAAAAAGTGTCTGGTGAGTTTTTGTAAGTGTCAAGCGAGTTTTTTTAAGTTCTAAAACAAGTGACTGCCCCTAGTATTAAAAAGTGCCTCCTGTAGTATTGCAAAATGCCTCATACAGTGTAAAAAAGTGCATGTGAGTTTTCAAAGTTCCAGTTATTTGCAAAAATACCATCGTGTCATTCAATAACGTTCCGTTTATTTACAAAAATGCCACTCCGCTTATAGAAAACACGTTTTACACTAAGATGCGTGTAAAACGCGTTTTTCCTAAGATTTTCTGTTTCATAATAAATATCCCACTTTTATTTTCTCCGTCTCAAAAAAAATGTTACATTCCCAAATTAAAAAAAACAATCGTAAAGTATTTTTAACATTATATAAGCAATGTAGAAACACTTAAATCACATGTCTCATTAACTTTGATAAATCAAATACAACATTTATTACGGGATGAATGAGTAAAACGTGTTTTAGAATTAGCTTTAACCAAATAACATGTTCCAATTATTTTTCTAATGAGGCTCTATTAAGCTAACCATGTAGTGATATTTTCAGAGAGAGGTACTATGTTTTAACTTTTATAAGTCAAAATATTTGAGATTAGACAAAAAATTATGTGAGACGGTCTCACGTTTGAAACGGGTTTCGTTGAAAGAGTAAATGGTTTTCCCTCTATAGGTGTGGCGGGGAAAACCAATTTCCTCTCACATTAAGATCCGTCTCACACGTGAAACCGTCTCACAAGAGTCTTCCTCTTGAGATTAGTGCATGAAACTGTTTTTATATATGTTTCGTATAGGTTTAATGAGATCGTATATTCACAAGAAAGTACAATAAAGGAAGGCAAAAGAGTCAGAGAAGAAAGGAAAGTACATATCATCAGTGAAAAGTAACAATGACAAAATGAACTTAAATTAAATAGAAAACATAGCAAAAAATCCTAGCAAATATGGAGAAATATGGCCCAGATTTCCACAACACCAAAAATAATTTATCTCCATCCTTCATACTCAAATTCATATATAATAAACTTCGATACATCAAGTTTGTCACTTAATAATTAACCACAATTATAGAAACAAGTACATCTATAAGACCCGAAAGAAACCGGAACACAAACACCATTTCCATTGTGTGCTAGTAGGCATTGTTGACGACAGGATGAAAGGTTACAATTGTTCTCGTCTAGCACAACTTGACATCTTGTTAGCGCATCCGCTTGATTAAAAGCTAGAATTCCTAAAAAAAAAAAAATGAAAACAAAGTTAAAATTTTGCGAGAAAAGAAAAGTTCAGTGTTTGGGTTAAAAGATAAAAAAGAAAATATATAAGAAAATTTTCAGTAAGAAGAGTAGAAGAATAAGTATAAGAACCTGAGAGAAAAATGACCAAGAGCCATAACCAAAAGAAATATGTTTTAGACATCTTCAATCACACCTAGTCTTCAAATATATTTGCTCTTTCACTTAGAATGTTGCCATTTGAACCTAAGTTGGTTGGCTTTTATAGTGTATGAAATGTTCGATATAACAATATACTTATCTATTAATCATCAAATAGTTTCCTTATATACTTTTCCAAAAACTAATTAAAAATATTTCCTTAAAACTAATGACCATTGGCCTTATCTATTCTTTTCCTATCTATCTTAATTTTTCAACAAATAACCTTAGACACTTATCCAATGTAGAAATTTAGAGGATAGTATAAGCATTTGCTTATACAGTAAAAACTCTATAAATTAATAATGTGGGGACCAGTGAAATTTATTAATTTATAAAGTTATTAATTTATCGATAAATTAATAATTATTAATTTAAAGAGCTTTTAGTTAATTCAACGAATTTCAGATTTTCGTATAAACTAAATTCATTATACATAATAAGTTGAAAAGCATGGGAAATTTATGATAACATTGAATTCATTTTAAACAAGAAGACTAGTTATATTCAATGTATTCTAAAACAAATTTGGTAAATAAACGGCATGAAGACTTTTAAAATACTCAACTATATCTTATAAAATGGTCTCTTATCTAAAATGTGTTGCATATTTTCACTAAATTATAATATTTCATTTTTCATTTTTAAGAGTTATTAATTTATAATTTTCATGGGACCTAAAATTATAAAGGGGTCTCCCGAAAAATTATTATCTTATTATTTTATCGATTTTTGTAATTTTTTTCAACTGGCTCAAGTCGGGACCATACAAATTTATTATTTTAGAGAGTTTATTAATTTATCGAGTAAATTTAAAAGAGTTTCTACTGTATTTGGTACTAAAATTACTTAAAAGTTGAATATTTAAATATTTCCCAGTTTAAATGTTGGCCTAATTTCAAGTTGGTAAAATGTGTTTTCGTCATTTTTGCCATTTGATTTTCGAGATTGATAAACTTGCAACTCAATTTTAAATATTTACATTAGGCAAAATTGCATTAAAAACCACTCAACTACAGGCCAACTGTGGGTTTCATAAAAAAAAATTGTTTCATTCTTTGCACTAAACTATTTTTTTAATGCATGAGAGGTCACTCAAGGTAACGACACTCATATTCTGACATTAAGTTGTCATGTGCATTACACATAACAGGATTTTTAAGGGTAAAAATGGAAAAGTACCCCCACATTCTTACGTATCACTCCCTATACTCGAGTTAAAGACTTAAAAGATCCTCAAATATTAAACTTTTTCTATTCGTCCCAAGACTTTTTTTTTGTTTGTTTAGCCATTAGTTTTTTTTTTTTTTGAAATCAAATGAATTTATTATTACTTTACTTTTTAGTTATTATTAATTCACTTTCTTTGATTTTTTTTTATTTTATTACTTTCTAATTATTGTATTATTTTACTTTCTATTTTTTTATTGTCTTTTTTTTTTCCTTTCTTTTCACAAATCAATATGTTTATTATTATTATTTTCTCACTTCTAATTAAAAAAAAATTAACAATTTAAAAATAACTATCTTTTTTATGCAAAAAAAAAAAAAAAAAAAAAAAACACATTGTTAAACAATAAAAATCAGAAAAAGACGATGATGAATTCCAACCCTAATCACCATCATCCCACAAACACCACCAAGATAAAAAAAAACCAATTTGTTCCCAAGCCGGCAGCAATATCAACCACCAAAATCAAGAAAATGACTGTGTAGAGTTCTATCAAACACCCAAATTCTTCAAATTTCTGAATTCAAACCAAGTATCAAACCGTTAATAACGGGGAACAAGACGATGATGAATTCCAAACCAATTCACATATGTACCGATTCACATCTAGATCTAGAATAATGGAAGAAGCATGAGGAGTTGAAATTATGATCTGGCTATGCAAAATTGAAGCCACTAAAGCATTGTAAAGACACTCTATCGCAGGCATCATAATCGTCGCTTAAGAGGGTTTAGTGGTCAAAGCTTCATCGCCAACGGTACGGTGGTTATGAGTGTTTGGGGGTAAAACACCGCCATATTATTGGTTATCTTTTGAAACTGGGAAGAGAGGGATATATATATATATATATATGGTCGCGCTCCTGTGAGAACCATTTTATATGAGAACCGTGAGAACCAATCATAACCATTAGATTAGAAAAAAAATCAAGGGTCCAGATGTTAGATACATTGGATACACTTGGATACATTAGTTAATTTTCGAAAAACAATTGGATACATTAGTTTTTAACATAGTGTATCCAAGTGCAACACTTAGATACAATACTTATTAACCTATTGTATCCAAGTGTAATCGAATTTTTTGTAATGTATCTAAGTGTATCAATTGTATCTAACATATGAACCCTTGATTTTTTTTCTAATCTAATGGTTATGATTGATTCTCACGGTTCTCACGATATTTAGGTTCTCATTTGAACACCTACATATATATATATATATATATATATATATATATATGTGTGTGTGTGTGTGTGTGTGTGTGTGTGTGTGTGTGTGTGTGTGTGTGCTCAAATGAGAACTTAAATATCGTGAGAACTGTGAGAACTTGGATACATTAGGTAAGAACCATGTATCCAAGTAATGTATCCAATGTATCCAAGTGAACCATTGGATACATTAGTTTTTACCTAATGTATCCCAGTAATGTATCCAATGTATCCAAGTGAACCATTTGATACATTAGGTAAAAACCTAATGTATCCAAGTTCTCACGGTTCTCACGATATATAGGTTCTCACAGGATCACGACCCTATACATATATATATATATAGAGAGAGAGAGTAGTAACAACAAGGAGGATGGTTGATGTAGGAGAGAAGACAGCAGGAATTCCAGCGCAGCAGCCACCGAGCGCCCGCCCGCTAGGAACCAGGCACCCGCCTGGAATTAAGTTTCAGACGGCTGATGTTACTGTCGACTTGAGCGCCCGCCTGGTCCTTACCAGGCGCCCGCCCGCTATGTCGGGCAGAATTATGCCAGTTTCGTTTTATTTTTGTTTTGCACAGAAGTAGGGTTATTTTCGGGATTTATGTTTGTTTAGGTATTTGTTAGACTAGGGTTATTTTGTTAGGAGTCTAGTAGGGTTTTAGTAGTATAAATACTCTTTAGTTCATTGTGTTAGGGTTAACTTTTGATTGATTGAATTTTATTCAAAGAGATTTTCTCTTTTATCTGGTGGATTCCGGGTTTTCTTGGTGGATTCCAAGGTTTTGTGTTTGAGGTTTCATCGCTGGATGAGATCTTGTGATTAGTGCGCTAAATCACAAAACTTATCGCTTCCGTGCTGTGTCAGTTGGCATCAGAGCAGGCCATATCCTGTCTTTTGCATCATACTGAAGTATAATGGGGGATCAGGCAATAAAGGCTGGTATCGATGGTGTAACCACCGCTATCAATTCCTTGGCAACGCAGATTGCAGCGTTGGTTGCCGCTCAACAACATCAAAACTGTCATGGTGAGAGAGACATGGTTGATCCAAATCGACGCCCGCAAAGGGCAGAGATTCGAGATGATGGGGGTTCCAGTTCCAGATCCGATGACGAGGTTATTCATGAAATCGAGCGTCGATTGGATCGTGCTCGACAAAAGGAACAATATTTCCTAGCGTTAGAGGACGAAGAACTCGACGAAGTGGACAAGCATGATCGACGTGTGCATAAAAATAAATCAATCAGAGATCTGAATAGAGCAGCAAGAGAGCGAGTGCTTAGGCAGCGACATAGGATGGAAGCCAAATTTTTTGCTGACAAAGCCGATCATTATACTGCCAAAATTCAGAGACTGGAAGCGCGCAGATCTGCTGTTTTTGAACGTGATGAATAAGAGCGTCGGGCTCAGTTCGAAGTGTTGTTGCAGAATAACAAGACTATTGCTGAAGAAGAAAGTCGCGAGGAAAATATCCACCGCGTCGATCCGATTGAAGAGAAAGAGTCAGATTCAAACGGAGAAGATTTAATGGCAGTCAAATCCGCGAATCAGGATCTACAAATAATGAATGAAGATTTAAAAGGAGATAAAATTAGTAATAATTTTCTGTTCATGGTTGAAGATCCCGTTTCAAAGGCAACAGTTCGAGAAAAAAATATTGAAGGTTTGATTATTTATTCAAGTGGGACGGAAATTTCCAAACATATGAGATGAACTCGGGGTCGAGTTCTTTTGAAGAAGAGGTGACTGATGTAGGAGAGAAGACAACAGGAATTCCAGCGCAGCAGCCACCGAGCGCCCTCCCGCTAGGAACCAGGCGCCCGCCTGGAATTAAGTTTCAGACGGCTGATGTTGCTGTCGACTTGAGCGCCCGCCTGGTCCTTACCAGGCGCCCGCCCGCTATGTCGAGCAGAATTATATCAGTTTCGTTTTATTTTCGTTTTGCACAGAAGTAGGGTTATTTTCGGGATTTATGTTTGTTTAGGTATTTGTTAGACTAGGGTTATTTTGTTAGGAGTCTAGTAGGGTTTTAGTAGTATAAATACTCTTTAGTTCATTGTGTTAGGGTTAACTTGTGAATATCTATCGCTTCCGTGCTGTGTCAGTTGGCATCAGAGCAGGCCATATCCTGTCTTTTGCATCATACTAAAGTATAATGGGGGATCAGGCAATAAAGGCTGGTATCGATGGTGTAACCACCGCTATCAATTCCTTGGCAACGTAGATTGCAGCGTTGGTTGTCGCTCAACAAAATCAAAACTGTCATAGTGAGAGAGACAGGGTTGATCCAAGACGACGTCCTCAAGGGACCGAAAATCGGGACGAAGGGAATTCCGGTTCCAGATCTGATGAAGAAGTTATTCATGAAATCAATCTTCGATTGGATCGTGCTCGACAACAGGAACAGTATTTCCTAGCGTTAGAGGACGAAGAACTCGACGAAGCGGATAAGCATGATCGACGCGTGCAGAAATATAAATCAATCAGAGATCTGAATCGAGCAGCAAGAGAGCGAGTGCTTAGGCAGCAACATAGAATGGAAGCCAAATTTTATGTTGACAAAGCCGATCACTACACTGCCAAAATTCAGAAACTGGAAGCGCGTAGATCTGCAGTTTTTGAACGTACTGAAGAAGAACGTCGGGTTCAGTTCGAGGTTTTGTTGCAGGATAACAAAAATTGTTCTCAAGAAGAACAACGCGGGGAAAGTCTCCACCGCGTCGAGCCGATTGAAGGGGAAGGTTCAGATTCAAATGGAGAAGAATTAGTTGCAGTCAACTCCGCGGATCAGGAACTACAAATATTGAACGAAGGTTTCAATGGAGAGACGAGTAGTAATTATTTTCTGTCAATGGTTGAAGCTTCAGTTTCAAAGGCAACAATTCGAGAATCAAATAACGAAGGTTTGATTATTTATTGTGGAAAAATCGTTTTGCGTCAAATTGTGCTTAAGGAGCGGATCTATTCAAAATATTTATTCAAGTGGGACGGAAATTTCCAAACATCGGAGATGAACTCGGGGTCGAGTTCGTTTGAAGAAGAGGTGACTGATGTAGGAGCGAAGACGGCAGAATCCCAGCGCAGCAGCCACCGAGCGCTCGCCCGCTAGGCACCAGGCGCCCGCCTGGAATTAAGTTCAAAACGGCTGAAGCTACTGGCATGTTCGAGCGCCCGCTTGGGCTAAGACAGGCGTCCGCTCGCTATATCGGGCAAAATAGTATCAGTTCGCGTTTTTATGTTTTATGCGTAGATTAGTAGGGTATTTTGGGCATTAATTGTTTAGTTGAGATATTTTATTAGACTAGGGTTTGTTAGTTGTTAGTAGTATAAATACTTTAGTTTCATTGTTTCAGGGAACAACTTTTATTATCAATTGAACTTTTGTTCTTGGAGATTTATTTCTCTTTCTTGGTGGATTCCAAGGTTTTGTGTTTGAGGTTTCATCGCTGGATGAGATCTTGTGATTAGTGCGCTAAATCACGAATATCTATCGCTTCCGTGCTGCGTCAATGGTGGTGGAATTCACCGAATCTGACAGCTTGGTGAGGGTGGGAGGCACTAATGGGTGTGTGCAACAAACGAGATCTAGGTTAGGTAAATGATTGGGTGGAGAGCTAGAACGGGTGCCGAAGATGATAAGAATGGGGTGTGTGTGTAATGGAGAAGGAGGGAGGTTGCAGCTGAAAGGTTTGATTTTCTTTATTCTTTTTGTTTCAAAGTTGAAGAACTAGAATGGAGCTCGGGAATAAATATCAGAAGGGGAATAAAATGGAGAAGTTAGATCTAAGGCTCCGTTTGTTTCGCGTAAAATAACTTACGGAAAATGTTTCCCCGTTTTCCGGTGTTTGTTACGCACCGGAAAATGAGGAAAATATTTTTCGGAAAATGGATTTCCCTCTTTTCTAAGTAAAATGACTTACGAATTTTTACTAAGTCATTTTCCGGAAAATGTTAACTCCCTCACTCCCACTCAACTCTCCATAAAATCCCACCCTACCCACTACACCACCCTCTCCATCCATTCTATCCCACCCCTACCCACCTTCCAACCTTACCTTCCCTCCCCCATCCCCCACCCCACCCAACCCCCCCCCCCTAAAAAAATAATCTTATTAAAATTGTTTTCTAACAACTCTCACACTCCCGCTCCTTACTCCCAGTACCCCACTCACCCAAAAAAAAAAAAAAATCTTCTTTCACTCCCTCACTCCCACTCAACTCTCCATAAAACCTCACCCTACCCACTACACCACCCTCTCCATCCATTCTATCCCACCCCTACCCACCCTCCAACCTTACCTTACCTTCCCTCCCTCATCCCCCACCCCACCCCCCCCCCCCCAAAAAAAAATACTCTTATTAAAATTATTTTCTAACAACTCCCACACTCCCGCTCCTTACTCCCGCTACCCCACCACCTACCCCATCCCCCCAAAAAAAAAAAAAAAAAAAAAAAACTTATTTTCACTCATATTAAAAAAAAAATATTGAACACCTCCACCAACCCTACCCCACCACCCCACCCACCCCAAATTTCTTATTTTTTTTAACTCTTATTAAAATTATTTTCTAACAACTCTCACACCCCCCCCCCCACCTCCACCAACCACCCATTCCACCCCCACCCACCACCCCACACCCCCCCTACCAAAAAAAAACTTATTTTCACTCTTATTAAAATTATTATTGACACCTCCCCCACCCCCCCCCTATTCCCCACCTCCCCTACCCCCCCCCCCGCCTCGCCCCTATCCCCCACCTCCCCTAACCCCCGCCTCGCCCCTATACCCCTACCTCCCCTACCCCCACCCAACACCACTCATCCAACCCCACCCCATTCAAATTTTTCTCATATTACTTTCTTTTTTTTTTTTTCAAAATATTTTTTTTCGCAAATTAAATTATTTTTTTTCTCATATGAAAAAACTTTCTTTAGATTTACCAAACAACCGAAAACATGTTCATGTCATTTTTTGGAAAACGTTTTCATTTTCTGTAAGTTGTATTACGTGAAACAAACGGAGCCTAAGTTTGGTAAATCAGTAAATGATAAAGAAGAGATTTGAATTTATATATAAAGCATTTTATATTCAATAAAAGATGTATATGGCTCATTAATCTCTCTAATAGATTTTGGGATGCTTTTTACTTTAGAGGTTTACATGTTGAACCTTACAAATGTTGAATCACTTTAAAATATAATGATTTTCCTTTTTTGCCTTTAAAATCAACATCGTGTGCAATGCACATGACAACTTAACGATAATAATTTAGATGTCGTTAGCTTGATTGACCTCGCATGCAACAGAAAAATAGTTTAGTGCAGCGAATGAGACAAAATTTAGTTTAGGTATGAAATCCATAGTTGGCTTATTATTGAGTGATTTTTATGCTATTTTGTCTTTACATTATCTTGCAAGTTGATGTAAAAACTAAAAAGATGCTGGGTTTTTTTAAAAAAAAAAAAAAACAAAAAGAAAACTCAAGTTATTGAATTGCAACAAAATGTAAATGTTAGGAATCCGGTTGCAATATACACCAATTTGCAACAAAATATAATTGCTAAAAATTAGATTGCAACTTTTTTCACTTTCATAAACCAAATTACAAAAGTAAGTCAAACACAAGTAACCAAACAATTTGCCTCAAATAATTGGATACTATATATATATATATATATATATATATATATATATATATATATTTGTTATAATTATTTCTAACACTTTGCTATTAAATTATTATATATACATTTTTAAGTATTTAAGTTTTTGGATAATTTTAACAATATTTGAGTATTGTGCTAACGACTTTTGATGGGCGTATCAAGAAACTAGTTTTTTCAAACGCTTATGAAAAACATGTTTTCAAAAAGCGTGGTAGCACTATTGTATATTACTATGACTTATCTTTTTGTGGGTGGATTGATAATGATGCGACGACTGAGAGGAGTGAGATGAAGATTAAATGCAAGTAGCGGTAGCGGATGGACAAAAGGCCGGTGGCACCTGGGATGGGGAGGATGGAGGCGGTGGAGATGTTGTCCTTGTGATAGACAAGCTAGATTGATGCCTTGAAGAGAGTGAATGAGAGGTTGGAGCTTGTTTTCGTTTATAAGTGGAAAATATTGTTCAAGTAGTATCAATTTTACTAAAACCCATTAGAAATTAAGATTTGAATGGAATAAGTCAAACATTTCGTTCAAAATTTAACAATACCTCCAAATGATTTTCAGGTTTTTCTAGTGCCATCTTTATGGTAGCTGTATATCTGGTGCGGCCTCTGAGGTAGTCGTCCGTCTTCTCCGTTCGATTATAATTTTTGTGGAGACTGAACGTGCGAGCGTTATTGATTCGTCGGCGACCCGGCTGTAGAATTAGAGTAGCTATTGTTTTTTAGATTTGTGATGTAGAGATTTTGGGGAGATGTGAGGGTCAACCAATTGTAATGCGTAAAAGGGAGTTTCAGTTTACGGTAGAAGATGTAAAGAATAACATGCTTTTCTCTCTCTACCCCTCTTCTCTCAACGTAGTTAAGAGGGGCATTTATTAAAAGTAAAGAGAAAATGGTAAATATCGTAATTGGATGGTCATTTATTCTTTTGTTGGTTACTATTGTGCCTACAACAACACTTGCATTGAAACAGAGGTGGAGTAAATAACATGTTTTTTGATAAATTTAGTATGACATTTATTACGGGGACGTTATTGGGCGAAAGTGTAGAACATGTTCTAGAATTACCTATAACCAAATACATTAACCAGTTATGTTTCTAATGAGGCTCTATTAAGCCAATTGTAGTGATCTTTTAAGGCAGATGTACTATCTTTAAACTTTTATGTACGTGTCTAAAATATTTGAGATTATGCATAAAATTGATTTTATGTTCCGTATAAGATCTAATGAGCTTGTATATTCGAAAGAAAGTACAATAATATTTATGATGAAACGGAAAAAGTACTCAAAGAAAGCAAAAGAGACGGAAAAGAAGGGAGAGTGCATATCAGTGAAAAGTTACAAGGACAAATGAACTTAAAATTGATAGGAAACATAGCAAGAAGCTCGAAGAAATTACTGAGAAATATTCACTAAGATTTCCAAGAACACCAATAATAATGCATCTTCATCCGTCATACATGAAATTCAATACATCAAGTTATCACCATAGAATTAACCACAGTTATAGAAGCAAGTACATCTATAAGACCCGAAAGAAACTGGAACGCAAACACCATTTCCATTGTGTGCTAGTAGGCATTGTTGACGACAGGATGAAAGGTTACAATTGTTCGCGTCTAGCACAACTTGACATCTTGTCAGCGCATCCGCTTGATGAAAAGCTAGAATTCCTAAAAAAATGAAAACAAAGTCATAATTTTACAAGAAAAAATTTTAGTGTTTGGGTGAAAAGATAAAAAAGAAAATATATAAGAAAATTTTCAGTAAGAAGAGTAGAAGAATAAGTATAAGAACCTGAGAGAAAAATCACCAAGAGCCATAACCAAGAGAAATATGTTTTAGACATCTTCAATCACACCTAGTCTTCAAATATCTTTGCTCTTTCACTTAGAACGTTGCCATTTGAACCTATGTTGGTTGGCTTTTATAGTGTATGAAAAGATCAATATAACCGTGTACTTATCCATTAGTCATCACATAATTTCCTTAAATATTTTTCTAACAATTGATTAATATTATTTCCTTAAAAATAATGATCATTGGCCTTATCTACTCTTTTCCTATCTATCTTCATTTTTCAACATATAACCTTATCATCTTAAAAGAAGAAAAAAAATGTATCCAAAATATATGAACATACTGTATACTACAAGCTAATAAGTGTTTTTAATTTACATGGTTATCTTCGACCATTATTTATTTTCCTTTTCTAGTTCAAGATAAATGTTTACTTTTTATTTGAAAAAAAAGTGAATGTCCATTTTACTGAATCAAATATATTAAACTACATTAACTATTTATACTCCGCCCATTGAAATGATTGTCCAATGTAGAAATGTTGGGCTTATATTTGGTACTAAAAAAAGTAAATGTTTACTTTTTATTTTCCTTTGCTTATATTTGGTACTAAAATTATTTAAAAGTCAAATATTTAAATATTTCCCAGTTTAAATGTTGGGCTAATTACAAGTTGGTAAAATGTGTTATGGTCATTTTTTCTGACAAACTTGCAATTCGATTCTAGGCAAAATTGTATCAAAAACCACCCAACTATAGGCCAACTGTGGATTTTATAAAATCAATTTTTGGTTTCATTCATTGCACTAAACTATATTTTATTGCATGAGAAGTCACTCAAGTTAACGACACCCATATTCTGACGTTTAAGTTGTCATGTGCATTACACATGACATGATTTTTAAGGGTAAAATAGGAAAAGTACCCCACCTTCTTACGTATCATCTCCCTTTACTTGGGTTAAAGACTTAAAATATCCTCAAATATTGAACTTTTTTCTATTCGTCCCTAGACTTTTTAAAATATCCTCAAATATTTTGCTCTTACATTATCTTGCAAATGTAAAAACTAACAAGTTGTTGTTTGTTTTTTTTTTACGAGAACACAAGTTACTGAATTGCAAAAAATATACTCCCTCTGTCCCAGAAAGATAGTCCACTTCGGATTTTTGACGGTCAACACATGTGAACTTTGGCCAAAAATTATTATCAATCTTATTATCTCAATGAAATTTTAAAATTTGTCATTGATAAATCAGTTAATGATTAGTTAATAACAAGTTTTAAAATTTCACAAGGATTGTTCTGATGCATCTATGTCCGCATATGCAGAAGCTCGCCAATACGGAGGGACGGTAGGAGGTGTGAATGTATCTCCGGAGGCACCAATAGCGGATGGTCGCAATTTTGATGAGTATTACAATGAAGATGATGGTTTTATCCCTGTGAAGAAAAGACATGGCAAGAGCACGGTCAAGTTTAAAGGCCGGGGTTCTAAAAGATATTGGAGAGGCTCTAAAAGACACTAGGGATAAAAAAATTCTCTCTGTCTTTCTTTTATTTTATTTCTTTTTGTTTGCTTTTTATTGTTCCGTAATGGTTTTGGTCTAGTCCCCCATCACATTTGATTTTTATTTTAACAAAATTTAGGGCGCCTTTTGCCCTTTTCGTTTAAAAAAAAAACACAAGGATGGTTAGATTGATATTTATATTTAGTTAAAGTTCACTTGTATTGACCATCAAAAGTCAAAAGTGGACCATCTTTTTGGGACGGAGGGAGAAAATGTTAGGAATAAGGTTGCAATATTTTACACCAATTTGCAGCAAAATATAAATGCTAAAAATTGAATTGCACTTTTTTCACTTTCAGAAATCAAATTACTAAAGTAAGTCAAAAACACAGGTAACCAAACAATTTGCCTCAAAATAAATGGATACACAAAATGGGACTAGAGAAGTACAATACTTCGTCTGTTTGAAATATATATTGTTGTGGGAAGATTTTCAAGTTGTTTACATTTTAATTCTATTCTCAGAATACAAACATCTTGGACTCAGGTATGTATTATAATTAATAAACGTGTTTTTTTATAACTTTATTTTTTGTTGTTCCAAAAAAAAAAACCACTTTAATTTTTTATTTGCTTATTTTTTTTATTTATTAGTATTTTTTTGAATTAATTAAAATTATTCGAAAATATAATAATAAGAATAAATAAAAATTTAGGGTCCATTGTATAAGGGGTGTGTGGAATGACACAAAGCCCAGGCGAACATCCAAAACAAACTTTAGTTAAGTTCTTCTGTTACTTAACTGGATTTTCTTTGCAACTTAGTCCAAAAACCCTTAATTGACCACTAAGATTTCCAACAACACCAATAATAATGCATCTTCATCCTTCATACATGAAATTCAATACATCAAGTTATCACCAAAGTATTAACCACAATTATAGAAACAAGTACATCTATAAGACCCGAAAGAAACCGGAACGCAAACACCATTTCCATTGTGTGCTAGTAGGCATTGTTGACGACAGGATGAAAGGTTACAATTGTTCGCGTCTAGCACAACTTGACATCTTGTCAGCGCATCCGCTTGATGAAAAGCTAGAATTCCTAAAAAAAAAATGAAAACAAAGTTAAAATTTTGCGAGAAAAGAAAAGTTCAGTGTTTGGGTTAAAGGATAAAAAAGAAAATATATAAGAAAATTTTCAGTAAGAAGAGTAGAAGAATAAGTATAAGAACCTGAGAGAAAAATCACCAAGAGCCATAACCAAGAGAAATATGTTTTAGACATCTTCAATCACACCTAGTCTTCAAATATCTTTGCTCTTTCACTTAGAATGTTGCCATTTGAACCTAAGTTGGTTGGCTTTTATAGTGTATGAAATGTTCGATATAACAATATACTTATCTATTAATCATCAAATAGTTTCCTTATATACTTTTCCAAAAACTAATTAAAAATATTTCCTTAAAACTAATGACCATTGGCCTTATCTATTCTTTTCCTATCTATCTTAATTTTTCAACAAATAACCTTAGAAACTTATCCAATGTAGAAATTTAGAGGATAGTATAAGCATTTGCTTATACAGTAAAAACTCTATAAATTAATAATGTGGGGACCAGTGAAATTTATAAATTTATAAAGTTATTAATTTATCGATAACTTAATAATTATTAATTTAAAGAGTTTTTAGTTAATTCAACGAATTTCAGATTTTCGTATAAACTAAATTCATTATACATAATAAGTTGAAAAGCATGGGAAATTTATGATAACATTGAATTCATTTTAAACAAGAAGAATAGTTATATTCAATGTTTTCTAAAACAAATTTGGTAAATAAATGGCATGAAGACTTTTAAAATACTCAACTATATCTTATAAAATGGTCTCTTACCTAAAATGTGTTGCATATTTTCACTAAATTATAATATTTAATTTTTCATTTTTAAGAGTTATTAATTTATAATTTTCATGGGACCTAAAATTATAAAGGGGTCTCCCGAAAAATTATTATCTTATTATTTTATCGATTTTTGTAATTTTTTCAACTGGCTCAAGTTGGGACAATACAAATATATTATTTTAGAGAGTTTATTAATTTATCGAGTATTAATTTAAAGAGTTTCTACTGTATTTGGTACTAAAATTACTTAAAAGTTGAATATTTAAATATTTCCCAGTTTAAATGTTGGCCTAATTTCAAGTTAATAAAATGTGTTTTCTGTCATTTTTGCCATTTGATTTTCGAGATTGATAAACTTGCAACTCAATTTTAAATATTTACATTAGGCAAAATTGCAGTAAAAACCACTCAACTACAGGACCACTCAACTACAGGCCAACTGTGGTTTTCATAAAAAAAAATGTTTCATTCTTTGCACTAAACTATTTTTTTAATGCATGAGAGGTCACTCAAGCTAACGACACTCATATTCTGACGTTAAGTTGTCATGTGCATTACACATAACAGGATTTTTAAGGGTAAAAATGGAAAAGTACCCCCCCCCCCACATTCTTACGTATCACTCCCTATACTCGAGTTAAAGACTTAAAAGATCCTCAAATATTAAACTTTTTTCTATTCGTCCCAAGACTTTTATTTTTTGTTTGTTTAGCCATTAGTTTTTTTTTTTTTTTTTTTTTTTGAAATCAAATGAATTTATTATTACTTTACTTTTTAGTTATTATTAATTCACTTTCTTTGATTTTTTTTTTTTATTACTTTCTAATTATTGTATTATTTTACTTTATATTTTTTTATTGTCTTATTTTTTTCCCTTTATTTTCATAAATCAATATGTTTATTATTATTATTTTCTCACTTCTAATTAAAAAATTAACAATTTAAAAATAACTATCTTTTTTATGAAATAAAAAATAAAAAAATCACATTGTTAAACAATAAAAATCAGAAAAAAGACGATGATGAATTCCAACCCTAATCACCATCATCCCACAAACACCACCAAGATCAAAAACCAATTTGTTCCCAAGCCGGCAGCAATATCAACCACCAAAATCAAGAAAATGACTGTGTAGAGTTCTATCAAACACCCAAATTCTTCAAATTTCTGAATTCAAAGCAAGTATCAAACCGTTAATAACGGGGAACAAGACGATGATGAATTCCAAACCAATTCACATATGTACCGATTATGTGAATACCCCTTTCCGATGAAGCGACTCATGGGAAGTATCTTGTGATTATTTTTATTTACAAAGG
Organism: Campanula takesimana; assembly: GCA_026119855.1. Taxonomy (NCBI): domain Eukaryota; kingdom Viridiplantae; phylum Streptophyta; class Magnoliopsida; order Asterales; family Campanulaceae; genus Campanula; species Campanula takesimana. Next base: position 313,024 of record JAOWBW010000665.1, on the reverse strand, counting down.
GAATATTCTTAACGACATTAAAATTATGAGAGTCGTAACGCTGTTTTAATTAAAGCAAAACATTGAAAAAAGCATTTTTAGTGGGTTCGGGGGTCAAATTACAACAAGAGAAGAATATTGAACGTTATCACTCCTATTGCCTGAATTGATCGGTCTTTCTATCATGATGAATGTGTTAGTAGTGTGTTAGTGATTTAGACCGGATCCGAAGATTGCCTACGTTCCTCTCAATGTGAGAAGCTCAGGTCAGCGTAGTTCGCACATAATTGGAATGTGGAGAGAGAATAGGGATCATGCATAATGAAGAGGGAGGATAAAGAAACATGCAGGATGATCACATCCTAGAATAATGACTATGCCATCAATGAGGTCTCGATGAACATTCATCACATTCATCATGGGAGGATTATTGATCATGGAAGTAATTACCTAAAGTTTATGGTTTAGAAATAGTTCCTAGATCATCCTTGGGTTGATGAACCCTAGATCATCATCGGCTATGAAATAACATGTAAACATGAAGATCGCAACCCTAAATATAGCATAAATAAGGTTTTAATCTATGAACACGAAGAACATGCGAAGAACATATTATGAACATATGAATGAACATGCAAAGCTCATGAAGAAACTATGAATAAACATGTACGAACATGAATATAAAAGATCTACATTAAAAATAATGCAAGAACATGAAGAAAAAGTTAGAAAACTTACCTATGTTGGCAAGAAATAAACCTTGGATCTTCTTGAGTGTTTGAATGCTAATTAGAGAGCAAAATAGTGTTTAAGAACTCCAAAATTCGTACTTTAGAACTCTCAAAATCGGACCCTAAACCAATAGCATGGGATTGATTTATATAGTAGGCTGATGGGAAGATCTGATGTCAGGATCATCCAGCGCAAAGGTGGCCACCTGGCCATGGTTGAAGCCGGTGACAAGAGTGGCCGCGTGGCCAAGATCAACGCGCAGCAAGGTTGGCCGCGTGGCAAGGTTGCAGGCTGACTTGATTCTTAAGCTAGGGTTTCTGCATGGTTTTAAGGAAACCATTTGTTACCTATTTTGATAGATTTTGCCATAAATGAGATATTTTGGGAATCCGGGACAAGTTTTTGCAAGGTTTCTAATTCCTATAAAGTCCTTGTATTTTTGGGAAAGTCCTAATAAACTCATTTTCAGGTCGGGTACTAACAGTAGCCCCTCGGCGACGCTTCTTGCAAGGCAATGTGGGGTCGACGATAAAAAAAGGATCCGTCTGAAACATGAGTTTCAAAACAGATGAAAGGTAAGGGAACGGCTGAACCTTGACAGGCGACCTACGTATCCGCGGGGGAATCAAGCCAAACGTAGTTCAAATCTGATGGGGAAATTGAGAATGATTGTCCTCTGATGGGGAGCAACGTCTTTTGCTGGGGAAAATGCACCTGCTGGGGATGATAGATGACCACATCGGTCGAGTGGCTGGACCTTTTCAGGTTTCCTACGTATCCTCGGGGGAATCAAGCCAAACGTAGTTCAGAGATATTAGGGAAAGACGAGACATCGAACTTCTGCTGCAGATAATAAACCTACGGATACTATCTTGTATGAAGAACGAACATTCGTAAGCAATGAAGTTTATTTGGGAAAAATAAAGACTACGATGTCTAAATAATTCCAAGATGAATGGTAAACGCAATCAGGATCGCCAGGGTTTCTGCCGATTGCGCTAAAGTAATAGATGTTGGATCTCTCGCGAACAGAAACGCCGAGGCTTCTGCCAATCGCGATCGATCTAGGATACGTATGTCATAGAGGCGCCGAAGTCTCTACGATCATGCAAATCCTAATAATAAATGCCGGATCTCTCGCAAACAGAAACGCCGAGGCTTCTGCCAACCACGATCGATCAAGGATGCGTATGTCATAGAGGCGCCGAAGTCTCTACAACCATACGAATCCTAATAATAGATGCCGGATCTCTCGCAAACAGAAACGCCGAGGCTTCTGCCAATCGTGATCGATCTAGGATGCGTATGTCACAGAGGCGCCGAGGTCTCTGCAACAGTACGAATCCTAAGCAAATATTAGGAAATGCTAAAATAATAGATGCTGGATCTCTCGTAAACAGAAACGTCGAGGCTTCTGCCAATCGCGATCGATCTAGGATGCGTATGTCACAGAGGCGCCGAGGTCTCTGCAACCGTACGAATCCTAAGCAAATATTAGGAAGTGCTAAAATAATAGATGCTGGATCTCTCGCAAACAGAAACGCTGAGGCTTCTGCCAATCGCGATCGATCTAGGATGCGTATGTCATAGAGGCGCCGAAGTCTCTACGACCATACGAATCCTAAGCAAATAATAGATGCTGGATCTCTCGCAAACAGAAACGCCGAGGCTTCTGCCAATCGCGATCGATCTAGGATGCGTATGTCATAGAGGCGCCGAAGTCTCTACAACCATACGAATCCTAAGCAAATAATAGATGCTAGATCTCTCGCAAACAGAAACGCCGAGGCTTCTGCCAATCGCGATCGATCTAGGATGCGTATGTCATAGAGGCGCCGAAGTCTCTACAACCATACGAATCCTAATAATAGATGCTGGATCTCTCGCAAACTGAAACGCCGAGGCTTCTGCCAACCGCGATCGATCTAGGATGCGTATGTCACAGAGGCGCCGAGGTCTCTGCAACCATACGAATCCTAATAATAGATGCCGGATCTCTCGCAAATAGAAACGCCGAGGCTTCTGCCAACCGCGATCGATCTAGGATGCGTATGTCACAGAGGCGCCGAGGTCTCTGCAACCGTACGAATCCTAAGCAAATATTAAGAAATGCTAAAATAATAGATGCTGGATCTCTCGCAAACAGAAACGCCGAGGCTTCTGCCAATCCCGATCGATCTAGGATGCGTATGTCACAGAGGCGCCGAGGTCTCTGCAACCGTACGAATCCTAAGCAAATATTAGGAAATGCTAAAATAATAGATGCTGGATCTCTCGCAAACAGAAACGCCGAGGTTTCTGCCAATCGCGATCGATCTAGGATGCGTATGTCATAGAGGCGCCGAGGTCTCTGCAACCGTACGAATCCTAAGCAAATATTTGGTAGAGAATGGAAATTTTAAGGGGATTTCCGTACCCAAAGGTAACGAATATCAGTCAAAATAGTGCTAAGGGCACCTAAAATGAATCAAAGGGGAATGTACTAGGGGTAAAACCAGAATTTTGCATGTGGAGGTCAAGATGATGGATTGTTATGAAGTCACAAACGGGATGAACTCTCGGGGAGTCACAAAGGTGATAGACTCTCGGGGAGTCACAAGGGTGACAGACTCTCGGGGAGTCACAAAGGTGATAGACTCTCAGGGAGTCACAAAGGACTCTTTGGTGAGTCACAAGGGCAAAGGACCCTTAGGGAGACGCGAAGGAGATGGACTCTCGGGGAGTTTCTAAACATGATCTGGGTTCCGCTTATCCTAATTTAGGAGGTAATGAGGCTACAAGCCATTGAGACCAAGGTGTTAGGTAAGGGACATTTTTCTTGGTTGCCTAGAGGTAGGACCTAAGGCTTTTTAAGGAAAGGGAATAAGGAAGATGGTGATCTCTTAATCTTGAGATAGGGATGTCAAAGATGTCACGGCTTCTTGGGCTTTAGATTATGTCTTGGAGATAATGTGGGTTACCTAGGCTTACAGGTTAGGGATTGGAGTTCATTTAAGCATGAGGAGAGTATTCTATCCTAGGCTTAGTGCTAGGGCTTTGAGGTTTGGGAACTTCCTAGATGTTAGGGTTTCGAACAAGGGTTTGGAAACTGGTGTTTAAGGACCATGACCCTCCTAGGTTTGGGACTAGGGTTTAGAAATATCTTAGGCTTCGAGGCTAGGGCTTGGAGTTGTAGTAGGTTCGGAGGTTGCAAAGGCGTTGGCTTTTAGACATAAGGCTGGGAGTTGGAAAGGTTGTGACTTCCTAGGCTTGAGACCATGGACTGTTGGGAAGAGGGTTGCTTTTGTGGAAGGTCCACTAAGCTTGATGTTAGGGTTCACCATTTTCTGGGATTGGTGACTATGGCTTGGAAATGTTCATGGTAACCTAGGATTTAGGCTAGGTTTTAAGGCTAAGGACTGTAAACTTCCTATATTTTGAGACTAAGGTGAAGGAGTTTCCTAGGTCTAGGACTGGGGTTTGAAGGGAATATTGAATCCTAGGCTTGATGATAGAGTTTAAAGAGGATAATTTCTACCTAGGCTTGAGGCTAGGGTTTTAGAAAGAGTATGACTACCTAGGCTTGAGGCTAGGGTTTAGAGCGAATGTGACTACCTAGGCTCGAGGCTAGGGTTTAGAGCGAATGCGACTACCTAGGCTCGAGGCTAGGGTTTAGAAAGCGAGTGCGACTACCTAAGCTGAGGCTAGGGTTTAGAGAGTGCGACTACCTAAGCTGAGGCTAGGTTTAGAGCGAATGCGACTACCTAGGCTCGAGGCTAGGGTTTAGAGTGAATGCGGCTTCCTAGGCTTGAGGCTAGGGTTGATTGAGTTTTGGACAGGGCATTATATACTAGGTTTTGGACTAGGGTTCAATAAAACGGAGAATTGAGATTGTAAATTTCCTAGGTTTCGAGGCTAGGGTTTCGGGAATTTGGAAATGATGTTGCATACGGGGCTTTGGAAATTCCCTAGAATTTGGGCTAGTGTTAAAGGGGATGTTGTGGTTTCCTAGGCTTAAGGCTAGGGTTTAGAGAGGATATGTAACTACCTAGGATCAAGGCTAGGGTTTAGGAAGGGTGTAGCTAGCTAGGATCAAGGCTAGGGTTTAAGAAGGATGTAGCTTCCTAGGCTTTAGGCTAGGGTTTGAAAGGATGTAATTACCTAGGCTTGAGGCTAGGGTTCAGAGAGAATGATATGACTACCTAGGCTTGAGGCTAGGGTTTAGAGAGGATACGTGACTACCTAGGATCAAGGCTAGGGTTTACGAAGGGTGTAAATACCTAGGCTCTAAGCTAGGGTTTGGAAGGGATGTAACTACCTAGGCTCGGGGCTAGGGTTTAGGAAGGATGTAATTACCTAGGCTTGAGGCTAGGGTTCAGAGAGAATGATATGACTACCTAGGCTTGAGGCTAGGGTTTAGAGAATGTGTTTACCTAGGTTTAAGGTTAAGGTTTAGCTAGGGTAAGACTCAGACATGTGTTAAGGAGACCGGGGCCTAATGGAATGGTAGGCGTGAGATCTAGGAGATCGAAGGCTAGGCAGGGTAGCGTTGGGACATAAGGCTTTCAAGCGGGTAAGTCTTTTGTCCTAGAGAAACCGCGTTATGGATTAGGACCAAGCAGGCTTGAGGTCGGCCAAGGATCAATGGATTGGGATTGGATGATCCTAGTACCTAATACGCATGTCGGGTTTGGGCTCTAAGGTGAGCTAGGTGTGAGCCATAGGTGCGGGAAATGGTTTTGGATATATGACCATGTTGGCGCTTTAGGTAAAGGGATTGAGTGTCCAAGACTTTGCTTGAGTACAATAGGTACCTAAGTTGGATTGGGTATGCTTTGGTCTCGCGTGACCAAGCTCATTCGGCGATTGCGAAGGTGGGTTTGGTATGGGACCAAAGGTGTTAAGCGCACGATTTTTGACTGGACGGGTTTTGATATCCTTATGGCATATCACGGTACGCGGGAGGTCCTATGCGTTCGAGCACGTTTGAGGTTTGGACTCGTGGGGAAGAAAGGTTTGAGATCCATGGAGTTCAAGGGTGGACCTTGTAGGTGGTGAGGTTTGGACTCGGCTCGGATTAAGTAGGTTAGAGACCTAAGTGGTTGAAGGTCAGACTAGGAAGTCTTTTGAAGCTAAGGAGTGACACTAGGTTTAAGAGTGGCAGGGCCATGGTTTGGGTATGACACTATGCGTAGATGGCATTGTTTTGGTTGGACCAAGCAGGCTTGGGAACTAAAGAGTTCTAAGGGTCGACATCAAAGGTTATAGACCTAGAGGGTAGACATTTTTGTGATCTAAAGGGTTTAGGAGTTGAGACCTAAAGTGTGGATCGGATATGCTAGAGACCTACAAGGTAGGCGCTTGGTAGACTCGAATGGACTTGGGATCTAAGGGATCGTTCAATAGGTTAGACTGGGTAGACCTAAGAGGTTGGACCTAAGAGGATAAGGGAGACATAGTCTGGACAAGGTAAGGATGAATATATATTGGTAGGTTTGGGATCTAAGAGATCAGGTAGACTCGAGACCAGTAGGTTCGGGACCTAATGGGTCATTCTAAGGATTTGGATTCGGTAGACTGGCTTAAGGCTTGAGGTTTTGGGTAAGACTGGTTTGAAGCTTTAGGAGTCCCGCTACTAACTTATGGAGGGTCGAGCTAAGGGGTTATGATGTAACCTATGTAAGACTGACCGGGTAGGTGCGGGACCTAAGGTTTTTGTTGGTCCCAGAGACACAACAAGGGTATGAAAAGAGGCTAGAGGGGGGGTGAATAGCCTATTTAAAATTTCAACCCTTTTTCAAAATTCAACCTTTATGCTTACACTTGAATTTTGCGGTAGATAAAAACTACGCGGTCAAGTATAAAATGCACAGCGGAAGTTTTCGTTAAAAACAAGTTGAGTTGATTTTAGACAAGTATAATGCGCTAGGCAGAGAATGCGGTAGGTGAGTTTGCGGTAGGAGAGTTTGCGGTAGGAGAATTTGCGGTAGGCAAAACTGCGGTAGATAGGGGTGAGGTAGGTTGAGAGATTGAAAACTTGTGTCTCAGAGGTTTTAGGCAAATGATAAGTTAGTCAGAATTTAGCTAAGGCAATAAGGTAGACAAACAAACACAATTCACAATTGTTCTTAAATCTGAGAGATCAAACACTAAAAGACAAACAAGATTAATAGGAACAAGTGAAGAACAATATGAATAAGATGAACAAGACTTAAAGTAAATTTGCAGAAATGTAAAGTGCAGTAAGTAAATAACACAATGATTTGGAAAGGTTCGATCTGTTAAAAGATCTACGTCCTTTACCAAGATGGTCAGTCTTGGATTTTGAATGGAGGATGTATTAATTCTCTTGAGTACAGATTACAAAGATGAAGAACTGAATTAACTCCTATTTTCTATGAAGAACAATCCTAGACTTAGACCAGTGTATCCCTAATGATTCAATCTATGTGATTGATCAATCGGGGTGAGTGTGTGTGTAAGAATCAAGAGCTCTTTGAAATCTATATGATTTTAGAGCCTAATGAATCTTGTGTTGAGAGGCTTGAGATTTGATCTTGAAGGTTGCTGGAGATTTGTTGAAGACTTGAAGGTTGAGTGCTTGAAGATTCAAAGGATTCTGGAAATCTTGAGTATGATCTTCAATCACCAAGAATTTCAACAGCAATTTCTCTCTTAGAATCTCAGCTTATCTTCAATGAAGAATTCAAGGTCTATTTATAGCCTTGAAGGAGAAACTAGCCGTTTGAATTCTTGGAGGGCAAGTTTTGGAGGACAATGAGCTGTTGATTTCTAATTGGAGCTCAGTCTGAGTTGTCCTTTTGTTGCAGAGTCATGGTGGTCCAACTGTACTAAAATGACAGTTGTATTCAAATTTGAAATTTGAATTTGCAACGTTCAAAACTAACCAAGGTAAAGACACAAGTGTGACTATGGTTAAGTTTGAACCAACTTGAGTTTCTTCAACCATGGTTCCATGCGGTAGATATTCACACGGTAGGTTGGAACCATGCGGCAAGGTTATCTGCGGCAAGCATAGAGAATGCGGCACCTTGGTCGTGCGGTAGGTTACATGCGGTAGGCAAAGGACCTACCTCATTTTTCCAGACTTAGAAAAAAATTGAGTCCTAATCTGCTAAGCCTATTCAACTATAAAGTGGACTATTCTAAATGAAGTACAAGTACTTCTTACAATATATCCTAAAGTCCACAAAGAGTAAAGTAAGGTTATGGGATCAATCAAATTAAGGTAATAGGAGTGGTTTATAATAAGCATACCCAACAATTTCCCCCTATTTGATTGAGACCATTACCTACTATAACAAAGGCTAATTCATTGTACTTGGTAAAAACATGCTTTTGAGAATAAACATTTTATTAATATCATGTCCCAAGTTAATGCACACACTAAGCCAATGTTATAGATTTCTATCATCCTAAAAAGAAAAAACAAATTACTAATCCTAGAAGATAGAAAAATTATTTGAAGCATTTCAAGATAAATAATCAGAGAATGAGTAGAAATGCAACAAACACAATAATCATACTCCAAGATGATAATCATTAAGGCAGCAGGAGTATAAGGATCTCAAAAGAGAAATATTGTTTTAAGTTACAAACCCAGAATAAAAACATAAAAGTAAGATTGTTTTAAACATCAAATTTTCATGACCACATGCGGTCAGATCAAATGCGGTCAATATTAATGAGGTCTTCAATGAATTTTGCGGTAAGAGGAAAGCGGTAAGCTGGGATATTCAATCCTGGAATCATGACTGGAGTAGTGACTCCATCTTCTTCTTCCTCTTCACCGTGAGCTTGAACATTGCCGTGACCTGCTTCAGGAGGTTGAAAAGCTTCCTGCGCAGCTTGAATCACGCCTTGTCGATTAAGCCTGTTCATTACCGTATTGATGCGGTTGGATAGGAGGTCAATCTTGGTAGATTGTCCTTCAATTCTGACGTTGTTAATCTCAATACGGTTGGTTTGAACCTTCATCGCTTCAGTCATCGCGGCAATCTTGGGAGTAAACTTTTCAGCAACCGTAAGAAGTGCGGTATTTGTTTGAACCATTATTTCCTCCTTTAGAGAAGATTTCAACTTCTTCAGCTCTTTGCCCAGCTCATCCTTGACTTCAAGTTTATCAGAATTCATAGCCTTTGACAATTCTTTGCTCGCACCTTCAACACCATTGACAACACTGGTACTGATGTAATTAGTTTGCTTATGAAGGGCCTCTCTGAGTGCGGCATAAGTGAGAGCAGGATCTGCGGCAGGAGGTGCGGTAGAGCTGCTAGTTGTTCCTTGCATGATGTCCTTAACAGCCTTTGTTATCACAACACTCTCCCCCTTAATGGTCGAAATCATTTCGGAGGGAAGTGCGGCAACATCTCGCTTCAATGCGGCTTGATCAGTCTTCAGCTCAATAACCTCCTCTCGAAGCGCCACCATACTAGACACTAAAGAATCAACCTGGATTGAGTGTCTGCCTGCATCTGAGTAAGAAGCTTGACTGCGGCAAGCAGTTCAGGAATAGATTGATTTGACTCAAAAGTAGGTGGTGCGGTCGATGGAGCTGGTGCGGTAGGGACAGGATGCACGGTAGGAGGAACCTCAATGTTTTGTTCGGAGACCTTAGCCTTTGGTGATGTGGTAGCATCATCATCACCATCCTCAATATCAATAAGAGTATCGACCTTCTCAGGAACAATATCGTCTTCAATATGCTCAACATCCATATCTTTTTCTGCGGCAGACTTGTCACTTGCGGCAGAATCTCCATGTTCTTCCTCAGAACTCTCATCAACCAATCCCTTATCAATAGGCTTCTCAACAGCTTGTTCCTCTGTTTCACTTTCAGTGTCATCTTCAGACTGCTCATCCTCTTCTGCGGTAGCATCATCCTCATTCTCAGAGCCACTCACTTCTTCCATATCAGCCTCTTGGGCATCCAGAACAAAATTCTTTGAAATTTTGGGAGGGGCAACCACTATTTCTTCGTCAGATGAAAGGGTTGGGGAGATTACCTCAGGTGAAGGTTGCTTAGCCACCTTAGCCTTTTTGGAGACTTTGACCGGGCTAGGGGTATGAGATCTTTTCTTGTCAAACGACTCCCCCTGACTAGGTGCTGTTTTAAGGGATATAGAAGGTTTGGATTTGAGGGAAGGCATGGTAGATTGAGGGACAACATAGGGTTGTTTTGGCGCGGCAGGTTTGGAAGAGAGGGATTTAGAGACTTTGGATTTTGGTTGAGGTTCAGGGGATGGGGAAGGAGACATTGGAGGTGCAGTAGGAATGACCTTAGATTTTGGAGGTTTTGGTGCGGCATGACGAACAGGTGCGGTAGGTGCAATCTTGACGCCCTGGGAAACTAGTCTTGACTTCCTTGTCGGTTCCCCAACCTTCTCTTTGCCTTTAACAGAAGTTGGAGGAGAGGGGAGTTCAACATTCTTACCCTTCTCACGAGCCTTCATGGCGGCATCATTCTTGCTGTCTTGTTCAAATTCGGCAGCCTCTACATCACTTACCATGCGATCACCAAGGTTTGCTTGACCTCGTTTGGAGTACTTTGGAGGGATGTATTCTTCAATGGGATCTCTTAAAAGATAGGAGCGGTACATTTCGTCACCAAAATTACCACGGTAATTGGTCTTCATAGATTTGCGGCAGAAGTCTTTTGAGGTAGGAATTGGAACCTTATAATTCTTGTTCTGCTCATACAATTCCCTAATTCTGATTGTGTGACTCATCAAGTAGGAAATCAACCTACTGTTCATGCGGTACTTGGTCTCGCCTTCATCAGCCGCATCCTTATATGAGAGAATATTGGCTCGCAGGATATCATACATGATTTGACCCCAATCTAATCGCTTGCCAAGATAAATAGCAGCAGAGATCATCCATTGAGTGTGATTAAAGTTGGCATGATTGCCAGTCTTGCATAAAAGGGCATGATCTACCAGATGGCCAATATGGTACATTATTTCACCAACGTCCTTACGCTGTATTTTGAGAATGTCTGCCGTGCCTGCTAGTTTTTTAGCCAGACTAAGGGTCTCCTGCCGTGAAATCGTATCAAAATCCTTGCTTTTCTTGATTCCCACGGCATGGGCAATGTCACTAGCATCAAAAGCCAATTGGATTCCCATAACAGTGGCTTTAAGGAATTTAGGATGTGCGGCAGGCTCTTCTGGACTTTCCATTTCAACAGCCGAACTGAAGAATTCGTCAACAAAAGCGGGAAGATGAAATTCTTGATCAAGTGTAAAGAGAGGGAGAATTCTAGATTTGTGCATGCGACCCAAGATATTGCGGCCAATGGCATCCTTCTTGAGATCTGCATGGTCTATGACTATCCCAGGAATGAAATGGTTTAAGTCCATGCACGTGGAGCTTGTTTGAGTCCATATAAAGCTTTACGGAGTTTGTAGACATGATTTGGAAATTTGGGGTCTTCAAATCCAGGCGGTTGAGCAACAAAGACTGTTTCTTGAAGTTCATCGTTGAGGAATGCACTCTTCACATCCATTTGATATAGCTTGAATCTTTTGTAAGAGGCATAAGCTAAGAATATCCTTATAGCTTCGAGTCTTGCAACGGGGGAAAATGTTTCATCAAAGTCAATGCCTTCTTCTTGTCTATATCCTTGTGCAACCAACCTAGCTTTGTTCCTTGTGATGCTTCCATTCTCATCCATCTTGTTTCGGAACACCCACTTTGTACCAATTACTCCTTGATCTTGTGGCCTTGGAACTAAGGTCCAAACTTTGCATCTTTCAAATTGGTTGAGCTCTTCTTGCATCGCAATAACCCAACTTGAGTCTTGGAGTGCTTCATCAACTTTCTTGGGTTCAACTTGAGATATAAATGCTGTAAGTGCATCGTAGTTTGATCTTCTTGTTCGAACACCAGAATGCAAGTCACCAATGATATTCTGAATTGGGTGATCTCTAACCTCACGAACTTCTTGAGGTATATCTGGTTGAGTTGATGGTGGTTGTAAGTCTTCTAGTGGTACATCATTTGTGCCATCCCAATCATAAGTAATTTGAGGGATAGGTTCTTCAACATTTATGGGTGTCTCAACTTCAACTCCATTTGAGGTAGCAGCAGATGAGGTAGCTTCTGGTGCTTCATATGAGGTAGATGGAGGTGCAGTTGAGGTAGATGGGTTACCTTGAGTTGATTGATTTTGTGGTTGATTTGTACCTGTCTCATTAAGCTCAACAAAATCATCAGCAACATTTGGAGCCATATGTGGCTCAAGGAGAGAATGTTCATCAAATGTAACATGGACAGATTCAACTATCTTAAGAGTGGTTTTATTAAATACGCGAAAAGCTTTTGAGTGTTTAGCATACCCAATAAATATACCTTCATCGGCCTTAGGAGCAAATTTACCTCGATGTTCTTTACCGTTGTAGAGAATGAAGCATTTGCATCCAAATATCTTGAAGTATGCTATGTTGGGGGTTCTTCCTCTCCAAAGTTCATAAGGAGTTTTGTTGTAGGTCTTGTTGATGAGGGATCTATTTTGAGTGAAGCATGCTGTGTTGACGGCTTCAGCCCAAAAGTATTGAGGTAGCTTTGCTTCAGCAATCATTGTCTTTCCGGCCTCTATCAACGTTCTATTCTTTCTTTCCACTACACCGTTTTGTTGTGGAACTCCAGCAGCAGAGAAGTTGTGGTCAATACCATGATCATCACAGTATTGAGCAACACCGTTGTTCTTGAATTCTGTACCGTTGTCGGATCGAACACTAACGATGTCATCTTCTTTTTGTGTTTGGAGCTGTCTAAAGAGTGCGGTCAAAATGTCATAACAATCATCTTTGGAGCTCATCATCTCGACCCACGTATGTCTTGAATAATCATCTACCACAACTAATGTATATCTATTTCCACCAATACTTGCGGTAGTAACAGGTCCAAACAGGTCCATGTGAAGTAATTGCAAACATCTTGAAGTTGAAGGTGTGGTCTTGCTGGAGAAAGACGCTTTTGGTTGTTTGCCTAGTTGACATGCTGTGCACTTCTCATCGTGGTGATCAGCTACTTTGGGTAGACCACGAACTAGATTTTCTCTACCAATCTTGGAGAGATACTTGAAGTTTAAGTGACTTAGTCTTTTATGCCACAGCCAACTATTCTCACTAACATTCTTTGCTACAAAACAGAGATTAGAAGAAATGCAAGATGAATTAAAATCAACAACATAAACATTTTTCTTACGAATCCCTTTGAGCAAAGTGACGCCGGATATGCCATCTTTGATGAGACAGAAATTTGAAGTGAAGTGGCATTGCAATCCTTTGTCGCAGAACTGAGATATTGAGAGTAAATTGTGTTGTAGTCCAATAACTAGAGAGACTTCTTGGATGGTGATTTTTCCTTTATGAATGACTCCATATCCTACAGTCTTTCCTTTGTTATTATCTCTGAAGGTTACTGATGGCCCTTTTTCTTCACGGACATCTTCCAATAAGTTGATATCTCCGGTCATGTGCCTTGAACAGCCACTATCGAGATACCATAAACTTGATCTATCCTTGGAGAGTCCAGCCATTAAGCAGAGAACCTATAAAATAAATATTTAAGAACAAGGTCCCCTTTTTATTCTTTTGGGTCCAAAGGGTTAGCAACTTTTGACGACCCACACCTGCCTCACAGAAGGAGGGTTACTCTTTCTGGGATTGGGTGTGAATCTCAAAAGACATTCAGCAGCCTTATGACCATAACCATCACACACGGAACAATGGTGGAAGCCACCCAACTGAGTTTTAACAAACTTCGTTGAAGTCTTGAGCACAACATCATTTGCAGGTATGGATGAGGTCTCCTTAACAAAATTCATCCTTTTGAACTTTGCTGCCTTGCCGCCACTTGCGGTCGATGGTTTCCTTGCGGTCGCCATCTTCCTTGGTGCGGTCGATTGACCTCGCGGCAGGATAATGCGGTAGGGAGCGCCATCTACCTTGCTAGAGGAAGCCTCTGCGGTAGGTTCATCCATGGCAATACCTTTCATCTTTGCCTTGCCAGTTTGTTTCTTAGGGTAGACATAGTTGAACTCTAGTTTCTTCTTTGGTTCTTGTCCTACACCCTTTGAAACATGATGTTTAGCCTTCGACCCTTCCAAAGTTTGCTGGGTAAATTTCTCATCTCTTTCACAACAAGATGCACATTTAAAGTTGTCATTAGTTTGAAATCCTAAGCCTTCCTTATCACCACTAGGCTTTTGGGATTCTAAGATTTGTTCCATAGTGACACGAGAATTGGTCCACTCATTAGTGATCCTTTTCAAGTCATTTATCTCAGCGACCAATTCATCATTTTTAACTTTAAATATAGCATTTTGTTCTTCTAAGAAACGGTTTCGATCAGTAAGAGGAGTCATGCTCTTGATCTGCTCCTTAAGGAGGGTGAGTTCAAATCTTAGTAGAGATTTCTCCGTCTTAAGCTGGGAAATTTCTTCAGTTGAAAGTGCTAAAGCTTCCTTCATGCCAGAAAACTTACTAATTACCTGTTCAGCTTTTGCAAACATCTTTTCTTGTTCATCGGGGGAAATGTCAAACTTGACTTGAGGTGTGGTAGACAGAACTTCCTTCACTTTGGGGTTTAGTAGAGCCTTCTTTGCTGCACTAACATCACATCTTGAAAATAGAAGATCACCATTCTTTTGAACCGGAGTTAGGAATCCTTTTTCAGCAAGTTCATCAGCCGTATAACTTATCCGTTTAGGTTTTGCATTTGGTGAGCGACGACTTTTATTATCATCCTCATCATCGGACTGAACGACCAAACAAATGTGACCTTCTTCAGAATCTTCATCACTTTCATCAGAGTCTGACTCTATCCATGTAGCTAACTCTTTTGAGGTAGAGTCTTCTTCAGCCATCATTCCCTTTTGCTTTGAATACCTTGGAGTAAAGTTACTTTTCTTCTTCATATATTCATACTTGGGAATTGGACATTCTGATGCGAAGTGACCTGGTTTCCTGCAATTAAAACAAACAAGATCTTCTTTCTTCTTGGAGAAGTTGAAGTTCTCTTTCTTCTTTGAAGGGCTGCTCCTTGAAAACCTTGTTGGAGCTTTGCTTGTTGATCCGGGTCTTGCTGTCTTTCTGAACTTTTGGAATCTTTTCACGAACATAGCAAAATCATCATCATCCATATCAAGTAAATCTGATGTGGAGATTTTTGGATCTTCTTCCTCGATCACTTCTTCCTTTTGAGCAACCAACGATAAGCTCTTAGTTTTTCCTTCCATTTCAGCAATGTTGTTAAGCTTGATATCAAAGACCTTGAGGTTGGCATAGAGGCTTCTAAGAGACATGTCATCTAGAAGCTTGGTATCTTCAAGAGTGTTTCCTTTGTGTAGATATTGTGAACCAAGAGCGGCAAGAAAATTAACATTAATTTCTTTCTTGGTAAGCTTCTTTCCGAGTGCTGTATAAGTACTCACGATCTCACAATAACGATCGTAAGTGGCTCTAAGTGATTCACCGGGGATCTTAGCAAAGTTGTTGAATCTTCTTTGAATTGCAAACTTTTTGCTTTCCTTGCAAGCTTGATCTCCTTCGATGTAATCTTCAATTGCATCCCAAAGTTCTTTTGCAGTAGAACATTCCATGATCTGTCGACGCTGTGACGTACTCAAGGTACTTAGAAGTATGCTTTTTGCTTTCACATCCATTCCAACTAGTCTTTTCTCTTCATCGGTCCATTCAGCTTTTGGTTTCTTGATAGTCGGATTTGCACCATTGGTTTCTGGATCCGGATTAGCTTTCATTGGGAAGTATGGTCCAATGGTAAGACAATCACCAAGTTGCTCGTCCATGGAGTAGAACTGAGTTAGAATGATGTGCTTCCATACGTCAAAATTATCTTCGTCGAACGCTGGAACGTGAGTGAAGTTAACCGTTGCCATAGTTTTCTGACTTGCCATTTCGAATCGGCACCCAAGCTGTTAAGCTTGAAAAACAGAAGTTTTATAAAGGTGTTTGCTCTGATACCACTTGTTGGTCCCAGAGACACAACAAGGGTATGAAAAGAGGCTAGAGGGGGGGTCAATAGCCTATTTAAAATTTCAACCCTTTTTCAAAATTCAACCTTTATGCTTACACTTGAATTTTGCGGTAGATAAAAACTACGCGGTCAAGTATAAAATGCACAGCGGAAGTTTTCGTTAAAAACAAGTTGAGTTGATTTTAGACAAGTATAATGCGCTAGGCAGAGAATGCGGTAGGTGAGTTTGCGGTAGGAGAGTTTGCGGTAGGAGAATTTGCGGTAGGCAAAACTGCGGTAGATAGGGTGAGGTAGGTTGAGAGATTGAAAACTTGTGTCTCAGAGGTTTTAGGCAAATGATAAGTTAGTCAGAATTTAGCTAAGGCAATGAGGTAGACAAACAAACACAATTCACAATTGTTCTTAAATCTGAGAGATCAAACACTAAAAGACAAACAAGATTAATAGGAACAAGTGAAGAACAATATGAATAAGATGAACAAGACTTAAAGTAAATTTGCAGAAATGTAAAGTGCAGTAAGTAAATAACACAATGATTTGGAAAGGTTCGATCTGTTAAAAGATCTACGTCCTTTACCAAGATGGTCAGTCTTGGATTTTGAATGGAGGATGTATTAATTCTCTTGAGTACAGATTACAAAGATGAAGAACTGAATTAACTCCTATTTTCTATGAAGAACAATCCTAGACTTAGACCAGTGTATCCCTAATGATTCAATCTATGTGATTGATCAATCGGGGTGAGTGTGTGTGTAAGAATCAAGAGCTCTTTGAAATCTATATGATTTTAGAGCCTAATGAATCTTGTGTTGAGAGGCTTGAGATTTGATCTTGAAGGTTGCTGGAGATTTGTTGAAGACTTGAAGGTTGAGTGCTTGAAGATTCAAAGGATTCTGGAAATCTTGAGTATGATCTTCAATCACCAAGAATTTCAACAGCAATTTCTCTCTTAGAATCTCAGCTTATCTTCAATGAAGAATTCAAGGTCTATTTATAGCCTTGAAGGAGAAACTAGCCGTTTGAATTCTTGGAGGGCAAGTTTTGGAGGACAATGAGCTGTTGATTTCTAATTGGAGCTCAGTCTGAGTTGTCCTTTTGTTGCAGAGTCATGGTGGTCCAACTGTACTAAAATGACAGTTGTATTCAAATTTGAAGAGAATTTGACGTTCAAAACTAACCTAAGGTAAAGCAAGGTTAGTTTGAACTAACTTGTTTACTGTGCGGTGGTTTGCGGTAGGTCCATTTCCCTTATTGAGTCTCTAATGATTAAGATAAGATTATTCTAAATAATACAAGTACTTCTTACAATATATCCTAAAGTCCACAAAGAGTAAAGTAAGGTTATGGAATTGATTTATGCAAGATTATGCTCAAGTCTAGAGAGAAAACAAATAAACACTCTTTTATTGGAACTAAAAGATTTAAACTGACTAGTCCGGGTGGACTTTTACTAAAGAAATAAAAATCGTCCAAGGTGGACTTTTGACTAAGGACACTCTAGAACCTACGAAGACTGAATGATCCTTTTTTTTTTAAAAAAAAAAGGAGGTAGCCCCAATTTTCTCATTCTGATATCCAACCACATTCCTTAGGCGCGTGGCGGCATTGGCTTGAGTTGTCAGGACGTGGCCTCTTTGCATTGCTTCCTTTGTTGACACTGTGGGAGTCCTCCTCAATTACGGCTATATCGTCTTTGGTGCGTTGAGGTGATCTAAAGTGAATTGATGAGAGATTTCTGCTAGCATGATCGGAGATCTCTTGTCGTTGATCCCAAATTCCACCTTGGATTATCGTGGCTAGTCCTTTGAGCTTCTCGAAGATGCTTTGTCTCTCCTTTGAATGAAGAGTCTCTTGTTACTCAAGTGCTTTGGCCAACTCCGTCCTATGGCGCTTCTCTTGGGCTTCTAACGCCAAGTGCAATTCTTTGGTATGACGTCTATTTCTCATGTCAATGATCATCTTCAAATCTTCTATGTGCCTCTTCTCTTGGGCGTTGAGTCGTTCGGCCACGCAGGTGAGGGCCATCTCGAAGTACTTTGACGACATGCAGGCGACCTATGGCAGCGACAATATTGGCACATTAATCATTTTCAATGAGGTTAGGCTCATAATTAATGACAAGGCATCGTTATAAAATCACATTTGGAAAAGAGTCGGTCTCCACATTTTTGAAATGCATTTTGGTAAAAAATTGAAAGTTTGACCGGGCCGAAGTTGCCTACATTCCCCTTATCATGAGGGAGAGGTCCCACACAATAAGAGGCTCAGGTCGCCGTAGTTCGAATCAAGTTAGACTTTTAAAAAGAGGTGAGAGATGACCACAGGGGTCAAAAAAAAGAGGGAGATGACTCGGTCCTTGGTCAAGCATGGGTGAGGAAAACCTATAGGAATCGGGTAAGGTTTGACTTAAGGTTTGACCTAAATTTGACCTAAGGTTTGACCTAAGGTTTGAGACAAGAAGTGGTTCAAGCTAGAATGCGTCGATGATGGTGAGTTGACGTAGATGGGTAAAGGATAGGTCGACCAAAATGAGAAGGGTTGGATTGACCTATATGGTGAATGAATCAAGATAGCGGGTTGCCTATGGGATGATCTAAGCGGGATAGACATGGTTTGACCTAAGCGAGTCTAAGGTTGACCTATTCGGGTTGGTGGACCAAGGAAGGTTGGAGATTGACCTAGATGGATCCAAGATAGGTAAGTCGACCTAAGCGGGTCGCGGGTTGACCTAGATGGGTCAGGGATTGACCTAGTTGAAGGTCGGTAGATAGATTCAAGACGGGTAAGTTGACTTAAGCGGGCCAAGGATTGACTTAGATGGGTCAAAGGTGAAGGGTAGTTTTAACCTAAGACGGACAAGTTGACCTAGATGGGTCGAGGATGGGATGTGGACCTAAACGGGTCGAGACGGGTTGACCTAGGTTGGTATGGACAACGGTGGGTCAAATAATGACCTAGGTGGGTTAGGATGACGGTTTGACCTAAGCGGGTTAAGGTCAAAGGTAATTTGGTTCACCTATGGGACCAAAGATTGACCTAAGAGGTCAATAGCAGATAAGGTTGACCTAGGGGTCAAAGGTTGACTTAAGAAGTCAAAAGGTGATTGGGTTGACTTAGGGAGTCAGAGGTTGACCTCAGAGGTCAAAGGCGGATAAGGTTGACCTAAGTGGTTAAAGGTTGACCTAAGAGATCAAGGGGTGATAAAGTTGACCTAAGGGGTCCAAGGTTTGACCTATGGGGTCAAAGGCAGATGAGAATGACCTATGGGGTCAAAGGTTGACCTACGAGGTCAAAGGCGGATGAGGTTGACCTAAGGGGTCAAAGGTTGTCCTAAGAGGTTGAGGGGTGACCTAAGAGGTCAAAGGTGATAAGGTTGACCTAGGAGGTCAAGGGTTGACCTAAGAGGTCGGAGGTTGATAAAGTTGACCTAGGGGGTCAAGGGTAGACCTAAGAGATCAAAGGTTGGTAAGGTTGACCTAGGGGGTCAAAGGTTGACTTAAACGGATAAGATTGACCTAGGGGGTCAAAGGTTGACTTAAACGGATAAGATTGACCTAGGGGGTCAAAGGTTGACTTAAACGGATAAGATTGACCTAGGGGGTCAAAGGTTGGCCTAAGAGGTCAAAGGGTGGTAAGGTTGACCTAGGAGGTCAAAGGTAGATAAGGTTGACCTAGGGGGTCAAAGGTTGACCTAGGAGGTCAAAGGCGAATAAGGTTGACCTAGGAGGTCAAAGGTTGACCTAGGGGGTCAAAGGTTGGCTTAAGAGGTCAAATGTAGATAAGGTTGACCTTGTAGGTCAAAGGTTGGAAGGTTGACCTAGGTGGTCAAAGGTTGACCTAGGAGGTCAAAGGTAGATAAGGTTGACCCAGGGGGTCAAAGGTTGACCTAGGAGGTCAAAGGTAGATAAGATTGTCCTAAGAGGCCAAAGGATGGTGGGATTTTGACCAAAGCGGGTCGAGATGAAGGGTAGAGCCAAATGGATCGCAATGATGGGTAGGTAACCTAGATAGGCCAAGATGAGGAATTTTGATAGATGGCCCAAGGGGTGAGCGATGGACCTTAGAGGTCGTCTAGATGCAATGCACATTTTATTTTGCGAAAAGTTTTGCATTTATTTACATCCTAAATGGTTGGTCTAAGGAGTGTCCTAATCTCTATGTGTGGGTTGACACGGGTAAGGTAAAAGGTTCCCACCGCTCGCGGAACGTACATGGTGAGTGGAGTAGACGAGTGACTCGAAAAGAGGGCGGCAGTAGCGCACAAATTCCTGCACATCGAATACTCCGGGTAATGGGGACCTGTGCAGTGCTGACACGGACTAGTGGTAGTGTGTGGTAAAAAACTAATTCTTTTTTAGGGAGAAAAGAGAGAAGTTTTTAATGTTAGGATGATGCAATGCAATGCATGATAGAGAGAGAGGAAGAATGTACAAGGGAACATAGCAAGGTTTTGTTTGACCCTAATACTAAGATGAAAATAACAAAGGTACAAGGATACAAGGTATATACAAAGTACAAGTATTAACATTGCGGGGTGCACGGGTGCATGTGTAAACATGGCAAGTATGTGAGGTGCATGTATAAACATGGCAAGTGTGTGCATGTGTAAACATGGCAAGTGTGTGTAGGGTGCATGTGTAAACATGGCAGGTGTGTGAGGTGCATGTGTAAACATGGCAAGTGTGTGCGAGGTGCATGTGTAAACATGGCAAGCATCATGATGTGACGAAAGTTAGACCCACTAAGTTTGAAAAAGTTTCAAAGCATTCTCCAGCAGAGTCGCCACTGTGAATACCCCTTTTCGATGAAGCGACGCATGGGAAGTATCTTGTGATTATTTTTATTTACAAAGGGAATATTCTTAACGACATTAAAATTATGAGAGTCGCCACGCCGTTTTAATTAAAGCCAAAACATTGAAAAAAGCATTTTTAGTGGGTTCGGGGGTCAAATTACAACAAGAGAAGAATATTGAACGTTATCACTCCTATTGCCCGAATTTATCGGTCTTTCTATCATGATGAATGTGTTAGTAGTGTGTTAGTGATTTAGACCGGATCCGAAGATTGCCTACGTTCCTCTCAATGTGAGAAGCTCAGGTCAGCGTAGTTCGCACATAATTGGAATGTGGAGAGAGAATAGGGATCATGCATAATGAAGAGGGAGGATAAAGAAACATGCAGGATGATCACATCCTAGAATAATGACTATGCCATCAATGAGGTCTCGATGAACATTCATCACATTCATCATGGGAGGATTATTGATCATGGAAGTAATTACCTAAAGTTTATGGTTTAGAAATAGTTCCTAGATCATCCTTGGGTTGATGAACCCTAGATCATCATCGGCTATGAAATAACATGTAAACATGAAGATCGCAACCCTAAATATAGCATAAATAAGGTTTTAATCTATGAACACGAAGAACATGCGAAGAACATATTATGAACATATGAATGAACATGCAAAGCTCATGAAGAAACTATGAATAAACATGTACGAACATGAATATAAAAGATCTACATTAAAAATAATGCAAGAACATGAAGAAAAAGTTAGAAAACTTACCTATGTTGGCAAGAAATAAACCTTGGATCTTCTTGAGTGTTTGAATGCTAATTAGAGAGCAAAATAGTGTTTAAGAACTCCAAAATTCGTACTTTAGAACTCTCAAAATCGGACCCTAAACCAATAGCATGGGATTGATTTATATAGTAGGCTGATGGGAAGATCTGATGGTCAGGATCATCCAGCGCAAAGGTGGCCGCCTGGCCATGGTTGAATCCGGTGACAAGAGTGGCCGCGTGGCCAAGATCAACGCGCAGCAAGGTTCACCGCGTGGCCAAGGTTGCAGGCTGACTTGATTCTTAAGCTAGGGTTTCTGCATGGTTTTAAGGAAACCATTTGTTACCTATTTTGATAGATTTTGCCATAAATGAGATATTTTGGGAATCCGGGACAAGTCTTTGCAAGGTTTCTAATTCCTATAAAGTCCTTGTATTTTTGGGAAAGTCCTAATAAACTCATTTTCAGGTCGGGTACTAACAGATTCACATCTAGATCTAGAATAAGGGAAGAAGCATGAGGATTTGAAATTATGATCTGGCTATGCAAAATTGAAGCCACTAAAGCATTGTAAAGACACTCTATCGCAGGCATCATAATCGTCGCTTAAGAGGGTTTAGTGGTCAAAGCTTCATCGCCAACGGTACGGTGGTTATGAGTGTTTGGGGGTAAAACACCGCCATATTATTGGTTATCTTTTGAAACTGGAAAGAGAGGGATATATATATATATATATATGTGTGTGTGTGTGTGTGTGTGTGTGTGTGTGTGTGTGTGTGTATGTGTGTGTGTGTGTGTGTGTGCTCAAATGAGAACTTAAATATCGTGAGAACTGTGAGAACTTGGATACATTAGGTAAGAACTATGTATCCAAGTAATGTATCCAATGTATCCAAGTGAACCATTGGATACATTAGTTTTTACCTAATGTATCCAATGTATTCAAGTGAACCCATTGGATACATTAGGTAAAAACCTATATATATATATATAGAGAGAGAGAGAGTAGTAACAACAAGGAGGATGGTGGTGGAATTCGCCGAACCTGACAGCTTGGTGAGGTGGGAGGCACTAATGGGTGTGTGCAACAAACGAGATCTAGGTTAGGTAAATGATTGGGTGGAGAGCTAGAACGGGTGCCGAAGATGATAAGAATGGGGTGTGTGTGTAATGGAGAAGGAGGGAGGTTGCAGCTGAAGGGTTTGATTTTCTTTATTCTTTTTGTTTCAAAGTTAAAGATCTAGAATGGAGCTCGGGAATAAATATGAGAAGGGGAATAAAATGGAGAAGTTAGATCTAAGGCTCCGTTTGTTTCGCGTAAAATAACTTACGGAAAATGTTTCCCCGTTTTCCGGTGTTTGTTACGCACCGGAAAATGAGGAAAATATTTTCCGGAAAGTGGATTTCCCTCTTTTCTAAGTAAAATGACTTACGAATTTTTACTAAGTCATTTTCTGGAAAATGTTAACTCCCTCACTCCCACTCAACTCTCCATAAAATCCCACCCTACCCACTACACCACCCTATCCATCCATTCTATCCCACCCCTACCCACCTTCCAACCTTACCTTCCCTTCCCCATCCCCCACCCCACCTAACCCCCCCCCCTAAAAAAAAATACTCTTATTAAAATTATTTTCTAACAACTCCCACACTCCCGCTCCTTACTCCCACTACCCCACCCACCTAAAAAAAAAAACTTCTTTTCACTCCCTCACTCTCACTCAACTCTCTATAAAACCTCACCCTACCCACTACACCACCCTCTCCATCCATTCTATCCCACCCCCTACCCACCCTCCAACCTTACCACCAACCCTACCCCACCACCCCACCCACCACCACCCCAAATTTTTTTTTTTTTTACTCTTATTAAAATTATTTTCTAACAACTCTCACACCCCCCCCCACCTCCACTAACCACCCCAATCCACCCCCACCCCCCGCCTCCCCCTATTCCCCACCTCCCCTGCCCCCCCCCCCGCCTCGCCCCTATACCCCCACCTCCCCTAACCCCCGCCTCGCCCCTATACCCCCACCCAACACCACTCATCCAACCCCATTCAAAATTTTCTCATATTACTTCTTTCTTTTTTTTCAAAATATTTTTTTTCGCAAATTAAATTATTTTTTTCTCATATGAAAATATTTTCCGGAAAAAAAATTCTTTAGATTTACCAAACAACCAAAAACATGTTCATGTCATTTTTTGGAAAACGTTTTCATTTTCCGTAAGTTGTTTTACGTGAAACAAACGGAGCCTAAGTTTGGTAAATCAGTAAATGATAAAGAAGAGATTTGAATTTATATATAAAGCATTTTATATTCAATAAAAGATGTATATGGATCATTAATCTCTCTAATAGATTTTGGGATGCTTTTTACTTTAGAGGTTTACATGTGGAACCTTACAAATGTTGAATCACTTTAAAATATAATGATTTTCCTTTTTTGCCTTTAAAATCCACATCGTGTGCAATGCACATGACAACTTAACGATAATAATTTAGATGTCGTTAGCTTGATTGACCTCGCATGCAACAGAAAAATAGTTTAGTGCAGCGAATGAGACAAAATTTAGTTTAGGTATGAAATCCATAGTTGGCTTATTATTGAGTGATTTTTATGCTATTTTGTCTTTACATTATCTTGCAAATTGATGTAAAAACTAAAAAGATGCTGGTTTTTTTTTTAAAGAAAACTCAAGTTATTGAATTGCAACAAAATGTAAATGTTAGGAATCCGGTTGCAATATACACCAATTTGCAACAAAATATAATTGCTAAAAATTAGATTGCAACTTTTTTCACTTTCATAAACCAAATTACAAAAGAAAGTCAAACACAAGTAACCAAACAATTTGCCTCAAATAATTGGATACTCAATATATATATATATTTGTTATAATTATTTCTAACACTTTGCTATTAAATTATTATATATACATTTTTAAGTATTTAAGTTTTTGGATAATTTTAACAAAATTTGAGTATTGTGCTAACGACTTTTGATGGGCGTATCAAGAAACTAGTTTTTTCAAACGCTTATGAAAAACATGTTTTCAAAAAGCGTGGTAGCACTATTGTATATTACTATGACTTATCTTTTTGTGGGTGGATTGATAATGATGCGACGACTGAGAGGAGTGAGATGAAGATTAAATGCAAGTAGCGGTAGCGGATGGACAAAAGGCCGGTGGCACCTGGGATGGGGAGGATGGAGGCGGTGGAGATGTTGTCCTTGTGATAGACAAGCTAGATTGATGCCTTGAAGAGAGTGAATGAGAGGTTGGAGCTTGTTTTCGTTTATAAGTGGAAAATATTGTTCAAGTAGTATCAGTTTTACTAAAACCCATTAGAAATTAAGATTTGAATGGAATAAGTCAAACATTTCGTTCAAAATTTAACAATACCTCCAAATGATTTTCAGGTTTTTCTAGTGCCATCTTTATGGTAGCTGTATATCTGGTGCGGCCTCTGAGGCAGTCGTCCGTCTTCTCCGTTCGATTATAATTTTTGTGGAGACTGAACGTGCGAGCGTTATTGATTCGTCGGCGACCCGGCTGTCGAATTAGAGTAGCTATTGTTTTTGAGATTTGTGATGTAGAGATTTTGGGGAGATGTGAGGGTCAACCAATTGTAAAGCGTAAAAGGGAGTTTCAGTTTAAGGTAGAAGATGTAAAGAATAACGTGCTTTTCTCTCTCTACCCCTTTTCTCTCAACGTAGTTAAGAGGGGCATTTATTAAAAGTAAAGAGAAAATGGTAAATATCGTAATTGGATGGTCATTTATTCTTTTGTTGGTTACTATTGTGCCTACAACAACACTTGCATTGAAACGGAGGTGGAGTAAATAACATGTTTTTTGATAAATTTAGTATGACATTTACTACGGGGACGTTATTGGGCGAAAGTGTAGAACGTGTTCTAGAATTACCTATAACCAAATACATTAACCAGTTATGTTTCTAATGAGGCTCTATTAAGCCAATTGTAGTGATCTTTTAAGGCAGATGTACTACTATCTTTAAACTTTTATGTACGTGTCTAAAATATTTGAGATTATGCATAAAATTGATTTTATGTTCCGTATAAGATCTAATGAGCTTGTATATTCGAAAGAAAGTACAATAATATTTATGATGAAACGGAAAAAGTACTCAAAGAGACGGAAAAGAAGGGAGAGTGCATATTAGTGAAAAGTTACAAGGACAAATGAACTTAAAATTGATAGGAAACATAGCAAGAAGCTCGAAGAAATTACTGAGAAATATTCACTAAGATTTCCAACAACACCAATAATAATGCATCTTCATCCTTCATACATGAAATTCAATACATCAAGTTATCACCAAAGAATTAACCACAGTTATAGAAGCAAGTACATCTATAAGAACCGAAAGAAACCGGAACGCAAACACCATTTCCATTGTGTGCTAGTAGGCATTGTTGACGACAGGATGAAAGGTTACAATTGTTCGCGTCTAGCACAACTTGACATCTTGTCAGCGCATCCGCTTGATGAAAAGATAGAATTCCTAAAAAATGAAAACAAAGTCAAAATTTTACAAGAAAAAATTTTAGTGTTTGGGTTAAAAGATAAAAAGGAAAATATATAAGAAAATTTTCAGTAAGAAGAGAAGAAGAATTAGTATAAGAACCTGAGAGAAAAATGACCAAAAGCCATAACCAAGAGAAATATGTTTTAGACATCTTCAATCACACCTAGTCTTCAAATATCTTTGCTCTTTCACTTAGAACGTTGCCATTTGAACCTATGTTGGTTGGCTTTTATAGTGTATGAAAAGATCAATATAACCGTGTACTTATCCATTAGTCATCACATAATTTCCTTAAATATTTTTCTAACAATTGATTAATATTATTTTCTTAAAAATAATGATCATTGGCCTTATCTACTCTTTTCCTATCTATCTTCATTTTTCAACATATAACCTTATCATCTTAAAAGAAGAAAAAAATGTATCCAAAATATATGAACATACTGTATACTACAAGCTAATAAGTGTTTTTAATTTACATGGTTATCTTTGACCATTATTTATTTTCCTTTTCTAGTTCAAGATAAATGTTTACTTTTTATTTGAAAAAAAGTGAATGTCCATTTTACTGAATCAAATATATTAAACTACATAAACTATTTTATACTCCGCCCATTGAAATGATTGTCCAATGTAGAAATGTTGGGCTTATATTTGGTACTAAAAAAAGTAAATGTTTACTTTTTATTTTCCTTTGCTTATATTTGGTACTAAAATTATTTAAAAGTCAAATATTTAAATATTTCCCAGTTTAAATGTTGGGCTAATTACAAGTTGGTAAAATGTGTTATGGTCATTTTTGCTGACAAACTTGCAATTCGATTCTAGGCAAAATTGTATCAAAAACCACCCAATTATAGGCCAATTGTGGATTTTATAAAATCAATTTTTGGTTTCATTCATTGCACTAAACTATATTTTATTGCATGAGAAGTCACTCAAGTTAACGACACCCATATTCTGACGTTTAAGTTGTCATGTGCATTACACATGACATGATTTTTAAGGGTAAAATTGGAAAAGTACCCCACCTTCTTACGTATCATCTCCCTTTACTTGGGTTAAAGACTTAAAATATCCTCAAATATTGAACTTTTTTCTATTCGTCCCTAGACTTTTTAAAATATCCACAAATATTTTGCTCTTACATTATCTTGCAGATGTAAAAACTAACAAGTTGTTTTTGTTTTTTTTACGAGAACACAAGTTACTGAATTGCAAAAAATATACTCCCTTTGTCCCAGAAAGATAGTCCACTTTGGATTTTTGACGGTCAACACATTTGAACTTTGACCAAAGATTATTATCAATCTAATTATCTCAATGAAATTTTAAAATTTGTCATTGATAAATCACTTGATGATTAGTCAATAACAAGTTTTAGAATTTCACAAGGATGGTTAGAATGATACCGAATCGCTATGCCAATGACCGAACTTGGGAAGAAAACTCAAGAAATATTTTTAGTTTCTAAAAGAAACTCAATTTCATTCAAATCCAAAAACTGCCTAATCTATGAATTCCTAATCTGCATATGTACAAAAACATGATAACTGCCCACTAACCCCATTATCCCCACTAATAACAATTACAACAAAAACAAATTCAAAAATTGCAAAATAAACCCTAAACATAGTAAAATGACGTTTTCGCCCCCCAAACGATCCCGGATGGCTAAAATCACGTCTAGTCATCGCGAAGCGATGACTCGGTATCTCGAGCCCGTTTCGCATGTCCTCCCAATATTTTGGGTCATTCCGAGATCGTCACTTTTGGACCAAAAATAACCCTGTAGTCCCTGCATCATAGATTGACATTTATATTTAGTTAAAGTTCACTTGTATTGACCATCAAAAGTCAAAAGTGGACCGTCATTTTTGGGACGGAAGGAGAAAATGTTAGGAATAAGGTTGCAATATTTTACACCAATTTGCAGCAAAATATAAATGCTAAAAATTGAATTGCACTTTTTTAACTTTCAGAAATCAAATTACTAAAGTAAGTCAAAAACATAGGTAACCAAACAATTTGCCTCAAAATAAATGGATACACAAAATGGGACTAGAAAAGTACAATACTTCGTCTGTTTGAAATATATATTGTTGTGGGTAGATTTTCAAGTTGTTTACATCTTAATTCTATTCTCAGGATACGAACATCTTGGGACTTAGGTATGTATTATAATTAATAAACGTGTTTCTTAATCTTATCTGCATGATTTGATCGCGTACAAAATAAAACGTGCCTATAAATCTAGGAGATAGGTTTCAACGACAAAGAAAGATAAACCACGTTGTTGAGCCAAAGATGACATCCGGATTTATAGGATAGTTAGTTAAGATTAGATATGATTCCTGTATTTTTTTTCTATTTATTTGAACTTGGAGGAACACTGACACATACGTTCACTCAATACTCTTGTACTCCTCATCTGTTCAAAAGAATCAGTAACACAAAAATAAAAACATCAATACAACCGTTCGGGTTGGAAGGTGCTCATAAACACCTCCCGAGGTTTTATGTCGGCGATATAGTTGTCTCAAGGGCTTTCCTCGTCAAATCATTGTGCAATCTTGAATCTGCAATTCATAAGTTTATATTCCATTTCACCCTCCATCGTTTTGATTTGAACACTCATTTGTCATTCTTAATTATTTTATTATTTTTCTACCAAAACATATATATGTGTGTGTGTGTGTGTGTGTGTGTGTGTGTGTGTGTGTGTGTATTTGTTATAATTATTTCTAACACTTTTCTATTAAATTATTATATATGTATTTTTAATTTTTTAGATTTTTGGATAATTTTAAGGATATTTAAGTATTGTGCTAACAACTTTTGTTGGCCTTATCAAGAAACTAGTTTTTTCAAACGCTTATGAAAAACAGGTTTTTAAAAAGCGTGATAGCACTATTGTATATTACTATGACTTATCTTTAAAATGTTTTGTGGCACAATGGTAAATAGTTGGAACTTATTTTTAAAACATGTGACAAAACATTGTCACTCTTTAACACTAGTGAAAATCTCGAGAAAAACTTGTTTTACACTCGTTTAGTGTAAAACATGTTTTCATTCTTTAATGTAAAACGGAATCTCTTAATGTAAAACAAGTTTTACACATTTCTTAGTGTAGAACAGGTTTTTCATAAGACTGACTCTTAACACTAATACTTGAAAACACTCTTGCTAGCTCTCAAACCACTATTACATGCACTAAAAAGATGTTCACACTTCTGTTGACAAGTGTGAGTGATCACAAAGAGCAACAATGCACGTTGTTTTGTTAACACTAGTGCATGTATTACTCGGTATCAGTACGTGTGTTTATAGAGAATCAGTAAATGTGTTAAAGAGTGTCAATCTTAGTGTTTTAACTTTTAAGAGTGCCAGTGGTAGTACTAAAGAGCATCAGTGGCTCTTATAGGGTTTGAAGAGTGTTGGTCATCGATCTAAAGAATGTTAGTGGTAGTGTTAAAGAGTGTTTGATGTTCTTTTTTTTTATTTATTACAAATGAACTTTAAATAATAATTTAAAGTTAATTTAATTATTCTAATGAAATTCTAAACTTGTTACTAATACATCTCATAAATATTATCAATAATAAGTTTTAATTTTTATTTGAATAACTCAATTAACTTAAAATTATTGCTCAAAGCACGTTCATAAAATAAGGAAACATCATTCCGGGACAAAAAGAGAGTAATACACTAATATTTTTGACTTAAGTTAATTTCATTTTACTACCCCCACTGTTTATATATACACCTGGAAACCTGTAGTTCTATTTTCTCACTTTAGAGTTTGAGTTTTCATTTTTGCATCAATTCTAGACCCAACAAGAAACCTATTAAATTTTGAATGAAATGTTTGGATGTTCCATTCAACACTTGTTTTCTATTGTTGTTTTTGCCTTTTCACTTTTCACATAAATATATTTTATTTTTCATTTTACCCGAAATAACAAGCTCTAAAGGCGGTGGGATGCCCCCAACCCATGCTGCAAATTCCTCAAAAAACGTGCGGGTGCTCTGTCAATTTTCCTAGTAAAAAGAAAGAACAATTCAAACCGTCCACCCATTACTGTTTCCCGTACACTCCTAGATCGTCTTGAAATAAGATAATTACAAGGTGTATTAGTCGAATCTGCTGTAATATTGTGGGAATCAGTCATAAATTTTGGTACATGTCTGAAGTAATATGAGTTGATACAAAGTAACAATTTTGGGAGGATGTTAAGGAAGTCGCATCTCTAGATGACTTCGACCTCAGAGCAACTACCACAGTGATTTAAGGACATATATGATGGACCAGTCTAGTCTGAATCTATGGTGGAAGAAAAATGGGTGGGTTGGGAATGATGCGGCGACTGAGAGGAGTGAGATGAAGATTAAATGTAAGTAGCGGTAGGGGATGGACAAAAGGTCGGCACCGGGGATGGGGAGGACGGAGGCAGTTGAGATGTTGTCCTTGTGATAGAAAAGATTGATGCCTTTAGGAGGGCGAAGGAGATGTAGGAGTTTGTTTTCGTTGATAAGTGGAAAAAATGTTCAAGTGGTATCAGTTTTACTAAAACCCATTATAAATTAAGAGTTGAATGGAACAAGTCAAACATTTCGTTCAAAATTTAATGGATATCTTGTTTGGGAAGCTCAAGCCCTAAAATGAGAAAAATAGAACTACAAGCCCTCAACTAATACAACATCTAAACTTTAGTAAAATGACCATACTTATATAATATGGTTCAATTTAAAAATAAAAATGCTTTTAATTAAATTTGATTTGCGCACTGAAATTGAGGTTTTTTCTTCAATTATTTATATGTACATTCATTAAGCAAATATGTAAAAAAAAAAAAAAAAAAAAAAAAAAAAAAAGAGAGACCACCATAAAAGTAAATGAGATTACGAGCTCCCCTCTGTGTAAAACCCCAATGCCCCACAAATCAAACATAACATCGTGAACCATGGATCTATCGCTAGTGCCATTTTTCTTTGCAATACCAAAAATATCCATCCAATTTCCCTTCTATCTATTATTGTTCAAGACCTCATTGTTGTTGTTTTTGTCATATGCTACATTGCCATCACTTTCTTCCTCCTTAATCAAACCTCCGTATTGTAACTAGTACTGAAATTATGTCAAAATTAAAAATTTGTGAATTTAATCAATGTTGTTAAATGCACGTAAGCTTAAGCAAATCTATATATATATATTAAAGTTGGTCAAAAGAGCTATGGCATTGACATGTGGACAAACAATGGAGAAAGCTTGCATTTGGAGAAGCCACATCAACAATATACTAATAAATAAGTGACTTTTCATTTTCTTTTCATTAGCTAATACTATTAGCTAATAATAATAGTTACTATAAAGGGTAACTATAATAGTTAACTATTATAGTAACTATTACTATTATTAGTAATAGTTAACTATAATAGTTAACCATTATAGTTAATTATTACTCTATTATTAGTAATAGTTACTATTATAGTTAACTATATTAGTTAACTATTACTATTATTAGTAATAGCTATTATAATAGTTACCTTATGTAGTAACTAATAGTATTAGCTAATGGTATTATGCAAATAACAGTAACTATTAATAGTAAGAGTATTAGTTAATTATATTAACTATTATATAAGTTAAATATTAATTTAATATTAATTAATCATAATAGTTACTATATCAATTAACTATTTCTATTAATAATATTAGTTTATTATAATTATTATTATTCCCTCCGTCCCAGTTTAAACTTCTTATTTTCCTTTTTGGTGTGTCCCAATTTATATTTATATTATTATAATTAACTATTAAATAAAATAAAAATTTCTATATAGTATTAGTTAATCATAATAGTTACTATATATATTAATTATTACTATTAATAGTATTATTAGTTAATCATAATAGTTACTATATAAGTTAACTATTATTATTATTAATAGTATTAGTTCATCTTATACAATAAATGTTAATATTTAATATTAATAGTACTCGCTCCGTTCGAGAGTAAGAGTCTTAATTTCTATTTGTGTACGTCCCACTAAAAGTCTATTTCCTAAAGGACAAATGATGAGAAAGAATGAATAGTGTTTTGGACAATTCTACCCTCAACACATTTGCAATGTTTACTAATTTTCTATTGTGTCTTTATAAGTGTGCACAAACAAGGTAGGACTCTTACTCTATAGGGTGTAGGGAGTATTAATTAATTATAATAGTTAATATAGAGGTTAAATATAACTATTAGTATTATTAGTGAATAATAATAGTTATTATATAATGTTAAAAGTACAATTATTAATATCAGTTAATCATAATAATTATTTAAATCATTACTAAAAAAATTAACACAAAAACAATCTACTTATTATCCCCCCCCCCCCACATTCATTCTCTCTCTAATTTACTTTTACACTCACCACAGTTACTTTACTTCCATCATTTCTTAATCTCCGTGCAAATAGGAGGTAGGACTCTTACTCCGGACGGAGAGAGTGATATTAACCATTATAAATTAACTAATGTTATTAATAGTATTAGTTAATTATAATAGTTAAATATAATTGTTAACTATAATAGTTACTATATAGTTTAATTATTATTATTAATAGTATTAATTAATCATAATTGTTATAATATATATTAACTATTACTATTAATTATATTATTTAATCATAATAGTTAATATATATGTTAATAATACTATTAATACCATTAAGTTTTTAAATATCCATACAACAAACTTAAATATACTTCTAAATTAATTAAAAAACATATTCATTACAACTATGTACAACCAAAGCTATGAAAATATTTTGATTAATTTAAAAATATACATATATTTTCAAATAAAATTATTATGTTAATTTATCAATTAAAAAACATAAAAACGAAATACAAAAAACATTAACGGAATAGATTCACGTGCGGAGCACGGGTTACCTACTAGTATTGTGTATTTTTGTACTTTTCCTTTTAGTGGCAAATGGAGACCCGGACTACAAATAATGGGTTTGTAATGACAACTTTATTTATAGAGCCGGTCTCATAAAAAACTTGTTTTACACTAAGAGATGTGTAAAACTTGTTT